>SJYA01002234.1:0-29766 GCA_006410615.1 Neotragus moschatus
AAGCAGGGTGACAATATACAGCCTTGACGTACTCCTTTTCCTATTTGGAACCAGTCTGTTGTTCCATTGTAGGAGTATTAAAAACAGGCTCTTCCTGTTGCCAGTAGTCGTGATTGATCTTTATTGAGGTACATTCAAAGAATAGTCCAGTGCCTTTTATGTTGATGTTCAGTTCAGTCAGTCAGTTCAGCCATCTCATCCTCTGTCATCCCCTTCTCCTCCCACCCCCAATTCCCCGCAGCATCAGGGTCTTTTCCAAGGAGTCAACTCTTCGCATGAGGTGGCCAAAGTTAGCAATGTTATTAAAGATATACATTACTCAGTGTCTCCCTTCTACTGTTGCTTTCTCTGAGGCTCTCTCTGCACCATGGCCACTTTCCTACAAGCCCTCTCAATGCCACGTGTGTCCTCTCTCCCTAAAGTAGGTGATGACCTCCTGGACAGGCAGCAGCCGTCTGCTTCCCTCACATGCAGGTGGCTTTTGAGTGAGAACCCACCCTGATTTGTAGCCTTGCTGTCAGCGTGCAGATGCTCACTCTTCAACAACCTCCATCCTCCACATTTCAAGATGCTCTTTATTTCAGGGTTTGAGGTACACAATGTTTGATTTGCCCAAGACTCAGAATGTACACCTAAAATTTCTACATTTCTTTGTAAATTTCAAGTCAAAAAATAATCTGCAAAACTTCTGAATGGAACTAATGATATATTTGCTTTATTTTTTAGAGGAGCACATACAAACACCATTTACTTTTCAATGTGTCAAAAAAGGACAGGTGGATAGATGAATAAAAACATGATTTTATAATAAAATGTTGATGGTAGAATCTAGTAGGGGAGGTTATGTTTGAAACTGTTCAAATTAAAAAATAATCAAAATAAGCAGAGGCCATCTTTATACCTTAATTGGAAGTCACGTAAATGTACAGGAAGAGTAGAATGGGTAGGTAATCCATGTCACATTAGCAAAGTGGAAAACTACTTAGGGAAGGAGTTATTCACTATAGCCCCAGACCAGGGTGAATCTCACAAGCAGAATGTTAAATGAAAGAAGCCAGATATTTAAAAAAATACTCCAGGATTTCATATATGGAGAATAAAACTGGAGGCTTCTCAGGTGGTGCAATTGATTAAGAATCTGTCTGCTCAACACAGGAGACGCAAGAGGTGAGGATTCTATCCTTGGGTTGGGAAGATTCCCTGAAGCAGGAAATGGCACCTGGTTTCCAATATCCTTGCCTGGAAAATACCTTGGACAGATGGGCCTGGCAGGTTACAATTCAGGGAGTTGCAAAGAGTCAGACACGACTGAGTATGTATGCACAACGGCCATCACAAAATAAAACCAGGCAAAACTGATCTATGCTGTTAGAAGTCAAAATTGCGCTTGTCCTGGGAGTGGACCTTGGCAGTGACCTGGGGTGGGAGGGAATCAGAGGGACGGTGTATCCTGTCTCTTGTTCTGGGTGCAGGTTCACAGGTATGTTCAGCTAGTGAGACTCTGTTGATCTGAGCAGAAATGGTTCATGCACTTTCCTATTGTATTTTAAATAAAATTTCCACAATTGAAATAATAGGACTTCCCACCTCACAGTATTATTTTGTAGTTTAAACTAAAGCCCTTTAGAATGTAAACTCCATGAGGGCAGTCATGAGAATCTGTTTTGTTGTGTTTTTTTTTACTGTTATTGCTGACTTTAAAAAATGTACAATGTGGGGGCTGTGAGTTAAGTTTTATTGGGGCAAAATGAGGCCTACAGCCCAGGAGACAGCATCTCAGGCAGTTCCAAGAAGCTGCTTCGAACAGGTAGTGAGGAAGGTGAGTACATATGTGATTTTGGGTGAAGGGAGAGTACATGCAATCAAGCCTATATTTTTTGCAGAAGGTTTCTGCTAGTCACAAGGAGTAGATGTCACCAGGAAGGAGCTCCGTGTACTCCTAGATATGAGGCGATATAAGAATTGGGCTCATAAAATCAGCTCCTGAAAATATCTAACTGTCTGACGACGTGTTCTGCCAGTTTTCCCAGAGCACAGAGTGCCTCATTTCTGCTCTACACCCTGAGCTCCCTCCCAGGAGTGTTGCAAGTCAGCCCCTGCAGCAGCACAGGATGTAATCCTTGTGGAGGTAGAGGGCAAATGCCAAGTGCCAAAGGGCAAGTGCCAATTTGGAGCTGACACTACAAACGCAAGACTAAAGCATGTCCTGGTATACACCGGGCTCTCAAAGCATTCCTCATAAATGACAATTCAGCACACTGCTTGTCTCATCACCTGCCACAGGATACAAACTCTCTCAACATGAGACTTTACAAGCAATAATAATATTCNTGCCAATTTGGAGCTGACACTACAAACGCAAGACTAAAGCATGTCCTGGTATACACCGGGCTCTCAAAGCATTCCTCATAAATGACAATTCAGCACACTGCTTGTCTCATCACCTGCCACAGGATACAAACTCTCTCAACATGAGACTTTACAAGCAATAATAATATTCTGCTACTGCTGCTGCTAAGTCGCTTCAGTCGTGTCTGACTCTGTGCGACCCCATAGACGGCAGCCCACCAGGCTCCGCCGTCCCTGAGATTCTCCAGGCAAGAACACTGGAGTGGGTTACCATTTCCTTCTCCAATTCACGAGAGTGAAAAGTGAAAGTGAAAGTCGCTCAGTCATGCCTGACCCTTAGCAACCCCATGGACTGCAGCCCATCAGGCTCCTCCGTCCATGGGAGTTTCCAGGCAAGAGTACTAGAGTGGGAATAATATTCTATCACCACTCAAAACAAGGTCGCTTTTCCCTTTAGCAGCTTGGTCTATACAACACTATTTTCATATTGGATTCATTAACTCACAGACCTAACTTTAACCCGTCAATTGATCAATGGTGGTAAAGAAATCAATGGCGACCAGTGAACTTTACTCCACGGACTTACAATGAGAAATTAAAGTCGAAAACTTAGCCTGCTTTTTATGCAGCCTGGGTTAATTATTTTGCTTTTCTTACTGTTGCCCTTATTGGTGATCATGTTCTAATTGGTCTGTGGCATGAAAACTACTGTCCATTAACATGGCTGGGTATTTTTAGTATTATCCTAAGCTATTTTAAATCAATTGTAAAGGTTGTTACAAAGGGACTTAGACAGATGTTGTAAATAATTAACTTTTTTCCCATGAGAAGTATTGTGTACTTAATGAGGAGTCCCTAAGGACTTTTGAATGGTTAAAGCCTCTATAAAACACACCACAGAAGATGAGGTCAAAAGGCTTGGCTTTGATTATTATATTAATCATCTCAGGAGAACTCCATGCAGAAGGTAAAATTTTTAATATTCTTTATTCTCTAAAAATTATAAAGGGAAATTCTAACATTACTTCTCTTGAAATTTGAATATAGTCTTTCATTTTTATGTATCAATATTATAAAAAAAAGATTCTTATAAGTTATTATAATATTTAGACAAACTTTTTGCTTTGGGAAAAACTACTAAACTATTCCTAAAATAACATAACTTAGAAATCCAAACAAGACAAAAAAAAAAAAGCAAAACCTTTAGCATCTCCAGTTTTGAGGGCATAAGAGACCAGGATATAAATACCTGAAAGGATATTTTAGGGTAAAAGTATCACCATTTGAAGTCAAGTTAACCTTAATTCTAGTTTTAGACTAGAACCCATTCCTAACAGTGCTAAGCTTGTATAATTTTAATTCTCTGTCCCTACAGTGAGAGCTTAATGTGGGAAATTTGAAAAAGAACAAACCACTAATCATCAGCAAGACTTTTGATTCTCGATGCCTTGATTTTTATCCTAGTTTATTCTCTGGTTGAAAGATTCTGGAGGGGGCTGCCATTTCCTCCTTCAGGGGATCTTCCCGACCAGGGACCGAACCCACATCTCTTGCATCTCCTGCATCAGCGAGTGGATTTTTTTAAATCACTGCACCACTTGGGAAGCCCTTGATTGGATACGTTAGGTAGTACAGATAATTGGTAGGACCATACATTGAATATGTAAACAAGGACACTTCTGAGAATGAAAGCGGGGTTTAGTAATACTCACGTAGGCCAGCAGGGCTTAATTGGGACTGTCCAGAAAACGGCACCTGTGGACTCCCTGCTAGAAAGCTTCCTGCCCAGACTGCCTCACGTCTCGAGGTGAGTGTGAGTGAGGCGGGCAGTACACAAGTGTGGGCCCTTTAGGAGTAGTTCATGATGTTCTCGGGCTGCAGGGATGAGAGGCCAGGCAGGTCACTGAGTATCGGCAAGAGGAATAAACAGAGTAGGAAACCATGACCATAATGCTCTTTTAAAACACCGGAGGGAATTTGTTGACTAAAATAGCCTACAGATTATCTACAACCAGTTTTAGTTGAATAGCTTATTACAAATTTTCTGCCAAAAGAGATTTTGCAATTAAAATTATGAAATAGAATTCATCTGATTTGATGCATTTAATTCTGGTATAAGATAATTTTTATATGAATAGTTTCCTGTTATTTTTCTGTCTAATTAAGAAGAAAACAGCTGATATAATTGTCTATTAGCTGTACCGTGAGACATTGCAATATTCTAGCTGATTTTGTAATTATTGTGTGGTTATAATCTTTCACACAAAGAAATGTCAGCTGTGTTCTATTTCTATTAGAAATAGAATAGGTTGGGGTTGCCAGCAGATTAATTCTGATTGAAAAGTATTGTCACAAAAGTACCTTAAAACATTAAGTAATGGAAAGTAAATACTGGCTACAGTGTCTGCAAACACTTTGAATCATAAAATGTATTTTCACTTGCTCACAAACTGTATGGTTTTAAACGTATTTTTCAGCGTGCAGCTTATTGTTTACTCATTTCAGAGAAGCCCTGTGGTTTTCCTAGTGTGGAGAATGGAAGGATTGCCCAATATTACTATACTTTTGAAAGTTATTACTTTCCAATGAGCATAAACCAGAATCTGTCATTTTCCTGCTTGGTTGGTCATACGACTGCGACTGGAAAGCGCGAGGCGCGGACCACGTGCACGGCGGCAGGCTGGTCTCCAGAACCACGGTGCTTCCGTAAGTCAGTGCTGGGGCCACTCTCGTGAGATAACTCGCAAACAGATCAGCTGGTAAAACCAGGGGCCCCAGAGGGCAGGTGTCTGAACCTTTCGGTAGGTAGAGACAAAGTTACCGGCCCTCAGTCTTTTCTACAAAATGAAAGCATATTCTGAAATTCTATAAATCATATTTTTCATTAAAATGTTGTCCTCCTTATCTTTCTGAAAGCAGTTGTATTTATGTATTTATTTTTGGCAGTGCTGGGTCTTCGTGCTTTGTGGGCTTTCTCTAGCTGCCGTGAGTAGGGGCTACTCTCTAGTTGTGGTGCGTGGGGTTCTCATCAAGGTGCCCTCACTTGTTTCAGCGCACGGGCTCTAGGCACACGGGCATCCGTAGTCATGGCATGTGGGCTCACCTGTTGAGGCTCCCAAGCTCTAGACCACAAGCTCAAGTGGTGGCTTGTGGGCTCAGTTGCTCCTCAGCATGTGGGATCTTCCTGGATCAAGGATCAAACCCATGTCTCTTGCACTGGCAGCTGAATTCTTTACAGCTCGGCCACCAGGGAAGCCCCCTTATCGGTTCTTAACAATACTCTAGGAAGAGAATAAGGGCAATTATTGAAATTGTTATCATCACATGGCAAGAACAGAGACACCATCTAGTTACTTTGAGGAATGAGGGACTTATACAGAGAATTCTGCGGGAGGCAGAAAAATATCTCACGCTGGCCTTAAGAAGTATAAGGTTGTTATTCTAGTATTTTATCATTTGAAAGACTCTGCTTTCCTTTGTATGACTTCTCCTTGCATAATATCCATTGAACCATCTGTTTTTCTGAATTTTTGAGTTCAAATTCGTGGAAAGGAAATCTGTTTGACAGAACCCAATATTTCATGTCAGGCTATACTAGAAACACAAGAGATTATCAGCTGGTTTCCAGGGGGTCAGGCGACCTCTCTCTGTTGACATAGTTCCCAAGCTCTGTTTTACAGAGTAAGGGGCTTTGGTTGAGTCAGTTTCATTTAGAAGAAGTACAATGTTTATTTGCAGTGGTTGATATGTCCAGTAAACATATCCATGGGGGATAATTATCCCCTCCATGACTTATGGATAGACCACCAATTTAAGCTTTACACTTTTAGTGTTAACACAGACCATAGATTAAGTGCAATAAATGAACCTCATTCATAGCTGGAGGATAAAAGTAAATTAAACATCTGAGATGAGATGTTGTGAGAGCAGTCAAGTAGGAGCTGGAAGAGGAGGAAGAGGGTCAACCCTGCAGGATCAGGGTTGAGACATACCCTCTGTGGCCAGACTGCTCTGGTGGATCCGGCTCTACCACCGGGAAGTGACTTAAACATTCTGGGCTGGACTTTCTCATCTATAAAATGGGAATCATGCAACTTCAGCGAGATAATCCATATAGAGTGCTTCTACACAGCAAGTATGACATATTTAAACTAACACTAACCTTGGACAAATCTCTTTCACCTTTCTGAACTGGATTATTTCGAGGGTCCACGAATCATGCTCAAAAACTGGTTGAACTGCATTCAATGCTAAGATAAATGTCCTATTCAACATGTCACTGTCCCAGGTCTTCACTAAAAATTAGCTGTGAACTCGAAGTAGCATGCGTCTGACTCATTCACAGTCGGCATAGACTGACTAAGGAGTCTTGCTGTGCTCGTAGGCAATCAGAGGCTGAAAAAAATAGATGAATGCAGTGTCCACCATAACTTGTCTGCAGAATTAAAAAGGATTCATAGAGTAGGTACATGTGCTTTAGCTACATGGTGTTAAAAATCATCAAATGCAGTGGTCTCAAAAGTATGAGGAAGTAAACCTAAAAGAAAATCCTTCTATTTCCCATTAATGATAATTAGAAGCAGATCTCTGGATATATTTTCTAAAGTAGATGAGGTAGGGGGTGGGGATGACTGAGAAAATCGAAGTCAGTGCATCCCAAGAATTTCAGTATCAAACTGAATCAGCTTTTAAAGAGATACTTCTAAAATTAAATTAAATCAAGGAACTGTGAATTCCTTGTTTAACATTCACAAAAAAAAGTGAATTTTTTTTCTTCAAAACTCCAAGAATAACATTAAATGTTTGCATTGTTAGTTTTATAACTTTAAAAAAAAATAAAGCTGAATTTCATCAATTTAGAAAAGAAATATTTTTTTTCCCCACAGAAAAGTGCCCTAAGCCTGACTTGAAGAATGGTTACATCCTTGATTCAAAATTATCTTACAAAATACAAGAGAACATGCGCTATCGTTGCGCGTCAGGATACAAAACCGTCGCAGGGCAAGATGAAGAAGTGGTTCGATGCCTTGCTGATGGGTGGTCTTCCGAGCCAACCTGTAGGAAAGAACATGGTACGTGTTTAAGAATCATCTCCTAAACCTGAAGACAAGAGCTTGAGAGTTCAGTCAGTTTAGTGCTTTCTTAGAGTGACAGGTATTTTTATTGAAATATAGTTTATTTTTTAGTATATCTACCAATGCAGGAAGTTATTATGTTGTTTCCTTCAAATGTTAGGTGTTTCCTTCATCCAAGGGACCACATCTTCCATAGCACACCTACTCCAGGAATTCCTACTTTCTGCTAGTAAAAAAGAAAGAATTGATGTAAGATCAAAGGAAAGAACCTTAATGAACCTGCTTTTTGCAACATATATAAATGATTTCCTTCACTAGACAAGAATTTGAAATAATGCACATTACTTTATTCTCCAAGCCAATATCAGATAAACTTAAAGCAATCATTTGAATATATCTGTGTGTGTATATATATATATACACATATATGTATATGTAAATACATATATATATATATATATATATATAGAGAGAGAGAGAGAGAGAGAGAGAGAGAAATGCTGGACTGGATGAAGCACAAGCTGGAATCAAGGTTGCCAGGAGAAATATCAATAACCTCAGATATGCAGATGACACCACCCTTATGGCAGAAAGTGAAGAACTAAAGAGCCTCTTGATGAAAGTGAAAGAGGAGAGAGAAAATGTTGGCTTAAAACTCAACATTTAGAAAACTAAGATCATGGCATCTGGTCCCATCATGTCATGGCGAATAGATGGGGAAACAATGGAAACAGTGAGAGACTATTTTTTGGCTCCAAAATCACTGCAGATGGTGACTGAAAGTCATGAAATTAAAAGGCGCTTGCTCCTTGGAAGAAAAGCTATGACCAACCTAGGCAGCATATTAAAAAGCAGAGACATTACTTTGCCAACAAAGGTCCATTTAGTCAAAGCTATGGTTTTTTCAGTAGTCATGTATGGATGTGAGAGCTGGACAATAAAGAAACCTGAGTGCCGAAGAATCGATGCTTTTGAACTGTAGTGTTGGAGAAGACTCTTGAAAGTCCCTTAGACTGCAAGGAGATCCAACCAGTCCATTCTAAAGGAAATCAGTCCTGAATATTCATTGGAAGGAGTGATGCTGAAGCTGAAACTCCAATACTTTCGCTGCCTGATGCGAAGAACTGACTCATTTGAAACGACATTGATGCTGGGAAAGACTGAAGGCAGTAGGAGAAGGTGACGACAGAGGATGAGATGGTTGGAAGGCATCACCGACTCAATGGACATGAGTTTGAGTAACCTCTGGGAGTTGGTGATGGACAGGGATGCCTGGGGTGCTGCAGTCCATGGGTTGTAAAGACTGAGCAACTGAACTGAACTGAACTGATGTATCTATTTATCTATCTATATACATGTAGTTAGTGCAATGTTAGCTATTTAAATTATACAAACTCGCAGATGGGACATCATGAAAAACTTGTTAATGCACAAGCCTTCTGTTGAATTGTGGCCTTTGGCCAAATACTCCAGAGTAGAATTCGAAGGATGGAAGACCAGCAGGGTTAGGACACAGAGAGCATGAAAAAGAGGACTCAAGAGACAAAGACAAACTTTGACTATATTTCAGTTTTGCTGAGAGTTTGATTCTGTCATATGTTTGTTAAGATTCAAAGTAAATAAAAGTTGAAAATACTTTTTGAGATTTCCTTTTAATATTCTAGATTCAGGGATGAAGTCCATAAAACAAATGACTTTAATTTTTTTTTTTTAGAAACATGTTTGGCCCCTGAATTGCATCATGGAAATTATTCCACAACACAGAAAACATTCAAAGTGAAGGACAGAGTACGATACGAGTGTGCCTCTGGGTACCACACAGCTTCTGGGAAGAGGACAGAGGAGGCAGAGTGTCACCCATACGGATGGGCCCTCACCCCACAATGTACCAGTAGGTTTCCCCTTTGAAGACAGCTGCTTTCACCCTGAAAAAGTCCCTCCCAGAGATGGGTGCAAGTTGTTAGGCTAATTATGTTCCTTTTTCCATAATTTTGCTTTTTTTGCTTCTGATTTTAATGATGTTGACAGTAGGCTTTCCTCATTTCAAGCTCTCAAAGAAGAAAGAATCCTTTTAGCTCAGATACTTAAAATGAGTTTATTGATATTTAATAAATGTATAAGTTGACAAGCTTTGCTGTGGATAATAGCAAAGTTGCTGAATTCAAATTCACATATGGCATGTAAGTAGTAAGTGGATTTTGTTCTAGCAGGAAAAATAACACATCTTTGTTTTTTATTTGTTCTTTCATTTTTAGAATTAAAATGCTCTTCTTTAAGAGTAATTGAAAATGGTTATTTTCATCCTGTAAAGCAAACCTATGAAGAAGGAGATGTAGTTCAGTTTTTCTGTCATAAAAATTATTATCTAAGTGGCTCTGACTTAATTCAGTGCTATAACTTCGGTTGGTACCCAGAATCTCCTGTCTGTGAAGGTAACTTTTTCATTCACAAGTGAATTTCACAAAATTTCATTCACAAATAAAATGTTATGTCTGAATCAGCTTTAATTTCTATAAAAACTGTCTCTGATGATATGTAAGCATTCTTCTAATTTCCATTTTTAAAAATAAATATTGTCTTTTAAATTGCTGCTGTTTTCAGCAGTCTTTAATACATTTAATCTGAGTATATAATTAATATGCTTAATTTTTATGTTAGTCTGCAGAGTGGATATAGCTTTTAAATATACTGCTAAAAATCTGTAATAAATTATAAATCTTTTATTGTAATGAATCATTTTCCTTATTGGGAATTAACTAGATCCATTGTGCCAGGTGGCAGCCTTGTAAAGGTACTTGCTTATTACTGGGCCATATATTCCCTGATGTGAAAACACAGACTTCAAAGTAGTGGGACAAAGTGCAGAAAAAGCAGCACAAAGTTACCAAGAGGAAAAGGAAAGTGAGGTCATGCTGCAAGAGCGGCCCTCAGATGGGTGGTCCGTGGTTTCATTTATGCCCCTGGCTGTGTTCAGGCAGGTAGGGTGATTACCTGTTAGGAGACAGCAATTCGATAGTCATGTAATCACACTGCAGTGTTCCATGAAGAAAGTTCTGGTCTAGCAGAAGAAACAGATACAAGAGAGTAATTGATGCAGTGTGAAAAATGGTATCATAAAGTCAGGTATAAGGTGTTCAAACAAACACTGAAGGTTCTGACTGATGGTGTGGGACCACACGTACAGAGGTGGTGGGTAATGTCTGATCTGGGCCTTGAAAGATAGGAAGGAGTTGGAGGATTGGGAGGGATGGGGAGATATAAGGGGCTGGATAGCCTCTGTTTTCTCTGTAATGTAGAAAATGCAGCCATTACTAACAGGCAGGAGAAAGGCAGGAAAGGAAAGCTTGGAAGAGAATAGTGACAATTTGAACAGTTGCTGGGAAGAATGGAAGCTGAGTGACCAGGGGTTGTATAGTGGGATTGCTCCAAATGGCCAGCAATCTCTAATTGCACTGAACAGTGATTTTAATTTCTTTTATTAAAAACATTATTTCTAAAATTTTGGTGCCTAACAGCCCTGGTCTAACAGTAGAGAGAAAGATTGTTGGCAAATTTCCTATAGCATATTATTTCTGAACTTAATGGCAGGGTCTTCCCTGGTGGTCCAGTGGTTAAGAATCTGCCTTCCAGTGCAGGGGATGTGGCTTCAATCCCTGATCTCAGAACTAAGATCCCACATGCTCTGGGCAACCAAGCCCACACAGCACAGTTAGAGAGAAGCTCAGGTGCCCCAGGGAAGAGCCTGAGAGCCGCAACAGTGAAAAGATCCTGCCTGCTGCAACTAAGACCCAATGCAGACAAAATAAATATTAAAAAAAAACTAAATGGCAAGCCTACCTACTTATCACTTATTCCACATTCCTCTCCCCGCACCAAAAATTAGTCAGATCTCAACGTCCATGTTATTTTTTTCTAGTAAATAGTCCGTAGATGTAAGATGGGCAGTGTCGTAACCTGAGTAATGCCTCCCTGCCCCTCCCATCCCCCAAAGATACTCATATCCTATTCCCAGGAACCTGTGAATGTCCCCTTATGGAATGGAACAATGGGGACTTTGCAGGTGTTGTGGAGTTAGGGATCTTAAGATGGGGATAATATCTGAGATTATCCATGTGGGCTTTAAATGTAATTGCAACTGCTATAAGAGGAAGAGCGGGATTTGACTATAGAGGATCAAGTATGAGAGGTGGCGTGGAAGCAAGGTCTGGAGCGGAAAAGGAAGGAGTCACGAGCCCAGGTGAGCTGGCAGCCCCCAGGCGCTGCAGAGGCAGACAAGCCACTTCCTCTCTAAAGCCTCTGGAAGAACGCCGCTCTCCCGTCACCCAGATCCCAGCCCAGGAAAGCTGACTCTGGACTTGGGTTTCCAGAACTGTAAGAGAAGAAACGTGTGGTATGTCAAGCCACTCCATTGTGGTAATTTGTCCCAGCAGTCGTGGAAAATGAATATAGTCAGTATTTTAGAATAGTTAAGAGGAGATTTTAATTCATATAGACACAGGTTCAGGAATGCCAAGATCCACCACTTGTGAATAATTTACTTACTTCTAAGTTTAAGTTCCTCAGTCTATAATATGGGAAATGAAATAGTCCCTACTTAACAAAATTATTTTAAGATTAAAGGAGATAATGAAGGTAAAATTCTGGCTCTTTTTTTGTGTTCTATTGCATAGACTTAATAGCTTAAACCCTGGAGATGGAAATGGCAACCCACTCCAGTATTCTTGCCTGGGAATTCCCAAGGACAGAGGAGCCTGGTGGGCTACAGTTCACGGAGTCCCAAAGAGTCAGACATGATAAGCGACTGAGTAACAGCTTAAAACCACATAGGAGTGTGGGTCAGCTATAGCTGTGTGTCCATGTCTGATGAAGCAATAGGCAAGCTGCGGTGTCATCTGAGGCTGCACAGGAAGAACCTTGCACTCATGCTTTCCGTGATTTGTGGCAGGTTTCAGAGCTTGGCGGCTACTGAGCCGAGGGTCTTAGTGCCTGCTGGCTGCCCCCTGGAGGCAGCCCTGTGCCCCTGCCCTGCGGTCCTCCTCCCTCTTTGGAAGCTCGCAGACAAGGCAGCTTCTCCTCCAGATCAGCAGGGGGACAGAGTCTCGGGAGGAAGGGCCTCGCCACACTGCGCTGCATGAGCAAGTGTGCGTGATCACACCTCCATCCTTGTGTTAAACACACACTGTGCTAAACAGTCACATCATCACATCATCTCCGCTGTGTTCATCGGTTAGAAGCAAGACCCAGTTCCTGCTCCTGGGGAGGGCATGACTCGAGGCAGCGACTGTCAGGATGTGGGGATCCAAGGGGTGACCCCAGTCTGCCTGCCAGGCTTCTTAGGGTCCTTGGCACAGCCCGATGTGCTTGTGAGATCTTAACTATTATTTCTGGTGGCTATACGGCTAAACATCCTGACGTTTTTCCGTAAGGAAGAAGAAACCGGTGTCCTCCTCCCCCTCTGCCGCTGAACTCCAACCTTCAAGCGTACTCAACCACCTACCGGCACGGAGAGACAGTTCGTATAGAGTGTGGCCTTCGCTTCGCCAGGCAGGGAGCAGAAGAGATACGCTGTGAAAACGGGAAATGGACGGAGCCTCCCAAATGCGTTGGTGAGCAGCACCTCGCCTAAGCCTTCCCTGATGAGACACCTGCGTGTGGAGCTAAATGGTCTCTTCTCTCTTAATCGCCCCTTTTCAGAGGACAGGCGGGGGACGACCTGTGAGGCCCCGCCGTCGGTGGGGAATGGCGCGGCAATCGCGCCCTCCGAGGTTTATCGCAGCGGGGATAAGGTGGCGTACGTGTGTGAGAGGGGCTATCACCTCCGTGGACCAGGAGAAATAACGTGCAACCACGGGCAATGGAGCCTCCCCCCTGAGTGTGTGGGTATGTGTGCTGCGTGTCATACCCAGAGCTAAGCCTAGCCTGTAGAATTTTTCATCCTCTTTGTTTAATCCACACGCTTATAGCGATAGTCCGTGGCTTAGAAGTTTGACATGCACAGATAGAGCCCCTACTCTGCCATTTTTCTGAAGCATTTGAAGCTCTCTGTAGATTCATCTTTTTAACCCATAAAGAATAGGAAAGCAAATAATTTTTTAATGTCCTGATTCTAATATTTTTGCATCTGTCCATTCCGACTCCCCCACGCTCTGAGCCATAAACCTGGCCTTTCATTTAACTCAAGGACGCAACCAGGTTACAACTCTAGATGCCACCTTTCTTGTCATCCTCATTTCTTGGCCAGGTCCTGGAGAGACCTCCACGTGTTTACCAAGGATAACGACTGCATAAGAGAGAAGCTGCCAAGGATGCTAGAGAAATTAGCAGAGTAAGAGCAAGACTCCTACAGACAGAAAAATGGAGCTTTTCATCCATGGGTTAAATGGAACTTTTCATCCATGGGTTAAATGGAACTTTTCATCCATGGGTTGACTGAGATCTGAGATGAAGAGGGAAGAGAAGGAAAAAATAAAATAGAATAATGACAAATGGCAGTTTTAGAGCCGACCATAATCTTTAGGTTAAAACACTCTTTACCTTTCCACTCATCATTAGAAAATCTATAGCATGATTCCTTTGTAAGCCAGAAAAGTAAAAAAGACCCATACTTGTTCTTCAGCAAAACATTTGCTGTGTTGTTTTGCTTAGTAAATTTTAATAATACTTAGCTGAATGATGTTTCTCTAATTTCTGATGAATTCAGAAATCAATTGTCCTACATTACATAGTACAAATATTGAAGGACTATTGTCTGGGCAACTGTATTATGTCATTATGTTGCTGAAAGTTCATGTTAATCTAAAAGTAACCTCTTTTCTTAGAAAATACTGAGAATTGTAATCCTCCACCTGATGTAATAAATGGGGCCATTATTGGTGGATTATTGGCGAGCTACCCAACAGGGTCCTCTGTGGAATACAGATGCAGTGAATACTACTTATTGAGAGGAGCAAAAATATCTCATTGTGAACAAGGAAGATGGTCATCACCACCTGTTTGCTTAGGTAAGACAGAGAGCACATTGAATGAAAACAAAGTTTTCTCCCGCGTTATGGCGATGCAATCGACGTTTAACACAGTATAGATCTAAGGTGTACAGCGTGATGATTCTATACACAAACACACTGTGAAATTGTCACCATGATAAAGTTGGTTGACATATCCTTCCCCTCGAGTAATTGAGGGGGCTGTTGTCATGATGAGAGCATTTAAGATCCTCTCTTTTGGCGTCTTTTAAGTGTACCAAGTGATATTGTTAACCATAGTCACCACAGGGCTTACCAGGTGGCGCTAGAGGTAAAGAGCCCACCTGCCAATGTAGGAAACATAGGAGATGTGAGTCCCATCCCTGGGTCGAGAAGATCCCCTGGAGGAGGAAGTGGCAACCCACCCCAGTATCCTTGTCTGGGGAATGCCATGGACAGAGGAGCTTGGCAGGCTAGAGTCCATGGGATCGTGAAGAGTCAGACACGACTAAGGCGACTTAGTGGGTATGCCCAGGCAAGCCTGTGCCAACCCCCTTACCTGGAAGCATAGCCTCCCCTCCCCTAGCTCTGTGACGGCCCTCCCTCCACTCTTCACTCCTCTGCCTCACTTACATATGTCGCTTAAAGATGGACAAACAAGATCCATATATTTAGTGCATTTATTGTTTGTCATATTGCATTTCTCCCAGTTAGAAGGCAATCTCCGTGATGTCAAGGAGCTTTGTTTTATTTGCTGATGAATATCAAGTGACAGGTGTCCCACAAATATAACCCAATAAGTACGTTTCCTGTTTGAAAGTTTTTATTTTATAGAAAGGAAATCATGATGAATCTGAGTGGTTGCTGGTCCTAAACAATATTTTTAATGTTTCAAATTAAGTGGCTTTAATTTATGGTATAACAGAGGTTATATGAAATATATAAATTCATTTGATAGTAATGTAATATATACTTTGTGTATGTGAAGAGCTTTAATAATACAAAGTGGTAAATATAAAATACTGCCTTTGATGCCTATCATAATTTTATTATAAAAATTTATCACTCTCATACTTGTAAGATGAGAAAAGAATTTAAAACAGTCTTTGTTTTACAGAGCCGTGTACTGTTAACGTGGATGACATGCGCAGAAATAACGTGGAGATGAAGTGGAATTATGAGGGAAAGATCTTACATGGAGATTTAATTGATTTTGTATGTAAGCAGGGATACGAGTTGTCTCCATCAACCCCACCCTCTGAATTATCTGTGCAGTGTAACAGAGGAGAAGTGAAATATCCTTCATGTATTAGGAAAGGTAAAACAACAGCGCTTCCTGACTTCCCTGAGGGTCCAGTGGTGAAGGCTCCGTTAATTTCACTGCAGGGGCCTCAGTTTCTGATCCCTACTGCAGGAAAATTCTGCTTGCAGCATCCAAGAAAACAAACAAACAGTGCTTCCTGACAATTTCTTAGATGACCAATATCACAGATGATCAATATGGTTTAAAGGATAAGACCCTAAGCTATCTACCACCCTCATCATCCAATCTACAAAACTGAGAATGAGCTGATCAGTTACCAGATAGCACATACCCTTAAATAGGGTGACAATGAGGACATCTTTTAACTTCATAAGTCAATTTTATAAAAAGAGAAATCATGAGATTTTGCAAATGTCACCAGTCTTTCAGAGGATGGATCACTTTCTCGTGGGCAACCAGTAAGCTTATAAAGTTCATCTCAGGGTGAGCCGGAGAGCATTGTCTCAGAAGGGAACTTGAAGCAGAGGGAGAGAATCTGTGGACTCTTTAGACAGGGCACTGTCACTTTTAATAAGGAAAAAAGGAAGAGAATCCATTCAGAAACACGGCTTTGAGACAGATCTTACATGCTTTCACTTTTGGAAGACAGAAAGGGAAAAGTAAAATCATGATTGTTAATACTTGGCTAATTTTAAATGTGTATTTAATGCTATGAGATTCTAATTGCAATAATATATTTTATGTATGACGTGACAGCAGAAAATGCTTTTTATATTTAAAAATTACTTGAGAGTTGTCTTAAAAATGCTTTGACATGAAGCATCTTATTTTATTTCTGTAGCAGTAATGAAAGCACTGGCCACCTACTGTCGCAATTCACTGTGGACATAACAATTATTTTTGCAGAATCTAAAAGAATGTGTGCATCTCCCCCAGCTATTAAAAATGGAGTTATTAAGAGTTCAACACTCAACACCTATGAGAACGGTTCTTCAGTGGAATACATATGTTTCGAGCACCATTTCCTTCAGGGGGCTAGGGAGTCCTATTGTTTAGAGGGCGTGTGGACTACACCACCTTCGTGTTTGGGTATGTAGTGCTACGTGTGTCTCTGTTTCTTCAAACTGAGCCCGATTTTCCACTTTCTCTTCTCTTTGAGTTGATATAACACTAATATAGGATGAGATGGCTGGATGGCATCACTGACTCAGTGGACATGGGTTTGGGTGGACTCCAGGAGTTGTGATGGACAGGGAGGCCTGGAGTGTCGCAGTTCATGGGGTTGCAAAGAGTCAGACAAGCAACTGAACTGAACTGGACACTAATATAACACTTAAGTTTGCATTCGTTTTATTAGCGTGCCTGATAATTTACTGGTTTCTACTCTTTGCTCTGGATCTGGTTATTGTGTGTGCTTATTCGCTTAGTCGTGCCCAACTCTTTGCAGCCCATGGGCTGTAGCCCTGCAGGCCCCTCTGTCCATGAGATTGTCCAGGCAAGAATACCAGAATGGGTTGCCGTTTTCTACTCCAGGGGGCCTTCCCAACCCAGGAATCGACCCTGTGTGTCTTGTGTCTCCTGCACTGGCAGATTCTCTACCATGAGTGCCACCTGGGAAGCCCCAGGTGAGCCTCTAGGTCACCAACAATGGGAGTCCAGCCCTCCTAACGTGCACTTCTTAAGCACCAACCATACATCAGGTACGGGGCTAGTAGGACCTACAGGCTGTGTAAGCCATGCGGTATGTGTCCGCAGGCTCACCGCGGGCATCGTGTTATTGGTGCTGCTAGGAAACACGCGGACAGCAGGGACAAATACAGGAATGGCCTCCTCGGTCTGGAAGGACACGCTCATGCCTTGCTGGCAAGGCAGCCTATAGAGGCAACACCACTTCCCAAGATTCTCAGGAGGCGTCAAATAACATATTTTTAGGTAAAAAGAAAACTTTCTTTGTGTTTATATTTAGTTCATTTATTTTCTTGTTTCACAGTCTTGGACTTTTGTACAAGGCTGAATAGAAGAAGCGGTGTGTATCCTTGCATTCCAATCTTATAGTAAATTTTCCAGTATTATTCTTTAACGATGGCGTTACAAATACTTATAAAACTCAAATCAAAGATGCAGAAGCCACCTATTTCTATTTTGTTAAGAGTTTAAAAAAACCTCAGTGAGTTTAATTTTAGCTGTATCTGTAGAAACAATCATATGATTATTATCTTTGCTCTTTTCCCCCTGGAATTACATTGCTTCTTTTTGAAGGTTAAAGCGTGTTTGCGTTTTTGTAACAAATCTCGCATGACTGTGATGCACTATGCTTTTTATATACTGCTGAATTTTATTTGCTAATATTCTACTTATGATTAATGTATCTTTGTCATCTGAGAGGTTGGTTTGTTATTTTCTTTTTGGTTTAGTATCTGCTAATCTCATACAAGTTGAAAAGTATTCCCTCATCAATTCTCTGGATTTTGTCTAGGAGTGATGCTATTTTTTTCTTAATAATTTTAAGAATTTATCAGAGATATCGCATGAGCCTTGAGGATTTTTTGAGGAAAGACTTCAATGACAGCTTCAGTTTGTTTAATAAATACCAGGTTATTATCTCTTCTCTGTTTCAGTAGGCAGTGGTTTGTATTTGTCCACTGTACCTAAATTATCAAATGTGTTGACATAATGTTCATAACATCCTTTTACACTCTTTTTGGTGCTTTAGCGATGTGTCTTCTGTTGTTACTGCTGCGAAGCTGTATCTCCTTCTTGTCATATCTTGCTATAGGTCTATACATTTTATTAGTCCTTTCAAGAGCCAATATCTTCATTTTTTTGATACTTTCTTCATATGTTGCTGTTTAATTAATTTCTGTTTTTGTCTTTATTTCCTCTCTTCCACTTTCTTGGATTGAGTCAGTGTCAAGAGTCCAGCTTGTCCATAAAATACTATAGGTCTATAAATTTTATTAGTCCTTTCAAGAGCCAATATCTTCATTTTTTTTTTGATACTTTCTTCATATGTTGCTGTTTAATTAATTTGTGTTTTTGTCTTTATTTCCTCTCTCCCACTTTCTTGGACTGAATCAGTGTCAAGAGTCCACCTTTCCATAAAATACTCTCTGTCCAGCAATCAATGACTTGTCCCATGGATGTTTTATTTGCACTTTCTGAAGAAGAAAAAGGGGAAAAAACTATTTCAATGACTATTACTACTGATCAATATTTTCTTAAAACATCTTTTTTTGCTGTCTTTGAAAACCTTAATGGCATAAAACTCAGTAACCGTAGGATGTACCCTTTTTCCAAATTCAAGGTAACAGAGATAAATAACAGACTGCTTTCTGTGAGCTTTGAACATATATTCTGACTTGAGTATTAGTTTCAACCAACTTACTGCTCCAATGCCTGGGAATTTTAAGGTCATTATGAGAAAACAATACAATGGCTAATACTGAAAGGCATCAAGATAGTTTTGTTTTGTTTTCAGAGCCTTGCACATTATCTTTTGATACAATGGAAAATAATAATTTACTTCTGAAATGGAATTTTGACAATAGACCATATATTTTCCACGGCGAGTATGTTGAATTTCTTTGTAAGAGAGATACTTATATAGCTGGGTTTCCGGTTTCTGTATCGGAATCCCGAGTGCAGTGTGACAGAGGACAATTAAATTACCCAAGATGTGTGCAGAGAGAAAGGTAAGAAGGGGCTTGTGCCTCTATTTTTTTTTTTTCTGTTCAGACTGTTTGTTATTCATGAGATTCATTATGCTATAAATTTCAGACATATCCGGTTCTGCAACACTCCTACTTTATGGTCATTATAGAGGGGAAGAATGTTTATTTTTTAAAGCAAGTGAACTTCAAGAAGCATTAACCAATTCAACAAGCTTTCTGGGTGGTCTAAGATCAAAGTCCTGTTTGCTATTTGGTATTTGTGACTCTTTGGCAATTGGATAAATAAATCAGTTTACATGAGTCACATCTAAATGTGGAAAAATTAACCTATATGTTCTGAGATGAAATAAATCACATTTTCTACCATTTTCCATAGAAGTGCATGTATAAGCAACAGTGATGGGAAGCAGAACCGGACAAACGCTCTACTGAGGGAGGCACGTTAATAACAATGAGGTCATGGCGTTTATTCTCAGGAACACATTTCTATATAAGAATTTGGAAATTTTTTCCGACATGCTGGTACATAGCAATTTTGAAATATATTTTCTACTACTAGATCAGTGGAAAACAATCCCATTCTTTTTTTCAGAAAAAAAAAATGTTAAAATAATGCAATAAAATAATAGAATTAATTTTATCAGGCCAGAATTTTACCCCCTTTGAAGATACATTGTAAAATGGGAATTCTACTCTATATTCAACTAAGAATATTTTAAAATTACTTAATGGCAAAGTACATGTGGTACTCTTCTAGTGATTATAATGAGCTATGTGAACCACCTAAGACACATTCACAAGACACACAGGTGTAAAACCTTTTTATTTTGTATTGCAATGAGAATCAGAGTTGAAAAATTTATGTGCTAGTTAAATATTTCATTATATCTTGCATTTCCCATTTCTAAGACAAAAAAGAATATGCAACTTGGAAAAATTGCAGAAAATGGTGTTAGTGTAGTTAAAGGACCAATTATATGAAATAATGAATGGTTAAGATTGTAATAAATATTTGACCAGAAATGATGCTTATTTCAACTCCTTCCCCGTTTTCTCTTTTTTCATTCTTATCAAGGACGTTGTCTTATCAAGAACCCTTAAGGACATAAAAATGAATGGCATAAGATGAACAGCATTTTGACACACTATAAAGTCTTTTATGAAGCATAATTGTTAGAGGAAAACTGTTGGATAAAAACCTCTAAGTTTTTACTTGCATGAAGATTTGACTCTAAACCGTTTACACTGGATATTTTCTATAAATAAAAGCCAGATATATTGTTTTATTTCTAGTTTGGTTGACTTGCCATGTGACTTCATCTTTGCTGAATGTCTTCCATCTATTAAACAATTGATCTACACCTCAAAATATTTCTGGTTCCTAAAGCCCGTTCACTGGGCTATACTGTCCTCAATATACATGCAGGAGTTCACATTTGTCTTTGTAATCTTTGTTAATATTAGTGTCTTCTGTTACTTTTAGTTCAATGTTTATGTCAGTACGAAAGAACCAGTCTCACTAGAGCTGGGAAACTATACATTACGTTAGAGGATTTACTTTACTAAATGCAGACGAGACTGCCCTTCAGACTGTCGAAGGATAAAGAACTTTTAAAATTAACTGTACTATTAGCAACAAGGTTAGTCATCAAATTCTGAGTTAGTGAACCATCCACCTGTTCAAATGTTGCCCACAGAACACAGTTATGAAAAGAACAACACTTGCTATTTTTATATTATACACTTTTAGTTATTTTCTAGATCAGGTCATTATTGGAATCTTGCAGGTTAGAAAATCTGAGATCAAGGAGACCTACAAGATAGCCAGGTCACACATCAAAAGATAGTGTGTCAGCAACACTAGGATCTGTTGGAGTCCTGAGACACCACATGGTCACTTTTCAGTATGAAGGAAAGTTATTCGTCCAACTGCTGTTACAGCTTATTCACAAGCACCTCTGGTTCTAGGACCCTTGTTAGGACTGGTTGTTGTTACCAGAACCACGCATTTTCCTCTCTAGAAGCTATACAGTTCGTCTAACTCAAGAAGTTATTTTTCCGGTATGACAACATTTTTCAGCCCCGATGTACAATTCCTGCTGCTGGGTTAAGAGAGTTTCTCTGGGAATGAAGCTGTGGTTGGACTTAACTTTGTGGATTAAACACAGATTCATTTGATGTTAAACCATATATATTTCAGTCAAATTTCAATTTTATGAGATCCACTCTGAAAAACTACTCTTGGAGATTAATGGAAATAATGAATATGGACTCGAGGAAGGATAGTTCTAAAACACACACGGTTTATTGTTGTGGTTGTTAAGTCACTAAGTTGTGTCCGACTCTTTTGTGATCTCATGGACTGTTGCCCGCTAGGCTTTCCTGTCCATGGGATTTTCCAGGCAAGGGTATTGGAGTGGGTTACTATTTCCTTCTCCAGGGGACCTTCTCAACAATATCAATAGGAAAGTATTAATCCTTTCCAATTAATTCATCAATTAATCCATTAAGAATGATATTGATATCACGTGCTGTGTCGTAGCTAATGCAGGATTCAGAGATGAAAAAATTCAGCTCATATGTCAAGGAACTCACAAAAGAATAAATATTTAATTTAGTACAAGAGTTAAACTTGTATTATTTGTCATTAACTCAGACATAACAAGTGAATGGATGGTGGAGTTCTAAGGATATTTGAGGGGGACTGCTCACAGTAAGCTTTGTTCAACCTGGGTAGCTTCCTGTCTCCCTGATTTACTTCCTAGTGGTTTATTTTTAAATGTGGGTTTCTGCATTTAAAAAGTAATTTAGCAATGGTACATAACGTTTCATAGGTTTAAAAAAAAGGTATTAACCTTTTCCAGTGAATTCAGCAATTGTTCTATTTATGAACAATATTGACCTTGCTTTATCCCAGGAAACAGAAGGTTCAATCAAGGTGGATAATAGTCATGTGGGGATATTGTATCCAGCATTGCTGTGTCCTCTCATTCGATAATTGTGAAATCTATTGATCTTTATCTTTGTTGTTGTTGATTAGTCGCTGAGTCGTGTCCGAACCTTGTGACCTCATGGACTGCAGCATGCCAGGCTTCCCTGTCCCCCCGGGGGGTGGGATGCCAAAAGTTTTGTGAGCAATGTGGCTTATCAGCTGCCATTTTGTAAACTTCTATGACTCACTGGAAAAGACTTTGATGCTGGGAGGGATTGGGGGCAGGAGGAGAAGGGGACAACAGAGGATGAGATGGCTGGATGGCATCCCCGACTCGATGGACGCGAGTCTGAGTGAACTCCAGGAGTTGGTGATGGACAGGGAGGCCTGGCATGCTGCGATTCATGGGGTCGCAGAGTCGGACACGACTGAGCGACTGAACTGAACCGTACTGAATACTAAAGAAATAAAACTGTGAACAGGAGAGCAATGGAGCATTTAAAGGAGTGGTGTTGAGGGAGAAGTAATTAACAATTTTGGTATAACTGAGCTATAGGACAATTCCTGGAAAAAGTTAAGTCTGAGGCTTACAAAACTAGGAAGATATCCCAAGTAGCGGGAATGGCACACACAGACCCAAGTACTGGGCACACCCAGTGTCGCTGTGCGCCGGACAGAAAGCGCTGAAGCGGGATTCTGCGGCCCTGTCTGGACTCAGGAACCGAACGTCCATCTCCGTGCGATGTGAAGATGGCAGGAGAAGCCATGTGAGGGGTTAGCGTGAAGACGTGGGTCTCAGAAATGTTACCTTTAAGGCGTTTGTGGAGCAGTCAAGGTAGAGATGTTATGTAAGTAGTTGATTCTTACGGTCAGTGCTATGATGAACCACCCGGACTGCTTTCAGAAACAAGATGGACCTCTCAGCCGCTGAGAGTTCTCGGTTGTCAGCTCCCCAGGGGGGGCTGCCTCGGGTGAAGTGCCTCCCCTTCCAAAGTCACAGCTTCTCCCAGGGTGCCTGCACCAATGGCGGGTCAGCAGGAGCTCTAAAGTTTCCCCCCACTCCAGCTCAGGACAAATCTAAAGAGGCACTCGCATGCACAGCTCCCCGCAGAGCTAGGTGATGGCACTGGGGGCAGCCTCGCCACAGCGCAGCTTCTCGTGTCTGCTTCCTCCTTTTCCCTTCCACAGGCATGGATTCTAGGAGTCGTCCCCCAAATCCTCTTGCTCCTAATTTCCACCTCATAGCCTGCTTCCCCAGGAACCCAGTCTGAGAGTGATTGTTGCTGTTCAGTCGCTAAGTCGGGTCCGATCTGTCTCTTATACACATCTNAGCTTCTCGTGTCTGCTTCCTCCTTTTCCCTTCCACAGGCATGGATTCTAGGAGTCGTCCCCCAAATCCTCTTGCTCCTAATTTCCACCTCATAGCCTGCTTCCCCAGGAACCCAGTCTGAGAGTGATTGTTGCTGTTCAGTCGCTAAGTCGGGTCCGATTCTTTGCCACCCCATGGACTGCAGCACGCCAGGCCTCCCTGTCCATCACCAACTCCCAGAGGTTACTCAAACTCATGTCCACTGAGTCAGCGATGCCATCCAACCATCTCACCTTCTGTCGTCCCCTTCTCCTCCCGCCTTCAGTCGTTCCCAGCATCAGAGTCAGTTCTTCCCATCAGGCGGCCAAAGGATTGGAGTTTCAGCTTCAGCATCAGTTCTTCCAATGAATATTCAGGACTGATCTCCTTTAGGATGGACTGGTTGGATCCCCTTGCAGCCAAGGGACTCTCAAGAGTCTTCTCCAACACCACAGTTCAAAAGCATCAGTTATTCAGTGCTCAGGTTTCTTTATAGTCAAACTCTCACATCCATACATGACTACTGGAAAAAACCTTAGCCTTGACTAAATGGATCTTTGTTGGCAAAGTAATGCCTCTTCTTTTTAATATGCTGTCTAGGTTGGTCATAGCTTTTCCTCCAAAGAGCAAGCATCTTTTAATTTCAAGGCTGCAATCAACATCTGCAGTGGTTGTGGACCCCTCCAAAATAAAGTCTGACACTGTTTCCACTGTTTCCCCATCTATTTGCCATGAAGTGATGGGACCAGATGCCATGATCTTAGTTTTCTCAATGTTGAGTTTCAAGCCAACATTTTCACTCTCCTCTTTCACTCTCATCAAGAGGCTCTTTAGTTCCTCTTCACTTTGTGGCAGAAGTGTGGTATCATCTGCATATCTGAGGTTATTGATATTTCTCCCAGCAATCTTGATTCCAGCTTGTGCTTCATCCAGCCCAGCGTTTCTCATGATGTACTCTGCATATAAGTTAAATAAGCAGGGTGACAATATACAGCCTTGATATTCTCCTTTCCCAATTTGGAACCAGTCTGTTGTTCCATGTCTAGTTCTAACTATTGTTTCTTGACCCACATACAGATTTCTCAGGAGGCATGTCAAATGGTCTCCAATGAATAATCAGGGTTGATTTCCTTTAGGATTGACCAGCCTGATATCTTTGCAGTCCAAGGGACTTACAAGGCTACATATCAGAGCAGAGCCTTGGGCCTGAATTGGAGTCATCAGTTAGTAGAAGTCTGTTAAAACTAATGAAATGGGTGAGTGTTTCAGGTTAAGGTTAGAAGTATGTTTAGTTCAGGACTTTGAGGATATTCAGAGTTTGGTGATTGGCTATAGGAAAAGACCTAACAAAGCAAAGTGATGAGGAAGGGCTGGACTGGTGGAATGAAAACCAGGAATGCTGAGGACTGGAGATGCTTCTTGGATGTTACTGGTCACCTGGAGAGGAGCAACATTATCCCATATGAGACTGAGACAAGAGCACATTGAGGAAGAAACGGAAGGTCCAGAAATATGAGGGTGGTGGGCATGGCAGTAACTGTCACAAGGGAAGGGAGAGGTGTGGACTGGGAGGTGAGGATAAGGAGGAATTTTGAATAAAGTGTGAGAAATCGAAACCTGTTCAAATGAATGCGGATGGGTGGATAAAGAAGGACAGGTGGTGAGTTCTGTTAACAGGTGGTGACATTCTCCTCGGAAATGTCAGTGCTGTAAAGCATGAGTGGTTAGATTCCCTCCATCAACTCTGTGTTGTATTCTACCTGTATATCTGTTTGGGTTAACATCTGGGTATATTGTGCGGAAGTGTGTACTTTTTGTTTCCAACCTATAAACACTTGGGTTTCTATCCTCTACAGTAACTGATAGAGAAAAAAAGAAGAAGAAGAATGGATGGGAGATAATGGGGAAAATGGCATAAGGATGCAGAGAAAAGAGACGGGACCCTGGGCAGAAGTAAAAGGCAGCTCCTAGCTGGGGGGAGGAACTGGGTTTGTGGCTGGAAAGAGGCGCTTCTGGTCCCCTGGTTTCTATTTCTTCCATGAAGGAGGGAGACACCTGCTGAGAATGTGTCAGAATACAGGGGGAGAGAAGCTGAAGGGCTGAGGAGACCAGAGAGAGTTTGGAAAAGTCCTGTAGAGGCTGGAGAGGGAGATGGGAGCAGAAAGAAAAGATAAAGAAGACGAGCCCGCAAAGTGATCTGGGAAACTAATCATTCATTCAGTTACCACCTCAGCTGGGTCTGTGGGGTGTGGGGGATCATGTCCTTAATACAAGGATCACCATTTTGCTTTGGGGCAAAAACTGTGTTGTGTGATCATTGTTTATCATGGCGCATATGGAAGGAAACCTGGCATAGGTGCCTCGCCTCCTCGTGGGGCAAGGTGGCAAAGTCAAAAACCGAAGGATTACTGACTTGGTGACCGCCCTAGGACTTCCCAAGGCTCAGAGCAGGGCTGCCCAGAGCTATATAGAGACACTTTCATGTTTCACAGGGAAATGAAGAATTCATTGATATCTATTGCTTCATAAAAAAGAAAGATCAAAGCACTGGAGAACATCACACATCCAAACTGAATTCAGGGAGACACAGTGTGACTCTGTTGGAGGAAAACTGCAGCAATTGGAAGAGGAAGCAGTCAGCACAAGCTGAGAAGGAGTTTGCCTGAACACTCCTTCCCAGACACACATTGAAGACCAGCTGTTCCTCAAAACACAAGGGTTCAGCTGGACAGGGGTTTTAAACTGTTTTTATACACTTTCAACATAGCTTTGTGAGAAAATAAAAATTCAGTTTTGTGTTAGCATTCATTTTTCCTACAACCAGACACATTAAGAATTACAATTTTAAATAATTCACTGTGTTTTCAAACATGAGAGCAGCTTTTTAACACTGTAAACAGCTCAAATGATACAAATGTAACGGAATAAAGAATGAAACTTCCCTTCATTCTTTTCCTTTGACTGTTTGTTTGCTTTTTGGCTGTTCTGGGTCTTCGTTTTGGCTGTTCTGGGTCTTCGTTCCTGCTTGGCTTTTCTCTGGTCACGGTGCTGGGGCTGCTCACTGCAGTGGCTTCGGGCTCTAAGGTGTGTGTGGGGTCAACAGTGGTGACATATGGATTTAGTTGCTCTGCTGCACATGGGATCTTCCTGGATTAAGGATCAAACTCGTGTCTCCCGCACTGGCAGGCAGATTCTTTACCACTGAGCCACCAGAGAAGCCTTCCTCTATTGTTCTGAAAACCCCAGATAAACTTCCTCAGGCTGTACAACTCTGAACAGCATTTGCTCTGTCTTCCAGATGCGGAACAACACTGAGCGGGCATGCACACGCCAGCTGTAGCTAGGCCCACAAGCTTGTGTTTCCATACACACGTGTGTATTTTAATTTATGTTTATGAATTTACTGAGGTGTGTATTACATATCACATCGTATTTATTGTCCTAAGCCTTGGGGTTTTTCTGTTGTTGTTGATATATGATAGACCTATCACCATATCAGTATACCTAAATTGATCTCACTCTCCCTAGTATCTGAATAGTATTTCACTAGCTGGAGGTAACAGTTTAATTATTCTCCAACTGATGGACTTTTAATTATTTTCCTCACTTCCCTCCTTTCTTCCTTCCTTCTGTCCTTCTTTCCTTCCTTCCTTCATAGGTTATAAGTGGAAATAGAATAAAAATAATGTGAAGCTGAACTGTGGTGTTGGAGAAGACTCTTGAGAGTCCCTTGGACTGCAAGGAGATCCAACCAGTCCATTCTGAAGGAGATCAGCCCTGGGATTTCTTTGGAAGGAATGATGCTGAAGCTAAAACTCCAGTACTTTGACCACCTCATGCGAAGGGTTGACTCATTGGGAAAGACTCTGATGCTGGGAGGGATTGGGGGCAGGAGAAGAAAGGGACGACCGAGGATGAGATGGCTGGATGGCATCACGGACTCGATGGGTGTGAGTCTGAGTGAACTCCGGGAGTTGGTGATGGACAGGGAGGCCTGGCGTGCTGGGATTCATGAGGTTGCAAAGAGTCGGACATGACTGAGCGACTGAACTGAAAGCTGAAGTGAAATTGCAGAATTCTAAATATTTTTAAAAGAACAAACAGAAGAGACTTTAACATTTGATAGACTTGCTTGATGGAGGAGAGGGAAGGGAGGAGAAGGAAGCTGTAAGCTGCTTTTGTTTCCATGAGAGGAGCTGTTGCATATGGCCCCAAAGGCGAGGGAGTATGGTGTTATTAAAAAAAAATGTTAGCATAACGATGACTTATTCTCTTGCTCTTTCTTCTCAGGAAATTCCAGGGATTTGGGGAGCTATGAGGCAGGATAAAAACCAAATCTATACTTCTCATATATTTGATCATCTGAATGACTAAATATACATTTTCCTATAAATTACACTATCACACTGTAAAATATATAGACCAAGATGAGCCCTGACGGAAACTGTGGACTTCGGGTGATATTGATGTGTTACTGTAGGTTCCCTGATGGTAACGAATCCACCTCTCTGCTGGAGGGTGTTGATGGGGGCGATTGGGTGTTTGGGAGGGCAAGGGATATTTAGGAATTCTGTACTTTCTGCTGAGTTTTGCTGTGAGCCCCAAACATAAAGTTTACTTTTAAAAATGAGGTAACTTGTGCAATAAATTGTATGATCACCTTAGGCATTCTCCACCATATTCTTGTTCATTTTAGTATTAGAAGATCACAATGTATCTCTGGAGATAGGACTTCCTAGTAAGAGATTATGTTTCTAGTTTCCCTTGAAGCTTGTAGCCCCAGGAACACCTAGCAGTAAGTTTATTGCCTAAGAAGATGTCGGATTAAGAAAAACTAAATTCTAGTAACACCTGGATACTTATATACTATGCTTCAAAATGTGGTATAATTAATATGCGTGATCTTCATAAAGTCATTAATACCAAGTGTATTATTGTACATATTTCACAGACTAGGAGATGGAAGCCACACAGTTCATAATGTACCACTGAAGACCTGACATCTATCCGTTCTTATGCCAGGGCTTAAATTCATGTTAGTCTGTCTCTAAAGACGGTGCCATTAACAACAGTGCTATAGTGTGTCTAAAGTTACAGGATAATTTATATAGAATTCATATAACTTAACACAGTATAGTAGCACATCAAAAGAAGCAAGTCAACCTATGGTTCTCTCATAATACGTTACAAGGTGACCCCCTGAACCCTCTCCAATCAAGGGCTTGCTGCAATTGCTAGTGTCTGTTTATTTGTTTAGTGGCCAGTGTGGACTAATTCTGTGGAATCTGATTTTCCCACAGTGTGTAGATTTTGATGACACTGTAATTTTTTATTTTTTAATCTGACTTCCTAGGGGTCATCCTTGAGCCAGCATAGCTTAGTAGTCAGACAATACCTGGTCAGATGATTTGCTTAAACATATTGACTAAGGAAGGATTTCACCTTTATCTCCGGAACAGTGTGTGGCCTGGGGAAATGCTTACAAAATTCAGGGAATTGACAAGTCTGCTCCACATTTAGCCAAGGACTAGTGTCTCTCTCCGCTTTCTCCGATGGAGCAGTCGTGTGCATATCCATTGACTTCTGCCCACAAGCAACAAGGTATCGGGGTCCTGCCAAGGTGGATCCAGGGAATTCGAATCGGGGACAGAGTCAGCGAGGAAAAACTTATTTATTTAGAAATATAAGATTAGGAAATAATAGTATAGTGGGAAAATTAAGTGGAGAAAAGAGGCTGAATAACTTGGTTTATGTGGAAAGCCAATAAAACTTCGAGACAAGAGGTTTGCACCATCTACGTGGGGCCACCGGCATCCTCTTGAATATCGGGGGGTGACCCGCCTTGTGCACCCCCTCACGTGAATCTTAGAAGCCAGGGCAAGTAAGTAGACATGGCGAGCCTCCCCGTTCCAGATGGGAATTCAGCCAGAAATTAAAGACACGGGGGAAACCAGTCCAGCAACTGGCCCCAGTCCCCATTGTCCTTCAAGGCCTTTTATACCTTTTTGGTTTTTTTTTTTGTACATAGAGATCAACGGGTAATACAAAATTATACAGTGTTAGCAGCCCAGACTCTTATCAAAGCCAGGCTTTTTCCTCTGCATACCTAGTTGTATACAAAAGTCTTAGGTGATTTACATCATCTTCTGGCCAAAAGGCCAATTA
>SJYA01002235.1:0-44545 GCA_006410615.1 Neotragus moschatus
TGCAGATGGTGACTGCAGCTATGAAATTAAAAGACGCTTGCTCCTTGGAAGAAAAACTATGACCAACCTAGACAGTCTATTAAAAAGCAGACATTACTTTAGCAACAAAGGTCCGTCTAGTCTAAGCTATGGTTTTTCCAGTAGTCAAGTATGGATGTAAGAGAGAAAGCTGAACACCAAAGAACTGATGCTTTTGAATTGTAGTGTTGGAGAAGACTCTTGAGAGTCTCTTGGACTGCAGGGAGATCCAACCAGTCCATTCTAAAGGAAATCAGTCTTGAATGTTCATTGGAAGGACTGATGNGGTTTTTCCAGTAGTCAAGTATGGATGTAAGAGAGAAAGCTGAACACCAAAGAACTGATGCTTTTGAATTGTAGTGTTGGAGAAGACTCTTGAGAGTCTCTTGGACTGCAGGGAGATCCAACCAGTCCATTCTAAAGGAAATCAGTCTTGAATGTTCATTGGAAGGACTGATGCTAAACCTGAAATTCCAATACTCTGGCCACCTGATGTGAAGAACCGACTCATTGGAAAAGATCCTGATGCTGGGAAAGATTGAAGGCAGGGGGAGAAGGGGAGAACAGAGGATGAGGTGGTTGGATGACATCATCGACTCAATGGACATGAGTTTGAATAAACTCTGGGAGTTGGTGATGGACAGGGAAGCTGCAGTCCACGGGGTTGCAAAGAGTCAGACACAACCGAGCAACTGAACTGAACTGATCCATGACTATTACAGGAAAAAGATACACATTCAGACCAACCAAAGGACGAGACTCATAGGATGGCGTCTAGGAGGGTTCTAAGCCTGCTCTTCCTTCATCCTCAGGATGAAGTCTACTCAAGCTTGGTGTACAGAGTTTTGTTGAGGCTTCATTACAGAGTCATGATTGCTTGGTTGTCCATGTTGTTGAACTCAGTCTCTAGATAAACTGATACCTCAAGACCAAAAGCCTCCACCCTCTAACGATACTTTCAGCCTTTCTGGTATAGCCAGTCCCCACCCTGAGAGTATCAGGGATGACCAGCCCACCCTGAGTCATTTTGTGAGATAAAAGATCAGGAGTGTGTTTAGGGGACACCACAAATAATAAGCACTCTTGTTAGGAGCCAAGGACAAAGGCCAGACCTCTGTTCAGATGTGACCACACTCCTCCTCACCACTCCAGGGGTAAGAAGCAAAGCAGCAAAGCCAGAGCAGCTGCCCCAGCCCGCCTGTCCCCTGAGAGCCGTTCAGCCTCTTGCCTCACCCCTTGCACTCTGTAGAAGGCCAAGTTATTCACTGCTGTGCTAAGTCACTTCAGTCATGTCCAGCTCTGTGCGACCCTACAGACAATAACCCTCCAGGCTCCTCTGTCCACGGGATTCTCCAGGCAAGAATACTGGAGTGGGTTGCCGTGCCCTCCTCCAGGGGATCTTTCCCACCCAGGGATCGAACCCGTGTCTCTTGGATTTCCTGCATTGGTAGGCAGATGGTGACTGCAGATGGTACCACCATCAGCGCCACCTGGAAAGCAAGTATATTCTAAACACAGTATTAATACAGAACTGTTGCTTGGACCTCGTATGTATTTTAAAACAATATAAAATTCCTATGAAGTCCCATAACTGATGTGTTCACATACTCACATTAACACGTGTTCACATAACACATTCCCATAAGTGATGTGTTCTGCCATATTGGATACTGTTTTAGCTAGTAATATTGGTGTCTTTCATATCATAAGTCCTCTCCTTAACATTCTGAATGGAATTTGCATGTTTCTTTTAAACGTTTTTACTTAGAAGATAGTGTGAGTCACTGGAAAACCTGTTTGTTGACTGGGAGAGGGTTGGTCTAAATCCAACACAGGTGTTTTCCAAACAAAACATTTCAGTGAATATCATGTCTTTTCTATCTGATTTCCTATGCTTTGAACATAGAAGAAATTGCTGCAAGTTTTGTAACTGTAATGTTTTATTTGGTTCCATCTTACCAGTGTTCTCAACATCTTAGAGATTTGAAACATTTCTATCCATTAAAGGCAACAGGAGGGAACTCCTTTGTGAATAGAGATGCAAGTCCAAATGTTTGATCAGCGATACAGTACTTGTCTCAAAAATGGTTAAAAGGAGGCTGTAATATGCATCCACGCACAACCATCGGCATCTTCGCAACCGCGACACGTCAATTGCTCGCGTATTCACAGGTGGTGATTGACTGGTTCATGCCTGTCTGGGCAAATTGGTGCGTTCAGCTTCGTGCTTGTGGATGTGGGTGTATTTCACAGAAGCAGGTTGGGCAATAAATTTTGAAACTTTATCCTCATCTTTGGATAGAGTAATAAAAGTTTGTAGGCTTAAGAAAGCAATATTCCCTGGAACTGCAATATATGGGAATGATGAAACTGAACTAAAATGTACGGTAATCTCTAAGGCCTACCCAAGCTAGGGAGGTGCAAAGTGAGGGCCATAAAGCAAGATTTAACACCCGCCACACTAAAAGTCATTTTTGGCCTCTGACCAATTTCACACAGAATTGGGAAATATGACTAATATCAAGGCCAGAGTCCCTGGAGGAGCTTAAGGGGGAGCATGTCAGGAAGAAAAGTGATGGCCCGTTGCTAGTGGAACCAATGAGAGGTCAGCACTGGCATCAGAATGGCCCAAAGTCTGCCAAGCGGCAGCTTGTCTTCCCTTTTCTTAAATTCCATCTGCTGTGCAAAACAAGATTTGCAGCTGTCCTTGGAGACTTGGGACTTCTGTAGGTTAAAAGGTCTCCATGGCAGAGACTAAGGATCTTCCTTTCCATGGGGTGTAGGTTAGGGTAGGAGAATCCACTTTTCCCATGAGGCAGCGTTTGCAATGTGCACACTGTCACCAAGGACGTCCCCACGAAGCCAGGTTTAAAGAGGCAACAAACAAATAACCAAACTTGCATAACTCTACAAAACCTGATCAGCACATTCAGCTAGCCCAAAGCATTTATGTTTACAGTCCCAAGGCTAGAAATGGTATTCTATTATTATTATTTTTTTTTTTTTTTACTTAGTTGGTCATTATGCTGAATTCTGGCACCTGGGTTCCCCTTCTTAATTTTTTTTTCTTTTTATTATCCAAATACCATAAGCCTCTATATGGTGAGCTTGTTCTGTGTCCAGCTTGACCATCTCTTTCTGTCCCAGCACCCATGATTAGTCCCATGCCTGATGATGGTGGACACAGCTTCACACGACCATCAGCTCCAGTTAATGTTCTTGACTGATTGCAAGATCATTGCCGTGACAGGAACTTGTCAGCAGTGGGTGATTTCCACTGAACAGTGACTCCTAGACTGTGGCTTTGCAAGCAGAGCAAGGAGGAAAGATGAGCAATTATCCAGTGGACGTGATCCATGCTGACAGCCAATCTGGATAATTCAAATCGAAACAACTTCCTTTGTTTCACTGGCAGGTTTGGGGCTTGATTTAGTGAGATCACTGTTCAACTTTCTTTGCCTGTGGAAAGGCAGTACATGTGTTTGCTGGTTAAGTGAGGGTTTGGGGGCTATAACCACAGCATCTGTTAATTTGACATTCGAGTTTCACTCTGGTTTGGAAGCCCCTGTGCCTAAAATTATAAAGCAGCAATACATACCTATCTTCCAGATGTCTGGGAACTCAGATTGCATATGCTTCTTGGTTTTCTAATCTGCCCAGAGAAATAAAACCATCACCTGAGCCAAAGAGTAGTTTGCTTAATTGGATTTTTTTTCTTTTCATTCTGGAGATACACAAAATGTATTCTAATGTCACAGTTGTCTGAGCGACATTGTGAGCTGAGCCAGGCCACTTACCCAGGCTTGAAGATTTACATTTTGATGATGTTTTTCAAGTGCTGTTTTATCTGGAGGGAAAAAAAAAAAAAAAGCAATATTTTGAGCAGCTGCAGAATTCTCCACACCTCTGCAGGAAGTCCTTCCTTCTGCCCTGGGCAGTGCAGGGTAATGGCTAGAGCATACGTTTTAGAGTCAATTTGACCTGGTTTGGATACCAGTTCCAAAACTCATTAGGTATAATATCTTGAGCAAGGGACCTAATATTTTCAAGCATCAGTTGCCTCATTTATGAAATAGAGGGTGAGCATCCTTCTGATAACTTCAAGACCACTATGAGGGTTACAGATGATGTATTCAACACACATTTCCTGAGTGCCTACTGTGTGTCACGTGCCGGTTCAGGCACTGGGGAAACAGCAGTGACTCAAGTAGGTGAAATCACTGCCTTCGTGGAGCTGGTGATGTACTTAGTGAGACAGACAAAACCAAGACTAATAAGGAGGAATCATAACAAGTGGGGCGGGTGGCATGGAATCTGCGAGAAGCGTAAGCAGTGGAAGCGGGCAGGACATGACAGTGGGGAGGAGGGCTGGGGTTTATGATGAGGCATCAGAGAAGGCTTCAGTGACACATGGTGATAAACACAGGGGTGAGAGTGTAGGTCACGGGGATACTGGGGAGAAGACTGATATGGGATGAACTGTGAGCCTCCCGCTGGAAGATACGCCGAAGTCCTGGAGCCGAGTAACTCAGACTGTGAACTTGCTTGGAGATAAGGTCTCTGTAGAGGTAATCAGTTTAAAAGGAGGTCTGATGTGGGCTTCCCGCATGGCTCAGCTGGTAAAGAGTCCACCTGCAATGCAGGAGACCCTGGTCCAATTCCTGAGGCGGGAGGGTCCCCTGGAGAAGGGATAGGCTCCCCACTCCAGTATTCTTGGGCTTCCCTTATGGCTCAGCTGGTAAAGAATCTGCCCACAATGCGGGAAAGCTGGGTTCGATATCTCGGTTGGAAGATCCCCTGGAGAATGGAAAGGCTACCCACTCCAGTCTGCTGGCCTGGAGAATTCCATGGACCAGTTGCAAAGAGTTGGACACGACTGAATGACTTCCACTTTCACTTTAGGATGGGTCCTAATCCAATACGACCTGTATCCTTATATCAAGAGGAAATTTGAGTAGAGAGACAGATGGGCACAGAAGGAAGACATTTGAAGACACACGGGGAGAAAATGGCCGTGTGACTGAGGTGAGAGAAAGCCAAGGGGTGCTGGCAGATACCACGAGCTAGAAGAGGCCAGGGAGGACACCCCTAATCCTCAGGCCCGGCCCCGCGGACTCCTTGATTTCAGACTTCCAGCATCCACCACGGTGAGGCAACATATTCCTGCTGTTTGAAGTCACCCAGCCATGGGTGCTTTATTATAGCAGACTTGGATAAAGAGCGCCTGGACTGAAGGAGCAGCACGTGTAAAGGCCCTGAACCCAGGAGGGCATCAGGACACAGGAGGAACCGCCAAGAGGGCTGCATGCCTGGAGAGGAACAGGTCGGAGAACAAGGGGGAGAAGACAAGGTGGGAGAGGCCACGGGTCGGGACCGGGTCACCCTCACGGCTGTGCCTTGACTCTGCAAGACAGAAAAGAAAGCCTCAGAGGGCTTGGAAGACAGGGGGCTGGGATCTGACTCTCATTATCAAATTATGTCTGTGAAGTGTCGCCTGGTTGACAATGAATATGTATTTTTTTTTTTTACCCCCTTAGCCCACTTCACTTCTGATAAATTCTAGTTGAAGGGTGGGGAAGGCAGTGTTTTTAATATTCATTATTTATGCAGCTGTTCCTGCGCTGTGTGCTATGGAGAACTTACTCTCATAATGATTGCCATCCTTGGAAGTTTACAGTGACAGAAAGCCTTTCTCTACCCGCACCATGCCAATGCCGTTTACTCAGGTCTCATGCACTAGAGGGTGATTGACTGAACTCTCTCTCTTCATTGAGCTTTTTAAAAGTTTATTTATTTCTTTGATGTACCAGGTCTTAGTTGTGGCATGCAGGATCTGGTTTCCTGACCAAGGATTGAATGTGTGACCTCCGGATTGGGAGCACAGAGTCTTAACCACTGGACCATCACTTGGTGGGGGTGGGGGTGGGGGTGTCTCCCTCATTTAGTTCTGATTATGCTTTGCCTGTGTGTTTCTTTGGCTTGGCTGGAAAAGGTAAGTTCTCCCACGGCTAGCTGACCATTTCTGGAAAGGTAAACAGAAGTTTCAGCACACAAGATAAAAGGGAAGTTTTGGAAGGAGACTTGGTGGAGATACCAGGGTTTTTGGTGAGTGACTGATAGAAAGACGCAAGGAAAGGAGGCGATGCCGACCTCAGGACACGAAACAGCGTGGACGCATTCCCTGCAGTGGACTGAGCAGAGCGGTGAGCCTGGGACATCGCTTCATTCATACTGCCTGTGTTTATCGAGCATGCCCTGCATGGCAATTCTTGGGTTAAACACCAGATATTGGGCTTCCCTTGTGGCTCAGCTGGTAAAGAATCCGCCTGCAATGCGGGAGACCCGGGTTCCATCCCTGGGTTGGGAAGATCCCCTGGAGAAGGGAACAGCTATTCTGGCCTAGAGAACTCCATACACCAGATATTAAAAAGGTAGTACAATCTGGCTCCATCTATACAGGATTCCCAGTGTGTGTGAACAAAAAAGAAGCAATACAAAAGGAGGGAATGCATCCTTTCTGCTGAAGAATTGGAGAGAATATTGAGGCAGGAGGAACAGGGGACCCGGAGAACATATGATGAGGCCCAGGCAGTAAGCAGTTTCAGGCTCACGGCCAGCAAGAGGGCCGTCAGGAAGATGGAAGCTGAAAGCTGACGTGGGGCAGGTGACAGGTGAACAAAGCGGGCCGGAAGGAGTTCTAGGAAGTGCAGGAGGATCCATAAAAACAGGCAGGGCATCTGGAAAGTGTCTTCACAGTCGCAGAGCCCAGATACAGGGTTGGGAATCAAGGGGAATGACTCCGTTTTACGGGGACGGTGAGGCGGAACGGAGGGGAGGAGCCACCGGGCGTAGTCCTGAGAGTGATACGTGTCCTGCTTGCTGTCAGACAAGGATTTTTGGGTTTCAGCAGAGAGGCATAGGGTGAGTAGTTAGTTACTAATAATACCTGAGTGTAAGATGGGTTCAGGTTTTGGAAACAAAGCAACTCCCCGCTTATTGTAATGGGGGACGAAGGTCAGCAAATTCAGAGTGTGGAATGCTAAGGTCAGACTCTAACCTTCTCACATGGCTCCTTCCCCAGGGTGTGGTCACGTTTACCCCGAGTGGCCCCCCTGGTTAGCTGTGGGGAGAGAAAGCCCACAAGGAGACTTCGAGAGGCAGTGATTCAGCACTAAATGTCTTGCATAACCTGGGAATTACTTAAACATAGGCTTAAACCACATGGTCCACACGAAGGAGAAAAGGAAATTCCCCGTGGCCCTGGACCAGGCCTCTTGCCAGGCATACCCACACCAGCTACACCACGGCCCACCTCCACGGGCCAAAAGTTAGCTGTTCCGGGCAAAGCGCTTTCCTATATTCTTAGTGAAACAAAAGGAAGAGGGAATGATAGACTCTGAGATGATGGGAGGTTAGACCTCAGCTATTCCGGCTTCTTCCTTTTACAGAGAAGGGGAACTGAGACTCAGAGGCGTTATTCGATTTACAAAAAAACTGAAAAAAAAAAAAGGCAGCTGAAGTTCTTTGCTAGTCTATACCTTAATTTAGATTTTCTCTTTTTCTCAAATGGCTGGAGAGGAGAAGACTTTTCGGCATAATCATTATAATTTAAACAGCTTCTTCTTGGTTTTCTGTCTGGTATAAGGAGCAGTTCAGGAAAGTAGAGTCACATGTATGCTCCCTGCTAGTAACAAACATCTCAGGAGAATGAACTAGAAATAGCTTCCTCTCTTGAATGCCACTGGAAATACTTGTGTATCTGCATTTAACTCATTTCTTCTGTGTGGCCACTGTTACATTCTTATCCTAAACAGGGGCATGGAAAAGACTTTCTCTTCCTGTCCCCTCACCCAGACCGTTTAAGAATATTTAAGCCTCTAACGTGTGCTCTGAGGTCAGAGTACCTGTACTGAGTCCTGACTGTACTTCTTGCTAGGAATGTAAACTTGGACAGGTGATTTCACCTCCTTCTGCCTCAGTTTTCTTATCTATGAAATGGGGATGTTATATTAGCATTGTTAGAATGTTAAATAGGATGAGAGAATTAACACTTGTAAATTTCTAGAACAAAGCTTGAAGTGAAGTGAAGTCGCTCAGTCGTGTCCGACTCTTTGCGACCCCATGGACTGTAGCCTACCAGCCTCCTCTGTCCCTGGGATTCTCCAGACAGGAATACTGGAGTGGGTTGCCATTTCCTTCTCCAGGAGATCTTCCCAACCCAGGGTTCGAACCTGGGTCTCCCGTATTGCAGGCAGACCCTTTACCATCTGAGCCAACAGGGAAGTAAGAACAATGCTTACCACATAGTAAATACACAATAATTCTTTGCTAATAATATTACTTTTGTATGTGACCTTACTTGGGTGACCTTGGGCAAACCACCAAAGCCATCTGGGAATCATTTGTAAAAATGAATGGATTGGGAAAACTTTTCTGATGCTAAGTTTCTAAGGTTCTGTCCTACGATGTTGCCATAAAAGTGAAATCAATAGTTACATTTTCATATTGACTGCAACATTTCTGGAAAACCATGCTTTGGGGGTTTAAAGATGAATGTCACTGATAATTGGAAAACTTTCTCTTTTTCATGAATGATCTTCTCCATTTGCTCCTTATTGCTCATAAATTGAAAAAGTCGTCTTGAACTTCAGTTTTACCGAATGCGAGCATTAGTGAAGGAACACAGATTTAAAGGATGAAGACCGTTAGAGCTCCTTTGTCTTTTCCAGCTTCATTGTGTGGGTGTTTACATTCTGCAGGCAAGGAGACTCCAGCTCCCTCTGACCCTGACCTTTACATAATATTTATTGGATTAGGAAAAAAACAATTCGGAGTAATAAAGATTTCTGTGCATGCATTTATTATACACAGCACTGTGCTCCATTGTGGAAAATCTGTCCCAAACCTACTCAGGCAAATCATCCATTACAAGGTCACTGCAGACTTAGCAGAATGCCCTGCTGAAATCTTATATTTTCTCTGGAATGGCAGTGATGGGATGAAGAGAAAGAAGAGAGACGTTTATCCTGAGGGAGGGAGCTTCACCAGCTCTGTGCAGAAAAGATAGAAGTGTCCACGGTGATCTTAGCAAGGCCCATTGGCTACAGAGGAACCACTAGGGTTTGCAGGGGACCCACTTTCGTTCCCAGGGGCTAGGCTCCCCCCTTTCCCTGTCTCCTCAATTGCCTTATTTTCTCCTTGAAAAATCTCACAGATCCAAACTTTCTTCTCTGTTCCCAGTTATACCACCCAGGCCAGGATATCTCAAGTCTCAATCCCTGTGTCCATCTCTGAGCACCTCCGTTTGCCACTCCTTGGCCTAACAAATCTGTACCACAAGAAGCTTCCAAAAATACTTATCTTACATTCTACTTTCCTTTGGTTACTTAAATAACAAAGTCCAGAGATATGCTCTTACTGATCAGTTCAGATCAACGTTTCTCAGACCATCATCCTCAGCTCTCGATGGATTAGTTCCTCAGTATCTACCTAGTTTATTTCTGAGAGATCTGAAGTCTGGTTCCTCCCATTCAGCAAGGTTCATCTCTCTCAGCTCAACAAATATTTCTTAAATAAGACAGTTTTAATTAGACAGGGCTCAATTGCTCATATAAATATAGGACTAATCAGATTTTCTATTTTTTTTTCGGTTACCTTTTGACAAAATATTTTTCTACAATTCTACTCATTTTTTTTCCTACACATATATTTAGGTTTGTAACATCATATGTTTTTAATATCATGTGTTGGATTGGTAGTGATATTTCTTTTCTCTTTCTTGTTATTAATAAATTGTGTTTTTAAAATTGTACTCAGTTTTTATCATAAAATAGCCAAATATTTTTTGACTCATCAAAGAAGAAATTTTTGACTTTGTTGATTTTCTTCATTGTACATTTGTTTATAGTTTATTAAATTCTACTCGTCCTTATCATTCCCTTCTTTCTTTAGATTAATTTACTGTTGTTTTGTCCTATTTCCTGAGAAAGTACTTCATTAATTTCTAGCCTTTCTTCTTTTTTATCACTTTATGAATTTAACACACTAATTTCCCTTTAAAATTGGTTTTGGCTGTGTCCCACAAATTTTGATATCATTTATTTTTATCATTTTAGTTCCAATATTTTTCTATGCTCTACTGCAACTTCTTGTCTTCTCGTTTAATGGAAGGGCATTTCTAAGTCTCTTGCCTGATTATCAGATCGGAACACAGGAAGAGGAGGATTTCAGGTATGGCTTCGTTGGCTTAAAAGTGTCCAAGAGAATCAATCAGAGGGAAAACTAAGGCTAGAGATCAAGAGATAGGTCTGAGCTAGATACAAGTATCAGAAATTCCTTAGCAAAGGGATGGTCATGAAATTAAGAAGATGAATAACCCAGGAACAGAAAATTGCATGAATATTTGAAGACTAAGAGAAGATAACTGAGGACCATCAAAATTTAAGGAGTAGGAAAACCAGATGAGCTTTAAAACAGACTAAAAAAAAAGTACATAGAGAAGTGGTATGTAGCTACTGAGATTGAAAAGTGATTGAAAAGGCATTATACTTTATTTCTAAATTTGCCTAAAAAGGGGAAAAGAAATATTATGGTCACAAATCTGAAAAGGGACTTGGGAAAGAAAGACTTTTTAAAAGCGATTAAAGTCTTGAGTATCTATTAATGGAACTGAGCAAAAGCCACAGAAAACTAGATACTGAATACGGATTGAAAAACATCTTCGAAGATGGTAAGAGTCAGTGGGATCCTCAAAAGAGCAGGAGGTAAGAGCCCTGGTTGGGAAAAAGGACACCTCAGTCTCTGCAGCCAACCAAGAGGCGGAGAGAGTGAGTGCAGACTCATGTGTAGAGGTTTGGGGGGCAGGAGGCTGCAGGGCTTCTCCTGGTGTTCTGTGTATTAAATCAAAACTGACATGTCTTATGAAAATTACAAAGGGAGAAGAAGATATTCACATTGGAGTCCTGGTCCGCTTTCGAAATTAGCAGTAATGATAACTGAAATATAGAGGGTTTACAGATTTCTCCTTTCCTTTAATTATTCCTCACATCCCTCTCTGAAAAGACTCCAAAGAGAGGGTGTGGAAGCTTAGCAGCTGGGCGAGGGCTGCGTGGCATAGAGGGATGCTATCCCAGTGCATCCCTGGTCCCTGGATCAGTAGTATCAACATCATCTAATGACTCACCAGAAATGCAAATCTTTAGGTCCCAGCCAAAAACTATTGACTGCAAAGCTCAGAACGTGGGCCCTGGTATTATTCTCCTAGGTTTTCTCTAACAAATTACAGCAAACTTAAAAGCTTAAAACAACAAAGATGTGTGATTTCATAATTCTGAAGACTAGAAGTCTGAAATCAAGGTGTCGGCAGGGTCATGCTACTGCTGAAAGCTCTAGGGGAGAATCTTGGCTTACCTCTTCTAGCTTTTGATGGCTCCAAACGTACTCGGCTTGTGGGGGTACAAATTCAGTATCTGCTTCTATCTTCACGAGCTCTTCTCCCTTGTGTCTCTTTGTCTCAAATTTTCCTCTGCCTTTTTCTTATAAAGACACCTGTCACTGGACTAATAGCCTATCCTAAATCTAGGTTGATTTCATTACAATATCCTTAACTCAATTTTCTCAAGTTCTTGGAGTTAGAACTTGGACATATCCTTTTAAGAGCTATTGTTTGACCCATGACAAGCCTACTAGTCTGCTTTAAGATGACATAGAGTAGTGAACCTCAATCCTGACTGGGCAGAGCTTATAAAATCCCTGAAAATTAAATCAGAATTTTTGAGGGGGGAACCCAAATTTCACCAGATGATCACAATGTCAGCTGAATTTGAAAATCCATGTATAAAGAGAAGAATATTAATATAGAGTTAGACAAACCTGGGTTCCAATGTTGCCCCTTTATCGTATCAGAAGACTTTAAAATGGAGATAATCCTAGCTACTTCATTTCATACAGTATTATTATGGAGCTTAAAAAGAATTGTATATGTAAAGCACTTGGATGTTTAGCTGTATACTGTCTGACTTCAGAGCTTCATTCACTCATGAGCTTATTTACTGAAGCATTTGAAATCACATTCTGCTCAGAATTTTGGTTCTACTTATAGTCCTTCCTCAGAGAAGGCAAAGGCACCCCACTCCAGTACTCTTGCCTGGAAAATCCCATGGGCAGAGGAGTCTGGTGGGCTGCAGTCCATGGGGTCTCTAAGAGTCGGATACGACTGAGCAACTTTACTTTCACTTTTCATTTTCATGCACTGGAGAAGGAAATGGCAACCCACTCCAGTGNATCTATGAAATGGGGATGTTATATTAGCATTGTTAGAATGTTAAATAGGATGAGAGAATTAACACTTGTAAATTTCTAGAACAAAGCTTGAAGTGAAGTGAAGTCGCTCAGTCGTGTCCGACTCTTTGCGACCCCATGGACTGTAGCCTACCAGCCTCCTCTGTCCCTGGGATTCTCCAGACAGGAATACTGGAGTGGGTTGCCATTTCCTTCTCCAGGAGATCTTCCCAACCCAGGGTTCGAACCTGGGTCTCCCGTATTGCAGGCAGACCCTTTACCATCTGAGCCAACAGGGAAGTAAGAACAATGCTTACCACATAGTAAATACACAATAATTCTTTGCTAATAATATTACTTTTGTATGTGACCTTACTTGGGTGACCTTGGGCAAACCACCAAAGCCATCTGGGAATCATTTGTAAAAATGAATGGATTGGGAAAACTTTTCTGATGCTAAGTTTCTAAGGTTCTGTCCTACGATGTTGCCATAAAAGTGAAATCAATAGTTACATTTTCATATTGACTGCAACATTTCTGGAAAACCATGCTTTGGGGGTTTAAAGATGAATGTCACTGATAATTGGAAAACTTTCTCTTTTTCATGAATGATCTTCTCCATTTGCTCCTTATTGCTCATAAATTGAAAAAGTCGTCTTGAACTTCAGTTTTACCGAATGCGAGCATTAGTGAAGGAACACAGATTTAAAGGATGAAGACCGTTAGAGCTCCTTTGTCTTTTCCAGCTTCATTGTGTGGGTGTTTACATTCTGCAGGCAAGGAGACTCCAGCTCCCTCTGACCCTGACCTTTACATAATATTTATTGGATTAGGAAAAAAACAATTCGGAGTAATAAAGATTTCTGTGCATGCATTTATTATACACAGCACTGTGCTCCATTGTGGAAAATCTGTCCCAAACCTACTCAGGCAAATCATCCATTACAAGGTCACTGCAGACTTAGCAGAATGCCCTGCTGAAATCTTATATTTTCTCTGGAATGGCAGTGATGGGATGAAGAGAAAGAAGAGAGACGTTTATCCTGAGGGAGGGAGCTTCACCAGCTCTGTGCAGAAAAGATAGAAGTGTCCACGGTGATCTTAGCAAGGCCCATTGGCTACAGAGGAACCACTAGGGTTTGCAGGGGACCCACTTTCGTTCCCAGGGGCTAGGCTCCCCCCTTTCCCTGTCTCCTCAATTGCCTTATTTTCTCCTTGAAAAATCTCACAGATCCAAACTTTCTTCTCTGTTCCCAGTTATACCACCCAGGCCAGGATATCTCAAGTCTCAATCCCTGTGTCCATCTCTGAGCACCTCCGTTTGCCACTCCTTGGCCTAACAAATCTGTACCACAAGAAGCTTCCAAAAATACTTATCTTACATTCTACTTTCCTTTGGTTACTTAAATAACAAAGTCCAGAGATATGCTCTTACTGATCAGTTCAGATCAACGTTTCTCAGACCATCATCCTCAGCTCTCGATGGATTAGTTCCTCAGTATCTACCTAGTTTATTTCTGAGAGATCTGAAGTCTGGTTCCTCCCATTCAGCAAGGTTCATCTCTCTCAGCTCAACAAATATTTCTTAAATAAGACAGTTTTAATTAGACAGGGCTCAATTGCTCATATAAATATAGGACTAATCAGATTTTCTATTTTTTTTTCGGTTACCTTTTGACAAAATATTTTTCTACAATTCTACTCATTTTTTTTCCTACACATATATTTAGGTTTGTAACATCATATGTTTTTAATATCATGTGTTGGATTGGTAGTGATATTTCTTTTCTCTTTCTTGTTATTAATAAATTGTGTTTTTAAAATTGTACTCAGTTTTTATCATAAAATAGCCAAATATTTTTTGACTCATCAAAGAAGAAATTTTTGACTTTGTTGATTTTCTTCATTGTACATTTGTTTATAGTTTATTAAATTCTACTCGTCCTTATCATTCCCTTCTTTCTTTAGATTAATTTACTGTTGTTTTGTCCTATTTCCTGAGAAAGTACTTCATTAATTTCTAGCCTTTCTTCTTTTTTATCACTTTATGAATTTAACACACTAATTTCCCTTTAAAATTGGTTTTGGCTGTGTCCCACAAATTTTGATATCATTTATTTTTATCATTTTAGTTCCAATATTTTTCTATGCTCTACTGCAACTTCTTGTCTTCTCGTTTAATGGAAGGGCATTTCTAAGTCTCTTGCCTGATTATCAGATCGGAACACAGGAAGAGGAGGATTTCAGGTATGGCTTCGTTGGCTTAAAAGTGTCCAAGAGAATCAATCAGAGGGAAAACTAAGGCTAGAGATCAAGAGATAGGTCTGAGCTAGATACAAGTATCAGAAATTCCTTAGCAAAGGGATGGTCATGAAATTAAGAAGATGAATAACCCAGGAACAGAAAATTGCATGAATATTTGAAGACTAAGAGAAGATAACTGAGGACCATCAAAATTTAAGGAGTAGGAAAACCAGATGAGCTTTAAAACAGACTAAAAAAAAAGTACATAGAGAAGTGGTATGTAGCTACTGAGATTGAAAAGTGATTGAAAAGGCATTATACTTTATTTCTAAATTTGCCTAAAAAGGGGAAAAGAAATATTATGGTCACAAATCTGAAAAGGGACTTGGGAAAGAAAGACTTTTTAAAAGCGATTAAAGTCTTGAGTATCTATTAATGGAACTGAGCAAAAGCCACAGAAAACTAGATACTGAATACGGATTGAAAAACATCTTCGAAGATGGTAAGAGTCAGTGGGATCCTCAAAAGAGCAGGAGGTAAGAGCCCTGGTTGGGAAAAAGGACACCTCAGTCTCTGCAGCCAACCAAGAGGCGGAGAGAGTGAGTGCAGACTCATGTGTAGAGGTTTGGGGGGCAGGAGGCTGCAGGGCTTCTCCTGGTGTTCTGTGTATTAAATCAAAACTGACATGTCTTATGAAAATTACAAAGGGAGAAGAAGATATTCACATTGGAGTCCTGGTCCGCTTTCGAAATTAGCAGTAATGATAACTGAAATATAGAGGGTTTACAGATTTCTCCTTTCCTTTAATTATTCCTCACATCCCTCTCTGAAAAGACTCCAAAGAGAGGGTGTGGAAGCTTAGCAGCTGGGCGAGGGCTGCGTGGCATAGAGGGATGCTATCCCAGTGCATCCCTGGTCCCTGGATCAGTAGTATCAACATCATCTAATGACTCACCAGAAATGCAAATCTTTAGGTCCCAGCCAAAAACTATTGACTGCAAAGCTCAGAACGTGGGCCCTGGTATTATTCTCCTAGGTTTTCTCTAACAAATTACAGCAAACTTAAAAGCTTAAAACAACAAAGATGTGTGATTTCATAATTCTGAAGACTAGAAGTCTGAAATCAAGGTGTCGGCAGGGTCATGCTACTGCTGAAAGCTCTAGGGGAGAATCTTGGCTTACCTCTTCTAGCTTTTGATGGCTCCAAACGTACTCGGCTTGTGGGGGTACAAATTCAGTATCTGCTTCTATCTTCACGAGCTCTTCTCCCTTGTGTCTCTTTGTCTCAAATTTTCCTCTGCCTTTTTCTTATAAAGACACCTGTCACTGGACTAATAGCCTATCCTAAATCTAGGTTGATTTCATTACAATATCCTTAACTCAATTTTCTCAAGTTCTTGGAGTTAGAACTTGGACATATCCTTTTAAGAGCTATTGTTTGACCCATGACAAGCCTACTAGTCTGCTTTAAGATGACATAGAGTAGTGAACCTCAATCCTGACTGGGCAGAGCTTATAAAATCCCTGAAAATTAAATCAGAATTTTTGAGGGGGGAACCCAAATTTCACCAGATGATCACAATGTCAGCTGAATTTGAAAATCCATGTATAAAGAGAAGAATATTAATATAGAGTTAGACAAACCTGGGTTCCAATGTTGCCCCTTTATCGTATCAGAAGACTTTAAAATGGAGATAATCCTAGCTACTTCATTTCATACAATATTATTATGGAGCTTAAAAAGAATTGTATATGTAAAGCACTTGGATGTTTAGCTGTATACTGTCTGACTTCAGAGCTTCATTCACTCATGAGCTTATTTACTGAAGCATTTGAAATCACATTCTGCTCAGAATTTTGGTTCTACTTATAGTCCTTCCTCAGAGAAGGCAAAGGCACCCCACTCCAGTACTCTTGCCTGGAAAATCCCATGGGCAGAGGAGTCTGGTGGGCTGCAGTCCATGGGGTCTCTAAGAGTCGGATACGACTGAGCAACTTTACTTTCACTTTTCATTTTCATGCACTGGAGAAGGAAATGGCAACCCACTCCAGTGTTCTTGCCTGGAGAATCCCAGGGACGGGGGAGCCTGGTGGGCTGCTGTCAATGGGGTCACACAGAGTCAGACACGACTGAAATGACTTAGCAGCAGCAGCAGCAGCATAGCCCTCCCTCAGCTTACCTCTGAAGGCAGATAGAAGGATCTCCTTTGTAGCATTCTGCTTGTATCCCTCTCAGCTTTCAGGAAGGAATGTACTTCTGCCTGCCCCAGTTCAAGATCTCTTACGTGATTGAGTTTATATCTAATTGGACACACAGAATATCTAGNCAGCAGCAGCATAGCCCTCCCTCAGCTTACCTCTGAAGGCAGATAGAAGGATCTCCTTTGTAGCATTCTGCTTGTATCCCTCTCAGCTTTCAGGAAGGAATGTACTTCTGCCTGCCCCAGTTCAAGATCTCTTACGTGATTGAGTTTATATCTAATTGGACACACAGAATATCTAGGTGCTAAGCATTTTCCACCTGACCTGCCACCTGACCTGCCTCTTGAGAAATCTGTATGCAGGTCAGGAAGCAACAGTTAGAACTGGACATGGAACAACAGACTGGTTCCAAATAGGAAAAGGAATGCATCAAGGCTGTATATTGTCATCCTGCTTATTTAACTTCTATGCAGAGTACATCATGAGANGAGGCCTGGCGTGCTGCAATTCATGGGGTCGCAAAGAGTCAGACACAACTGAGTGACTGAACTGGACTGTAGCATTTTCCAGGAAGTATAATCTTGAGCTCATATCTACTTACTACTCATCAAATATTCTGTTTAGCAGAATACTTTTCCAGGAAGACTGCATAAAAGACTAAAAATAGTCTACATTCCACATATTTTATGCTTTTTTTTTCTTTTTTTAGGAAAAAAGAAAAAGAAATTACTATCAAGCATCTAAATGTTAGGGGCTGGAGATACTGTGATGATTTTAGTCATTCTGTAACTGAGTCTAGTCAGGAGACAAAAAAACAATCCACTCATGTCATGAACAAAGGCAAAACTGCAGTTATGGCAAATGCTGTGAAGGAGGCTTACTCAGTCAGACACTAAAGCTATGACATGATCGGACAGAGTCAGGGAGGTCAGGGAGTCTCTCCTGAGGAGAGACTCTTAAGCTGAGCTATCGAGTATGACTAGGAATTAACCCGGTGAAAAAGGAAAGAGAAACATTGCAGACAGAAGGAATAGCAGGCAAAATGCTGTGTGGCAAGAGTAAAAGTGTCCCCTCCTCACCCTTTTCCTTGTTTCCTGTTTTTCCTTCCCCTCCCTTATCACCTCTTGGTAGCAAGATGGCTACCCAAGCTCCAGATTACTGAGTTCACACTCAAGTCACAAAATAAGGGAAAAGGGGGTAACGCTAGATTTTATCTTTTCTTTTTGTCAGAAATTAAACACTTTCCTAGAAGTCCCACAGAAGACTTCCCTTATATTTCATTGAGTAAATGCTCAAACTCAGGTGAATCCCTGACAAAGAGGATCAGGACCAACAAAATTGATCTACATCAAAATAGCTCTTTATTTTATTCCAACATCAAATATGAGTTTTCTGGGCAGAGAAGCTGTTGTTGCAGGAATTCTGTTGGGGAGGCAATCAACAGTGCCTGGCACAGAGACTGCAGCGTGGTCTAAGTAGAAGATGGAAAATAGCAGGCTTTGGGTGATATTTTGGCAATTACAACAACAGGACTCATTGATTAGTTTGCCATGAGGTTAAGAAAGTGGTATCTTCCAGTAGAACAAGTAGCCATGTGAGCAGAGCACTATGTAGATAAAGAGTCTGGTGCTTCTGAGAGCAGAATATCTCAGTCTAGACACTAATCCCATACTGGGCTAGATAATTTTGTGTGTGTGTGTGAGTGTATTAAATTTTCCAGAGAAACAGAGCATGCATCTGAGAAATTAGCTCACGTGAAGGAGGCTGAGAAGTCCCATTGAGGCTGGAGATAGATGGGCCCCACATTAGACGTTTACAACTAGACCCTTGTTTATGCTTTGAGACAAAAACGACAGCTAAAGCAGGACAGGCAGCTGGACTTGGTCTCCTGTGGACACTCCAAGATAATGGGAGTGGTAGGCGGGGCTAAGACCTGCTTAGGTAAAAGATGAGGTCATATATATCTTTCTTAAGGTCAAGGAGATGCTTCCCCCAAACTATGGGTGTGCAGAAAAGATCCTCAAGGGAGGGGACCCTGGACCATACTATGCTCTGCTAACTTCCCAGAGACCCTCACACAGGAATCCATCTTGGCTAAAAGAGGCACACATACCAGGGAGCACCCTGAAACAGACCAAATGTGGACGGGGAGCCCAAGAGAGCAAGGGTACTGGCCAGAAGAAAATCAGACTTGCCCCCGATGCATGATTTCTGTTGCTAAGTCGCTCGGTCATGTCTATCTCTTTGCAACTGGACTGCAAAGCACACCAGGCTTCCCTGTCCTTCACCAGCTCCTGGAGCTTGCTCAAACTCATGTCCATTGAGTCGACGATGCCATCCACCCATCTCATCCTCTGTCATCCCCTTCTCCTCCCACCTTCAGTCTTTCCCAGCATCAAGGTCTTGTCTAATGAGTTGGCTCTTCGCATCAGATGGTCAAAGGATTGGAGCTTCAGTTTCAGCATCAATCCTTCTAGCGAATATTCAGAACTGACTTCCTTTCGGACTGACGGGTTTGTTCTCCTTGCAGAAACCACCCTGAAAGGCTGCACTCTATTTCCTCTCTCTCTTTCTGAGACCACCCATGCTTTTTCTGCATGTATCGCCTCTCCTAGTAAACTCCTTCCTTGCCTCACTACTTTCTGTCTCTTGGCTGAATTCGTTCTTTAAATCAAACAAGAGCCAGGGTCCTACTCTTAGCCACTAGTCTCTGATGGTCTAGGGGCTAAGATTCAGTACCTTTACTGGCGTGGCCTGGATTCAACTCCTAATCGGGCGACTGAGATCCCACTTCAAGCTGCCACACACTGCAGCCACCACCCCACAGCCACTCAGGAGCATCATAATTTGCTGTCTGCCAGATGGAGATCCAAGAGAGCCAAAGCGAAGTTCCCATCCGAGTCTGAAGGCTGAGAACCAGGGGAGCAAAAGCTAAGAATTTCAGTCCAAGCATCGGAGAAGGTGAGACGAGATGTCCCAGTTCAACCAGTGAAGCCGGAAAATGAACGGGCGGATTCATCCTTCTCCCTCCTTTTGTTCTGCCCAAGCCCTGGAGAGACTGGAGGCCACCCTGGAGAGGACAATCTGCTTTACTGAACCCACAAATTCAAACGTTAATCTCATTCAGAAATATCCTCCCACCCCTAAAGGAATGCTTAACCTGGGCCCTCCTTGGCCTGTCAAGTTGGCACATAAAATTAACCGTCACAGTGGCTGGCCTGTCCACTGGAGAATGTTCAGCAGCATCCTTGGCCTCTGTCCACTCCACGCAAGAACCACCTGTCCAGTAGTAACTAAGTCTCCAAATGAACCCTGGGAAGAAAATTCACCCTCCATTGAGAGCCATTGCCTCAGAGAATTCTTTCTATTGGATATGGCCTTGGGTGATGTGATCACAGGGGCAGGACTAAAGGGACAAGGGGAGAAGGGACATTGTCTAGGCCACAAAATTTCAAGAGACTCTTGTACAATCTTGAGAATGAGCGCCTCCTTAAATTTGCACCCTAAGACACTCACATCTCTCCTTTCTTCTAATGTATGGTACTAACATAACTTTAACAAGAATAAACCTGATTCTGCTTATAACTGGCTCTTCTTCAAGGGTGTTGTTGGCGATACTACTCTGTATCCAGTGCAGAGTAGTCTATGAGAAACCTCAAGAAGATTTCTCCTTATTTTTTGGGAATAGAGATGTTTTTCCTAAGCCACTGGACTGCTTTTATCTGATGAACACTATGAATTGTACAATCATTTGATTCCCTTTTTTCATTGCTTATTATTAATTCTCCCTCTTTTTTTGTATTGACTATTGTCAAACTTGGAAACCAAACCAGCAGTTTCCGTGGCACGAATGTATAATAATATTTCCGGCATTACTTCTGACTATATTTAAAATTTTTCCCTTCGTTTTTCCTCTTTGTTTTGTCTCAGTCTTTTTTTTTTGGGGGGGGGTCATTGTACATTTTAAGCATTCTTATAAAATACCTTAAAGATATTTGACACTAATATCAAAGTATCCAGCACAGGCCCTGGCCCCAGAATATTGGTATATAGCTACTTCCTTCCTTCAACAGTGAGATCGGAGAGAAAGAGGCTGTCAGGGACAGATCTTTGTAAATGGCCCTGCGCTCTGAAAGGAAACGAGTAATATTTGGGGGTGAGGGTGGTTTCTCAAGGCAAAGAAACAGAGGCAGCTTGTGTCAAAAGATTCTAAAAATAGCATTTACCTCTCCAGGAAAATAAATCACTTCCAGTGGTAGACTTTTGACCTGTGGCTTTGTTGATCCAAACTCTCGGGGGTCAGAGAACTTTCATAAACCTGCCACCTACATCCCACCCTGAAAGCACTTGTTAGTCCGTGTTCAAGTGTCTGAAGTGTCATGCTCCTCCACAATGGGTGCGTGTTATGGCTGTGAGCTGTGTTCCATCCTCCAAAGACAAGATGCAAGCAGAATGGCAGAGGGATAACTTAAGAAGCACTTGGGAAACTGACGGCTCCATTAAGTGAGAGAACAATGAGCCCTGATCAGCAAAGACGAAGTGGAGGGTAGGGGCGGGGAAAGGGAGTCTGCTGCTCTGAATAGCCTCTGCCTCTTGCAATGAGATTACTGCATTTTCATCATAATTCTTAAATCTTGGCAAGAGGCTCAGCAGCCTGTTACCCACCTCCCTGATGTCAGGCTGCTCTCCCCACTCTGCAATTTTGAAACCTGGCTGGCAATGGCACCCTGAAGAGCAGTTCTAACAGTGCTGCAGCAAACTTTCCCCCACTTGAAATCTTCAATTATATATGTATAGACTAATGGCAATCTACATCCGACCATTTTCTCCCTCTGTCTTTTTTCTTATCGCCATATCATTAGCTTCAGCAAAATTAAGTTAGGGACATTTAGTGCTCAGAGAAGCCAGGGGAATAATAACAGATGGATTAGGGTAAAGGGGATAAGGCAGACAGAGGACAATTTGACTTCCTTTTAGAAAAGTTTGAGCTACACAAAGAGAAAGATATATAAGGTAACATTGAACTTCACAGAGAAAATTTCAGCCCATGGTGAGTTGAGCTACTAAAAACCCCAAGATATTAAATAATCACCAATCCTTGAGGGGAATGTACGGGGCAAACTGAAGTGATAACATATGTTGTATAGTGTAAAACACTGGGAAAAAAATAGAGGAGAGGTGATAAAGTACTATTATTTTCCCCAGCCTATTTAAATTATTAGTTAAATAAATAACAAAGGTTCTGAATTAAAATCAACCACCCCTGCATGTCAGAGACACTGGGGAATGGCACTTGAAGGACTCTGCAGAAATATGGCATCTGAAATTCATCAGAACAGGAAAAATCAGATCTCTCCATGCACGCTTTGAAGGGCTTATTTAACCTTCTCCATTTGTTATTAGGGCTTCCCTGATAGCTCAGCTGGTAAAGAATCCGCCTGCCATGCAGGAGACTTCAGTTCGATTCCTGGGTCAGGAAGATCCACTGGGGAAGGGATAGGCCATCCACTCCAGTATTCTTGGGCTTCCCTCGTGGCTCAGCTGATAGAGTCCACCTGCAATGTGGGAGACCTGGGTTCGATCCCTGGGTTGGGAAGATACCCTGGAGAAGGGAAAGGCTACCCACTGCAGTATAGTCCACTGGTTCACAAAGAGTTGGACATGACTGAGTGNCCTGGGGTAGGGATAGGCCATCCACTCCAGTATTCTTGGGCTTCCCTTGTGGCTCAGCTGATAGAGTCCACCTGCAATGTGGGAGACCTGGGTTCGATCCCTGGGTTGAGAAGATACTCTGGAGAAGGGAAAGGCTACCCACTCCAGTATAGTCCACTGGTTCACAAAGAGTTGGACATGACTGAGTGACTTTCACTTTCACTTTCATTTGTTATTAACATTAATTAGGCTCAAAGGTCAGGTCTGGCTCTACTGAACTAGCAAAAGTGTCTTGAACATGTTGTTTAGTCGCTAAATTGTGTCCGACTCTTTTGCGACCCCTTGGATTATAGCCTGCCAGGCTCCTTTGTCCATGGGATTTCCCAGGCAAGAAAACTGGAGTGGGTTGCCATTTTCTTCTCGAGGAGCTTTTCCTGACCCAGGGACCAAACCCATGTCTCCTGCATTGGCAGGCAGATTCTTCAGCACTGAGCCACCAGCGAAGACCCTGTTTTGAATATAGTAGGTACTTGTTATGTGTTCACTGAATTAAATTAAGGTTAGTGTACATATGTTTCGAAACCAAAATAGGTAAATATGAGAGAATGTCATGTGAAAACAATTCTTTAAAACAAATATATTCTAAGATTTCACAGATCTATATTCCAGTGGGGAATGAAGAAACCAGAGCTTTATAGGATGGATGTAGCTTTTCAGAATTTATTTTTAAAAAAATCATGTTTATCCTACATGATTTTTCACCAGACTCTTATAGGGAAGTTCTCATTACCCAAATGAGATAGCTATTACTAGTGCCCTTCCAGCCCATGAAACATCTCCTTGCTCTTAGGTCAGGTCAGGAAATGAGTTCAAACCTATTGGCTGCTAGAGAAAATGACATGGGTTCATTCTTGGGGAGGTGACGAGATGACTATAGATAATTATCTAGCCTCTCTTCCCAAATTCATTGACCAGTTAGACTATACATTCCACAAGATGAAGCTACGGGATGAAGTTGTTATCAGCCTGGACTCTAAAGTTATCACATACAGGAAAATTACCCTGAAAGGTCATCTAGACCCACGTGGATATTTGTGCATAGGAATAAACCTTTGTTGTGCTAAATTACTTAGATCTGGCTGGGCTAGTTACAGAGCATTGTAAGACCTATCCTTATTAATATACTAAGCTTTATAAATGAGAAAACTGAAGCTCAGAGAATTATTTTAAATTGATCCAGATAACACTGCAGGTAAGGGGCAAAGAGTGGTATAAGAATCCAGATCTTGCTGAAAAATATATCAGAGAAAGAAAAAACCCAGCCCTTCTGCAGGATGGGAGGAAAAGTCATAACTGAACTTTTTTTTTTTTTTTTCTGGTTATAAAGATTGGCAGTGGTACCTACTCTGGGCTGCAAGGTCAAAGAACAGAAACGTTTCTTCTGTTCTGAAACACAGACGAGCAGGGGAAATAGTTATTTACGTGCTTTCTGCACCGTCTAAAGAGCTTTTCCCACAGTGTACTTATAACTTTTGTTTCTGTGAAAGGTCCACCTCTTAGTGGGTTGACACACACAAAAAAGTTTATTTCTAACTTACACAAAGTCCACTCAGTGAAGCGTGCGAGCTTAGCTTCACACGGTCATTCAGAAGCTCAGGGTGATAGATTCTACCTCCTACAACACATGGTTTCCAAGGTTGCCTTCAGCACTGGCACAAAGCCGGCAAACAGAGAAAACTCTAGCATGGGGAGCTGAGCGGGTCGTTAAGGACCCAGCCCGGCAGTGGATTACATCACTTCGGTTTCATTCCATTGGCTAGGAGACAGTCACGTGGTTCTGCTTGCCTGCAAGGAAAACCGGGAAAGCTAGCGCTGCGTGCCTAGAAAGAAAAGGAAAAGAATTGGCAAACATAGAGCAGTCTGTGCCACAGCCAGTCTTTCTGGTCACCAAACACCCATTCCATTCTTTTTTCCCAAGAATAAACCACACTCACTCGCCGCCATTCATCCTCAGGAGGCAGCCCCAGATCTTTTGTGGTCCCTTTATCCCGCTCAAAGTCCAGGATCTTCGGTTGATAGTTCTCTCCATCAGCTGCCGTGCTTATTTCCCAAAATCTGAACCAAGAAGAGAAATGAACTGTCCTTACAGATAATGGTGATGTAGGGATGGAACCATTAAAGAAAAAAAAAAAGCAGAAAACAAATAGCAGTCACTGGTTCCCTTTGGTTATGGAATCCTGTGGGGCGGGCCCTGTGGAGGTCCCTGGCCTGAAGTCGTACAGCTTTGCTTGGCTCGTTTCTAACTGTTCTCTGCATGACGAGTTACCTTGCACATAGTCTCTGTGGGCCCTGGGAACACCCACTCCGAGTGGCTCTTCTTTGCCTACTATTTCTCTAAATCTAAAGGTCCTTGAGGGCTGTCTAGGTCATACAGTATACTTTTTGTTTTGGCTAGTGATATTAAGGAGTTTAATAGCTCTTTTTTGGAAAAGGAAATGGCAATCCACTCAAGTGTTCTTGCCTGGACAATCCCGGGGACGGGGGAGCCTGGCGGGCTGCCGTCTATGGGGTTGCACAGAGTCGGACACGACTGAAGCGACTTAGCGGCAGCAGCAGCACCATGGTACCTTTGGTTCAATATCCAATACAGTTCTCCTGAAATGTTAGGAGGCTTCTGATTCTATTTGCTTCTGATCAGCTCCTTGTACCAGAAACCCAACCCAAACTTATTTTCTAGACACAATTCTCAATCTGTTTTATTTCTTTACTTTCTTACCTTAAGTATCTCTTTCTTAACTTAATATTGGTTTACTTTCAGTCTGGAAAATTTCACTGAAAGGTGACATCTGAAATCTCATCTTTGCCACAGGGAAGAGTCATTTCCTTCAACTGGTGTTTTGTAAACCATTTGCTGCTAAGTATATTTTTTCAAATTACATCTTTTTAAAGTTTGAGTTTGTATGTGCAGAGTTTTTCCAACCTTTTAAGAGTCTAAAAACTGCTGGTATTTCTTTATTTCTTTTCATTCTAATTGAAAATCAGTCAATTGTACCCTGAGATGGTGTCTTTCTTATAATAGCTTTTCAATGATGAACCATCATAACCATTTCTTTCTGATTCTTTTAGCCATTTTCCTTAGCATCACTGGCTCAGCAGGCATATAATCTTACTTCCATGTTTTATCAGATATTTTGATGAACATTTTGCTTCTAAAGAACAAGTTTGCTTGTCTGGCCTCCCATATCAGTTTCTTGGTTCTGTCTTTCCCACTGCCAAGTCAGTACCACACATTTTAGGTCCTCTTCTGATGGTACCCCAATTCTGATAACAATTTCTTTAGTTGGTAAGATATCAGGCATACCTGAAATCCTAACGACTTAGTAGATGTTTATCTTCTTTCGTCATAAATTCCGAGTGGGAGTGCATGTGGGATTCCAGCCTTCCTTTATTCAAGACCTTTGCCATCTTGCTTCCAACAGTGCCACGGCCATGGGCATCCAGGTGGCACATACAGGGAGTGTGAGGGAGAAGGGTTTTACTAGATATTCTTAGGTGCCAGGCTTAAAAGAGGTATATCTCACTGCTGACCCCATTTCATCCGAGGCTAGGGTTTTACAGAGTGGAGAAGGCAGAAGATCAAGAACCCCTGAGAGGAAAGGTTAACGTGGTTAGGGTGTTAGAACTGATTCAGGCAGTCAAAGAATCCAAGTCAGGAAGGTGCATATGAAAGGGAAGAAATGCGAATTTGAAGAACGGGTGGTCTTGGGGAGGTCTAAAAGCATGAGTTTTAGTAATAAGATGAAAACAATGGAAACACAGGAGTGATGATCAGAAAGGAAGATGTTGGAACGAGTGTTTTGACAAGTGGGATAGGTAGATAGGTCCACATGATAGCAAGATGCAAGTTTTGGTTAGGGAGGTGGATTGCTGAGGCCTGGTGAAGGTGTCTTTGTTCTAATATTTCAGTCCTTTGTGAGTCCAGCTCAGAGGCAGTGCCATGGTACAGGAGTTAAGCTAGAATGTTCTAGAATCAGAAAACCTTAGTTGGAATCTTGGCTCCATCACTTACAAACTCTGTGTTCTTGGCATGTTAACTTCCCTCAACTTTACTACTCACCTGTAATAGGACAATGAGAATCACTTCTTCATAATCAGGGGGTTTATATGTATAAGGTATTCATATACTCTAGTGCACCCTAAACAGTCATTTAAAATCTGCATTTTATCTCTGTCATTCCTGACTAGTCTTTCTGTTCTCAACCTTTTCCATCTCTACCTCTACCCCTGTTCCTACTCGAATTCAGTGGAACAATACTTTGGCCACCTCATAAGCAGAAGAGTTGACTCATTGGAAGAGACCTTGATGCTGGGAGGGATTGGGGGCAGGAGGAGAAGGGGACAATAGAGGGTGAGATGGCTGGATGGCATCACTGACTTGATGGACATGTGTTTGAGTAAACTCCGGGAGTTGGTGATGGACAGGGAGGCCTGGCGTGCTGTGATTCATGGGGTCACAAAGAGTTGGACACTACTGAGCAACTGAACTGAACTGAAACAGTATCCAATGTACATGGTTCCTTTGAATGATGTAACTTCAACCTTCTCCCCAAGTTTATCACACAGTTTCTAAGTGGGAATTTCTTTTATATCACATTAGGTAACCAATTTCAGAGGTAGTGGTTTAGTCTAAAGTTTTTCCATTTCACTGAATTTCTTTTGAGAAAATGTAATGAAAAGGTTTTTTTGTTTGTTTTGTGTTTTCGAGGGAGGGTGGTTTGTTTTTGATAATGGAAAGTTTGTCCAAAGATTTGGCAGGTGATCCAACATTATGTTCCCATCCCAACCGTTTCCATCACAGCTGGGAAGAGATCATTTCTAAAGGCAGTTCTCACGCCTCTTCCCCTCTCCTGACCAGGAATCTCCAGAGCCTTCACAGCCTTACTGTGGTCCACAGACCAGCAGCATCAGTGTCACCCGGGTTGTTAAAAGCACAGAATTGCAAGCCCCATGCAAACGTACTGCATCTAATTCTGCATTTTAAAAAGATGTGAAGAGATTCTAAGACATGATAGAGTTTGCAAAGCTCTGCTCTGTAGCCAGGAGACCACTTTTCATTCCTCTGTCTGAAGGAAGCATGTTTTGTCAGACATTAGGCAGAGCCCACCTGGGATTCACCTTTCCTATTAAAGACGTGGAACTACTAGACAAGTTCTATCCTTGTCTAATACTCATACTTGAGATTCAGAAATGAGGGAGGGGCTATTAAGTGGTACCCGGTTTTACAAAGAAGTCTCTGACTCTGGACAACAAGATTTAAAGAGGAAGATCTTTCTCTTATGTTGCCTGAGGAAATTTACCAGTTTCCTCAAAGCAATCTTCCCTCTACTTGAGAAGGGGGAAAATAAACAAAAACACTGAAAGAAAATCTAATAGCAATGGTGTGTGTGTGCGTGCGTGTGTGTGTGTGTGTGTGTGTGTGTGTGTATGTGTGCAAAATCTTCAAGTCTGTTTCATCTGGAGAGAAGTCTATGGAAATCTATTAGACTGGGTTAGCAGTAGTCTTCTGTAAGTAGATATTGTTGTGTTCAGTTGTTAAGTCTTGTCTGACTTTTTGCCACCTCATGGACTGCAGCATGTCAGGCTTCCCTGTGCTCCACCATCTCCTGGAGTTTTCTCAAACTCATGTCCATTGAATCAGTGATGCCATCCAACCATCTTATCCTCTGTTGCCCCCTTTTCCTCCTGCCTTCAATCTTTCCCAGCATCAGGGTCTTTTCCAGTGAGTTGGCTCTTCATATTAGATGTCTAAAGTATTGGAGATTCAGCTTCAGCATCAGTCCTTCTAATGAATATTCAGGACTGAATTACTTTAGGGTTGACTCCTTAGGGTTTGATCTCCTTGCAGTCCAAGGGACTCTCAAGAGTTTTCTCCAGTACCGCAGTTGATTCTCCAGAAAGCATCGATTCTTCAGGGCTTAGCCTTCTTCATAGTCCAACTCTCACATCCATACATGACTACTGGAAAAACCATAGCTTTGACTATAAGGACTTTTGTCAGCAAAATGATGTCTCTGCTTTTTAGTACACTGTCTAGGTTTATCATAGCCTTTGTTCCAAGGAGCAAGCATCTTTTAATTTCATGGATGTAGTCACCATCTGTAGTGATTTTAGAGCCCAAGAAAATAGTCTATTACTGTTTCCATTTATCCCCATGAGGTGATGGGACTGGCTGCCATCTTAGTTTTTAGAATATTGAATTTTAAGCCAATTTTTTCACTTTCCTCTTTCACCTTCATCAAGAGGCTCTTTAGTTACCCTTTGCTTTCTTCCATGAACATGGTATCATCTGCGTATCTGAGGTTATTGATGTTTCTCTGGCAATCTTCGGAGAAGGCAATGGGACCCACCTCTAGTACTCTTGCCTGGAAAATCCCATGGATGGAGGAGCCTGGTGGGCTGCAGTCTGTGGGGTTGTTAAGAGTCAGACACGACTGAGTGACTTCACTTTTACTTTTCACTTTCATGCATTGGAGAAGGAAATGGCAACCCACTCCAGTGTTCTTGCCTGGAGAATCCCAGGGACGTGGGAGCCTGGTGGGCTGCCATCTATGGGGTCACCCAGGGTCGGACACAACTGAAGCGACTTAGCAGCAGTAGCAGTAGCTGGCAATCTTGATTCAAGCTTATGATTCATCCAGCCTGGCATTTTGCATGATGTACTCTGCACATAAGTTAAATAAGCAGAGTGACAATATACAGCCTTAACGTACTCCTTTCCCAGTTTTGAACTAGCCCATTGTTCCATGTCTGGTTCTAACTTTTGCTTCTTGACCTGCATCCAGATTTCTCAGGAGACAGGTCAGGTGGTTTGGTATTCCAGCCTCTTTAAGACTTTCCCACAGTTTGCTNCCAGGGTCGGACACAACTGAAGCGACTTAGCAGCAGTAGCAGTAGCTGGCAATCTTGATTCAAGCTTATGATTCATCCAGCCTGGCATTTTGCATGATGTACTCTGCACATAAGTTAAATAAGCAGAGTGACAATATACAGCCTTAACGTACTCCTTTCCCAGTTTTGAACTAGCCCATTGTTCCATGTCTGGTTCTAACTTTTGCTTCTTGACCTGCATCCAGATTTCTCAGGAGACAGGTCAGGTGGTTTGGTATTCCAGCCTCTTTAAGACTTTCCCACAGTTTGCTGTGATCCACACAGATGTTTTTCTGGAATTCTCTTGCTTTTTCTATAACCTGATGGGTGTTGGCAATTTGCTTTCTGGTTTCTTTGCCTCTCCTAAATTCAGCCTGTGCATCTGGAAGTTCTCGGTTCACATACTGTTGAAGCCTAATTTGTAGGATGTTAAGCATTACCTTGCTAGCATGTGAAATGAGTGCAATTGTGTGCAGATACAGTGAGGGGCTAAGAGAACTCAGAGAAATCTTGTTAGAGAAAAGAGGGCAGGTGCTCCAAGGAATGCATCTGAAGTTGTGTTAGTGTAACAAACACACCAGTTTTCATTAGACTACACACTTATTTGGAAAGGGATGCTAGCGATTGATAGATATTATGGTGGAAGTTAAAGCCCACTCCAAAATTATCAGCTTGGAGGATAAATTGCCTATCTGAGTGGAATCCTATCATTCATCAGCTATTATTCTCCAATGATTAAATGCAATGATTGCAGGCTGGAAGTTTTCATCTCAACAAACAAACAGACATAAAAACTTTGTTAGTGAATCAATTATACATAAATACATATATTCACTCTTTTTAGATTCTTAAATGAACCTATACGATTTCCTAAGCTTTCTGACTATTCTAAGTTTTTTCTGAATTTCTCACTAGCTATGTATTTTGGTGACTAGGAAGAAAACACAGTTTAAATCTCTGGCAAACACCACTTTAACCAAGAGATCTGGGTTAGCCCTGCCATCAGTCAGAGTTAACAACATCATCCACCCTCTGATACGATGCGCTGAGAAGCCCACAATGTCACTTCTATGATGTTCTGGCCAAAAATGTATAACTTCATTCTGTGGTAGCTTTTCATGAGAAAACATTATTAAACAAATCCAGTTGAAGGGCATTCTGTAAAATACTGATACTCTTCAAAAATATCAAGGTTATGTGAGATAAGGAAAGCCTGAGTGACTGTCTCAGATTGAAGGAGACAACTCCAAGCAGTGTGGGACAGGAGATAAGATCCTGTAACGGAAAAGTTCCACTGGTGAAGAAAATAGCAGAATTCTAGAAACGGTAGTTTGGTTGCCATTGTACCATTGTTAACTTTTCGGTTTTAATTATTGTTCTATGGTCATGTAAGATGTTAACATTAGGGAAAGGTGAGTGAAGGATATAGGGCCATTTTTTATACCTTTTTTGCAAACTTTATGAGTTGTAAATTGTTATTTCAAAACTAAAAGAAAAAACTAAACAAAAGCATAAAGGTCTTTTGTGTTTGTTTTTTAAGAAAGCTACAAAAATGGGTCCCAATCTTATATCAGTCTTAGGAGGAAAGCCTTAAAGAGGATGGGAAAACAGATCAAGATCCTGTGACCNCTCATTGGAAAAGACTCTGATTCTGGGAAGGGTTAGGGGCAGGAGGAGAAGGAGACGACAGAGGATGAGATGGCTGGATGGCATCACTGACTCAATGGACGTGAGTCTGAGTGAACTCTGGGAGTTGGTGATGGACAGGGAGGCCTGGGGTGCTGCAATTCATGGAGTCACAAAGAATCAGACACGACTGAGCAACTGAACTGAACTGAACTGAACTGAAGTTTAATTAAAATTAAAGAAAATCTAATTTGGGACACACTATTCAATTACCTTTGTTGGGATTTTTTCTTATATAGCTAAGGCCTGCCTTCCTAAGTTGTCATTATTTTGGTTCTGCTGCTNCACGACTGAGCAACTGAACTGAACTGAACTGAACTGAAGTTTAATTAAAATTAAAGAAAATCTAATTTGGGACACACTATTCAATTACCTTTGTTGGGATTTTTTCTTATATAGCTAAGGCCTGCCTTCCTAAGTTGTCATTATTTTGGTTCTGCTGCTGCTGCTAAGTCGATTCAATTGTGTCTGACTCTTGTTAACCCATAGATGACAGCCCACCAGGCTCCCCCATCCCTGGGATTCTCCAGGCAAGAACACTGGAGTGGGTTGCTATTTCCTTCTCCTACTACTACTACTAAGTCCCTTCAGTTGTGTCTGACTCTGTGTGACCCCATAGATGGCATCCCACCCGGCTCTCTTGTCCCTGGGATTCTCCAGGCAAGAACACTGGAGTGGGCTACCATTTCCTTCTCCTACACTGCATCAGATATAACTGTTGCTATCTGACAGTTCCTACCTACTGGCTTCCTTTTATGCTTGCTGACATTATCTCTAAAAATATAAAGGTAGGAAATTAGCCCTCGGGATGATTTTTGTGATTAACACATTTATTTGAATGAATAGAGCATCTAGTGATACTTGAACATTTTTATACTAAGAGCTAGCTCATGTTTTCGCATGGAGAAGTCCAATACGGTCATTCCTTCTCAGATTAACTTATGAAATAAATAAAATTTAACTTTATGAAATAAATACAAGTTACTTGTACTTTTGACTAGATAAAATGGTCTTAACATTTTTCTAGAAGAGCCTATAGAATTGTAGCTAAGATATTTTTAAAAAAGAATATAGTAAGTTTATACTAGCTGATAGCTAGACTTATTATAAAACCTAACAGGTAAACAGTAAAAAAAAAAAAAAAAAAAGCATGAGAATATGTTTTACCCTGACTTCATTTTTTAACATTTTCAGATTTTCATTTGCCAGAGGATTTAACTCCTTGGAAGTCTGAAAATAAGAGAAGGCTTTGCATCAAATTCGGGTCACCTAAATGTTGTTGGTGTTTTATTATTAGAGCCTTTTATTTATCTCATTGTTGGAGCAACTTTATGTTGATTTTGGTGTCCTGGAAGAATATCTCATAATGTANTAACATTTTCAGATTTTCATTTGCCAGAGGATTTAACTCCTTGGAAGTCTGAAAATAAGAGAAGGCTTTGCATCAAATTCGGGTCACCTAAATGTTGTTGGTGTTTTATTATTAGAGCCTTTTATTTATCTCATTGTTGGAGCAACTTTATGTTGATTTTGGTGTCCTGGAAGGATATCTCATAATGTATATGGGACCATGTAGCTAGATATAATTTAGGATGGGAAATAAAATAGGGAGTTTTCAACATGGAAGGAGGGCTTGAAATTGATTTGATTCATGTACTATTTTGATCCATTTCAGAGCTTTCTGGAAACTCAATCGAAACTCTCTCCAGATAAAATGCACAGTGGAGTAGTGGCCAGTGTTGGAGACAACAACGTAAGGAAGTTCTCCTGATAGATCTCCTCCCTGAGGAGTCAGCCTCACGCTTTACTCCGTACGTTGAAACCCAGTGGATGGAGAGCAATGTGAATGAGGAATGTCTTTTTTTCCACTCCCTGGATCCCTGTGAAGGGATTTGCTCTAGCATCTACGCTTTACACCAAGGGAAAAGGGAGTAATGGACTTAATCGGTAGAATTCAAAAGGATGCAGCAGGCTTGCTAGACTCAACACTCTCCTTTTTTCTCTTGGGCACCGCTATAGCCTCCAGTCTTTCAGTCCTATCTGGGAAGGCAGTCCTTGGAGAGAGGACTAAGCAACTACTTTGAATTTTGATGCTCAGTTAGCAGGGACCGTTTGGCTCTCCCAACAGAGTTACATCCTCTAATACATTTATTGCCAATGATAAATTGCCAATAATCCTTATTCTCAAGTTATTTAGAACCCAAGGGTACTACACACATGCTGGACCTCTTCAAACACTAGCATTTGATAGAAGTGGCTACTTGACCTTCCAAGTTATACACTCATTTTGTCTTCGATGGAACATTAATTTCTTTGATGTTAGCAGATGCTGTTAGTACAAGGATTGCATAGCTAAATGTATAATTCTAGGTAAAGCAAGACAAAATAGGTATTTTATTCTGCAGGACTTTCGGAAACCTTTAAAAAGAAATGTGCTATGTGAATCTTAATGAAGAAGATTATTCAGCATATCTCAAATATGTAAGGATCTGAATCTTTTTTTCTATTTCAAAATCCTACAGTAATAGTATTCCCTGGAACATATTTAGGGACATTCTGAATAATTTCATAAATACCATTGGGCTAATTGGCAGTTTTCAAAGAAAAAGTAAAATAGAATACTACCAGTGCTGCGTACAAAACTAAATTACAGATGAATTTTTAAAAGAAACTATAAACTATAATGATTACAAAATCTCAGAATGGGAAACATTTTCCAAACACTAAAGGAAAGAAAGGGCAATCATAGAAAAATGAATTTAACTTAGATAACATTGAAATTTGATGTAAAAAACAACAACAAAGCACACCATCTGTGAGGGTGGAGGGAAGGAAGTAGCAAGCTGGAAGAAAGATACTGTTGAGGATACGTGAAAATGGTTCAATATGTAATAACTCTTACAAGGGAACATTCGAAAGATGAGTACCCCAGGAGTAAACTGAGAGAAGGGCATGATTTAACAGTTCACAAAAAGCCTCAATATGCAAGAGAAAATATCTGATCTCACTGGTAGTCAGAATTACAAGTAAAAATAACGGTGAGATATCACTTTTTGTACTATATTTGTTAAATATTTTACTTATTTTTCTCATACTGTTGGTTCTAGGGATGTGAATGATTGATTCTGGGAATCTTTTCTGAGGAAAATCTTGACAATATGTTCCAAAGTCTTTTAAATGCACATAATTTTTGACTCAGCAGTTCCACCTCTAGAAATTTATTCAAATGAGATGATCATAGCTGCTTGAGAAGATTTACATTCAACCACAGCCATTTTATCATAGCTTATAATAACAAAAATGGAAATATCCATTAAGTCTGATCATAAATATAACAAATTCATGAGCTGGAATACTATGCAGTCATTAAAAATCATGCTGTACAAGAATATTTAATGATGTGGGGAGATAATGATGATATACTAAGGGCAAAAGCATGTTTTAAAGCCATAAGTGCAACATAATTCCACTTTATTAGAAAATATATAGTGTAAAATAGGCTATACATGAAACTGTAAATAGGACTTAACATCTGGGTAGGTGGGGTTACATAACTTTTTTCATCTTTATTTTTTATTGAACTTTCCAATTTGTATGCAATTAAAATACATTGCTTTTTGAAATCAGAAAAATTATTTTCCAAAGAATTATACTAGTTAAGACTGCATTTTGCAAAGAAGGAATCTGTTTGCATATATTATTAAAGTATAATTAGTGAAGCTTTAGCCTACTGCATTTTTAAATGATAAGGATCATGTCTTTACTGCCTTGTGTAGAGCAAAAAACAAGATAGATGCTTAAATCAAGCCCATGGATTGCATGGCCCAAACGACTGGTCTTTTGGGAGATATAGAGACCATGACAGTTACCCATCTTCAGGTTACAAGCATGCAAAATCTTAAGTCAAACTATTTTCTGAGGTAAAGAGGTTTTGCAGATTCCGACTTCCCAAGTAATCCATAAAGTCCAAATTTTACACTCGATTCAACTAGAGCAACTATCAGCTCCCCTCAGCTGCCTCTAAACTACCCACATTATCTGACCATCTATACGAGCATCAGACCTGTTTACTTGCAACACAGGGATAAGGAGTTAACGGAAACGAAAAGAAAATTGTCCTACACGGATATCTCATATAACATAAACTGAGAGGGCAAGGCCTTTCATTCTTCAGAGAGCCTGAAAAAGATTGTCTCAGGTCCAGATCGGGAACACTTACTCTGGTTATCTGGTATTCTCCTATTATGTTCAGGGAGGCCATGCCATTTAGGGCTGTCTCTTTCCTACCTCTGTCTGTTTTCAAGCACACCTGCAGAATTAAATTCCAAGCACTGCCAGGGATGCTTTCAAAAGCTCAGAATCAATTCTTCAATCATTCCACTTTCTTAGCTGTGATTAAAAACATGTGTCCCCTAATTAGGCTAATGAGAAATTGTTAATTGGCACAAAGCCCCCCTCTGTGCGCACTTGTTAATGTCACCGTCACTTTGACAGGAGGAAAGATCAGAATCAAGGACAGAGTGTTCTTAAGTGACTTCCACCTTGGTCTTAAGTACAGGAGCTCCGCTTGGGAACTGAGGACTACCTGTTCTAGGACTTACAGGAAGGAATAAGGAAGGCCATTTTTCTGCTGCTTTCTTAGGGCAGTAAAAGGCAGAAGTGCAATAAGACAATGGCTGATCTGTTGATTTCTTCTTTACACTTCATTGAATGATGCTGTTCATTCTCTCATCTGTTTTCCAGGTAACAAGGGATGTATGTGGACAGGCCACAGCCGAGCAGAAATACATCTCTCTGAAGGACTGTTATTAAGGCTGCCTGCCCCAGAATCTTACCCCTGCCTCTCCCTCAAGTGGGAACCAATTACTCTTATCCAAGTTTCAGAAGAAAGCCACAAAGAGAAAAAATAAGGACTGGTTAGAACCAACTAGGTCCAAGATAGTGGAAGATTTGACTTCCGGTGTACCTTGAGCCTCATTATATGCTCACTGTAATGCATTAGCATCTAAATTTTGGGGAGCTCCAAAATCACTGAGCTGGTGACTGCAGCCATGAAATTAAAGGATGCTTCCTCCTTGGAAGGAAAGTTATAACCAATCTGGACAGCATATTAAAAAGCAGAGACATTACTTTGCTAACAAAGGTCCATCTAGTCAAGGCTATGGTTTTTCTAGTAGTCATGTATGGATGTGAGACTTGGACTATAGAGCTGAGCGCCGAAAAATTGATGCTTTTGAAATGTGGTGTTCGAGAAGCCTCTTGAGAGTCCCTTGTACAGCAAAGAGATCCAGCCAGTCCATCCTAAAGGAAATCAGTCCTGAATATTCATTGGAAGGACTGATGCTGAAGCGGAAACTCCAATACTTTGGCCACCTGATGCAAAGAGCTGACTCATTTGAAAAGATCCTGATGCTGGAAAAGACTGAAGGCAAGAGGAGAAGGGGACAACAGAGGATAAGAGGGTTGAATGGCATCACCTACTCAATGGACATGAGTTTGAGTAAACTCCAGGAGTTGGTAATGGAAAGGGAGGCTTGGCGTGCTGCAGTCCATGGGGTCACAAAGAGTCGGATACGACTGAGAGACTGAACTGAACTGAACGCACCAACCAGTGCCCTGATGGTTGATGATTGCCCTGACAGCATCTGAAAAACCCCATGCAATGACTGAAAAGGAGGACTGCATCATTTCTGGGTCTAAACCATCCCCCTGTTCTTGGATAATTCATGAGCATTCCTCCCACTCTTTCCAGTTCCCTCCCTTTTCCCTCATGCTCCTACATATTTCTGTCTCCACCTGAGTTGGGTTGAGAAGTTGACTTGCAAACTAGGTTCCTGCTTCTTCGTCCTTTGACCATTGAATAAAGGTTGCACCGTTCCAGTCTCAGAATTGGTTTTTGTTATTGACTGCAGGAACCCAATCAGAAAAAGAACCTCCCTGGCTGAGACAACAGGTCTCAGCTTGGTCTAGGACACTGGAGGAGGCATAGTCGACCAACTTGGAGCAGGACCACGAGGAAGGAGTCTTCCTTAGTTATCCAGTTCACTGATGGCCCACTTGTTTCCTCTTGGACTCGAATAGCATCATTATTGCAAATTATCCTGCTGACACCTTGTGGATGGGAGTGCTATGTTTTGACAGAGGAAGCAAGTGCTTTGGTAAGATTTTTCTACAGGTTCTGTTTGGGGAAGATCAGAACATTTTACTTGCCTAGCCTGTCCTTAGTGTTTCCTGTGCACCTTTGCACTCCAAAAATGAGTAATTCTCAAAGTTTTGCACAAGTTTGAAAACGAAATGGATCAGGATTCATGGAAGATTCTTAAGAGAGACTTAAGCAACACAGGAGAACTGAAAATACGTGAGCTTATCTTTTCGTTCAGAGCAGCTAGTTCCAGGAAGTGAAACTTGCTATTCTAAGCAAGTTTGGTTTTAGAATAGCCCTGGATTGATCCTTTCAGAAAGGGGCAAGCCTGGAGGCCCGTTGTTCAGGTTACTGACAAAACTCTGCAAATGCCTAAGAAAAGCAATGGAAGTTTAGGAGAACTGGTGGCTGTATCTGAAAGTCCATGACTTATGAATCACGGGGGTTAGAGGTGGGGGGACTCTGCTTCATCTATCACCTGTCTGAAGACAGGTCCTCAGTAGTCTTGCAGATCGTACAAGTGGGGTGGGTTGGGGAGGAGAGGATGAGTGCTTTGCAGTTTGAAGGCCTGTGGGTCACTGTCAGAAGCCTGAGAGGGTGTTGCGGCCAACTGGTTCCCTGGTGGGGTTTATGGAGCTGGTCACTCCTCAGACAGCAGTTCCAGTGAGTGATTCAACAAGAAGGGAGAGGCCTGTATCAGGTAGACAAATAATTTCCCCTTTTAGGGTCATGTCTAAGACCTCCCTGTAATGAAAGGCAGATAAACAGAAAAACAAAGAGAAGATAAATGTCGTGTGTTCCTCCTATGTACATGGGAGATCCCCAGGAAAACCGAGTAACTCCCCGAACTGACCCATGTCAGCATAGTGAACAGGATAAGGTTGTTTCGCAGATATAAGTCATTGCTTTCTCCATGGGTAAAAGTCTCTAGAAGGTTAAAAGCATTCTCCGCTTCTGGTACAGACAAGGAGACATCCTTACAGAAGAATTTCCTTTGTGAACATACATGTCTTACAAAAGAGTTATTTTTAACCATATTTCATGTCTTTTTCTGTAATTGCAGTTTCTTAAAAATTATCAGTTTGAGATAATTCTACCAAAGAGACATTTGTTGCGGCTACTAAGTCACTTCAGTCGTGTCCGACTCTGTGCGACCCCATGGACTGAAGCCTACCAGGCTCCTCCGTCCATGGGATTTTCCAGGCAAGAGGACTAGAGTAGGGTGCCATTGCCTTCTCCAAGAGACATTTAGGGTAGCAAATTCTGCTCCTCCTTACCTGTTAAGGAGAAAGCTGTTTCCAGGGTCAGAGATGAGGGGCGTGGACAATGTGCTAGTGATAGCGAGTGTGTTCCTTCCACTCAATGCCTTGGACTGTGTTTGAGTCCAGATAGACAATTGGTTGGGCTTCCCAGGTGGCTCAGCTGGTAAAGAATCCACCTGTTAATACAGGAGATACAAGAGATGCAGGTTCGATCTCTGGAGGAGGAAATGGCAACCCACTCCAGCATTCTTATCTGGAGAATTCCATGGACAGAGTTGCCTGGGGGGCTACAGTCCATAGAGTCACAAAGAGTTGGACATGACTGAGCGACCTAGCACACAACAAGACTATGGGATATGAGCTCTGATTCTCAGAGGGGAAGGTCAAGAAGCACTCTCAACATTCCCACCTGAGAACGGATGACAGTCAATGGAGGAGAGAGACATTGTCACGACTCCTGCGGTGCTCAGCCTTGCTTGACGAGGCAGCCTCTGACACCGAGGCTGGCATTTCACAGTGGGCATCCACATCTGGAACAGCAGTGAAGCAGCCTGCAAAGCCGAGGACCTTGACAAGGGGGACTGGGAAAGCAAGAGCAGAAGAGCCCTAGGGCCACCGTGCGGTGGTTGCAGGGACGAGGAAGTCTGCTCTTGCCAGACAAAGGCATCTGCTCTCTTGCAGCATTGTGTGTGCGTCTACAAGGCTGGGAGCCGGTGGAGATCTGAGTCACACTCTCCTGCCACGTGTGTGAGTGGGGAACATTTCAGGAAATCTTGGGGTGGATTGGGAACAGGAGGAGGAATGCAGGAAGCAGATGTAACATCATGTGACTATAGACAAAGCTCCTGAAAAGACTCTAAGATACTTTCACATCATGGCACATGCACCTGAGACTTTTATTTCATCCCACTCACGTTTTCCCTCTTTACAGTCTCACCCAGGGAAATTTACACACAAAATTCAGTCAGGGGAGCCTTCATTAGCTTCCTGTTCTATGAAGAGGAAAGATAAGCACAACCTGGGATATGCTCCCTAAGTATGAGCTGAGAGTTAGGCAGAGTTGGAGTTTCAGGGATAAACAGGATGTCCTTGTCACACGCTTCAACCTCCAGCCCCCAGGAATTTGCTGTTTAACAGAAGAATTCTATCCTATGGCCCAAAGTTAGGGCTGAGTGTTTTGCAAATGAGGGGAACTGTTTATTTGCACTAAAAATATTTAACTCAATCCATAAACGGAATGGGGACCAGTAGGTCATGTTTTGTGATTCAGCTGAAATAATTCCTTTCTTTTATCCCATGGGTAACCAAAGGGACAGGGACAAGAGGAAATGGTGTATATAACCATGTTTTGTAAACACTAAAGCTCTTGGAGCAGAGAGTGAAATCTGATGAGAGTAGCAGAACAGGCAGTTGCTAAAGTAGGGATGGTAGCAAAGTGTGGCAGCTTTAAACTTCTGTTAGCTCCGTTTCCCAAATCTTAATCTTTGTCCACCATGATTGCTAGTCGCGACTTTTTTTTTTTTTTTTGCTCAAACTCATGTCCATTGAGTCGGTGACACTATCTAATCCTCTCATCCTCTGCCACTCGCTTCTCTTTTTGCCTTCAATCTTTTCCAACAAGTTGGCTCTTTTCATCAGGTGTAGAAAGTATTGGAGCTTCAGCTTCAACATCAGTCCTTCCAATGAATATTCAGGACTGATTTCCTTTAGGATGGACTGGTTGGATCTCCTTGCAGTCCAAGGGACTCTCAAGAGTCTTCTCTAACACCACAGTTTATAAGCATCAATTCTTTGGCACTCAGTCTCCTTTATGGTCCGACTCTCACATCCATACGTGACTACTGGAAAAACCATGGCTTTGACTGTACAGACCTTAGGTGGCACAGTGATGTCTCTGCTTTTTAACACATTGTCTGTGTTTGTCGTAGCTTTCCTTCCAGGGAGCAATGGTCTCTTAATCTCATGGCTGCAATCACTGTCCACAGTGATATGGGAGCCCAAGAAAATAAAATCCATCACTGCTTCCACTGTTTCCCCATCTATTTGCCCTGAAGTGAAGGCGCCAGATGCCATGATCTTAGCTTTCTGAATGTTGAATTTTAAGCCGGCTTTTTCACTCTCCTCTTTCACCCTCATCAAAAGGCTTCCTAGTTCCTCTTCACTTTCTGCCATTGGAATGGTACCATCTGCATCTCTGAGGTTGTTGATATTTCGCCTGGCAATCTCGATTCCAGCTTGTGCTTCATCCTGCCTGGCACGTTGCATGATGTAATCTGACAATATAGAGCCTTGACATACCCCTTTCCCAATGATGAACCAGTCTGTTGTTCCATGTAAGGTTCTAACTGTTGCTTCATACCCACACACAGGTTTCTCAGAATTTTAAGTAATGACAACCCTGTATCGCTCATTAAATTTTTCCAAACTTGGCTAAGTGTTGCCTTTTCCTGTCTGAATGCACTTAGTTCCTTTAACAGATCCCCTACCTTCGAAGAGAGAGGATGCAGGAGACTCAGGCCCCAGGCTTCTGTTCTCTTTACTCAGCCTTCAAGACCTACTGCTTATTTCTGTTTCCTTTTGCTCAGGTGTCACCTCTGGACCATTTCCCTCTAGACCTTCTCTCTGGTTACCATTGCCATCTCTAGATGCTGTCAGTTTGGATAGCTCTGAATTCTAATCATCTCCCTTAGGAGTCAGTGCCGTACCATCCCTGTGTCCTCTGCAGACTCTGGAACTCCAGGTTGAAACAGATGCTGAGATCTTATATTGATGTGGGAAGAGTTTGGTCAATTCTACTCTTCAATTTTAGTTTTAAAAAAGCAGCAAGTGGAGGAGCTGTCATATAAGTCAAAGGCAGGTCCAGGTTCTAGACTCTGAGCTGTGATACTCATCACTGGGTCAATAAGGTAAAATAAGAGATTAGACATTTATCCAGGCCATGTGAGTATTAAGGAAAAGCAGGCAAGACAGGACAATTAATGCAAAGTCTTTGACTCCTGAGCTTCCCCAGTAAAGCCTTGGGAATCCATGCTATAAAATATCCTTCTGAATGGCTTCACGTATATCTTTCAGCAGCTGATTCTATCCTCATTGCTGTCTGCAAGGCCACCCTGAGGATCCTGAAGTGACAAGAACACAGTAGTTAATGAGAGTGGAGAAGCCGGGATGGTGATGTTGTTTCTTGCTGGTTAGCTGTTTTTTGTTCCAGAATGGTGCCACAGAGTTAAAGGAAGGTTTCTCCCCAACTATTGAGCGATATCCTTTCATTAAGCATGAATGATTGGAATACAGTGGGTGTGTTTTTTATTTTCTTCTTTTAAACTTGAAAACCAACTTCCTAAGGTCTGGGTCAGCAGTTGACCCATACTCCTGAGAGATCAGAAAAGCTCTCTGACCCAATCACCGCACACCTACGTCACAGGGAGAGTCGGTTCCTGCAGCCCCAGGACATCTGTGTGCCACGCACCATCAATGCATGCAGAAGTAGCCTTTACTCCCAACTTTTCAGAATTTTAACCAAAGAATAGACGTGACCACCGTTCTCCAAAATACATATTAAACAGATGTTATGTGCTAGGCACTCTTTTAGTCATTGAGACTACAACAATGAACAAAACAGACAAAAATCCTGCCTTTATATGATGTACAGATCAGGGAATGGATTAAATATATTATGTGTTAGGCTGTGATAAATGCTACAGAGAAAATAAAGTAGACACAGTGGATAGCGAATGCTGGCATGGTCATTGCAGATTTAAGCTGGGCGATCAGGAGAAGTATTGCTGAGGAGGAGAGACTCAGATATACTTGAAGGAAGAGAATGATGAGGATGTCTGGGGAGTGTTCTAGGCTTAGGCATGGATGATGGCAAATGCCCTGAGATAGGGCAGTCCTACCATTCCCCCCAGAGACCTCTCGAAGAGGCCAAGACAGCTGACTCATGGTGAGTGCGAGGGCATATGTAGAAATACAAGAAGCAAAGGAGAGACCTGGGATCCAGTGGTGGCTGTGGGAGACCCCATGAGCTGTCTTGGGCTCTGCTGTGGAGTATAAACAGAAAGGTGAAGTGGGAGGTGGGAGCACAAGTGGAAGCAGAAAGATAGGTTGTGGCTCCCGTAGTCAACTGTCACTCTGGCCATGCTGGTATGGCTCGATGCACAGTAGGCTGATAAATCAAGAGACAAGTTCTTGGGGCAAGAAATAGTGACTATTTGCAAAGCCAGCCGGCAGAAAAGAGGGTGAACTCATGTCCCAAAGAACCATCTTACCCAAGTCAGAAATCAGAATTTTGGACTAAAAAAGGAAGGAGGTGTGGCTGGTTGTTGCAAAATTCTTGGTGTCAGAATCCTTTGTTCTTGCAGCTTGTCAGGACATGGTGTTCCTGTAAACTTCCAACAAGGCACATTTTATTCTCTGTTCTATGACTTTTTATCTCTATATGAATAGCAAAGTGTTATACCCTTAAAGGTCAGAGCCTTGAGAATGGGCTACCCTATATATTTCAGGCTACAGGCAATATTCTTAACTAGAAGCAAAAGCAATAGAATACAGATGTTAAAAGTAAAAGATATAGGTCCAATACAGGGGGTGGGGGTTCAGATTTATTCTTCCCTATTACAGTATGGATGAAAGATAAGGGTGGTTTGGACCATACCTGGGGCTTCCCTGGTGGCTCAGAAGATAAAGAATCTGCCTGTAATGCAGGACACCCAGGTTCAGTCCCTGGTTTGGGAAGATCCTCTGGAGAAGGGCATGGTAACCCACTCCAGTGTTCTTGCCTGGAGAATCCCATGGACAGAGGAGCCTGGTGGGCTACAGTCCATGGGGTCACAAAGAGTCTGACACAACTGAGAGACTAACACACACTGGAGTGATAACAGAAGAGATAACAAAAGTGATTTGATTTGGAATATGTTTAAAAGTGAGCCAACAGGATCTGCTGATGAACTAGATATTGGGTGTCAGGGAGCGAGAACAGCTGCTTCATTAACTCTCTTGAGTCTTAGGGTCTCTGGGTGGCCTGCCAGGTCAGAGTAGAGAGTGGGCTTTCAGACCAGCTGCCTCTCCCTCTTCCACTGCACAGGGAATAAGATGGGACTCTTGTGACCTCAGGCAAAGTCCAGGGATTAGATGATAAATCACTGGATATAAACACATTAAATTAGGAGTCATAAAGGATTATCTTCCTTCCCAGGCCTAAAGAAAGTATGCTTTCTTTCACACCATGCCAGTAGGCTTTTCAGAAGGGACCCTCGTGCCTGGCTTACACAGGCCTCCAGGTAACAGGAGCCCTTAGGTGGCACCATTTACTGTTCACCCCTGCCCCATCCCGGCTACTCACTCTCTTCTAGGTATCCTCAGAATCTTGTTATTATTTTTCTAAAGCAGGAGTGTTTATGATCTTCCCCGCACAGACTAGAAAATAGTTTTATTAAACTACTCATAAAAGAGGCGAAGTTAATAAAAGAGAGAGTTGAGGGAGACAAGGGAGCCACAGGCTTCAAGAGGAGCATGTTTTAAATGTTTTAAACAGCTCCGTCTGCCCGCGCTCCCTTCCCCGATCAGCTATCACTGTGGTGTTTTTGCTGGCATCAGCGACTTTCCACCTCATCTTTCTTGCTCACAGGTAGTTTTGAAACCTCATTTCAACCTGTTTGGATGGGATGCCAGCACTTGACTGGAGCTGGGCCTCCACCAGCAATCTGGCACTCTGTCCTGGCCAGTTCCGCTGTGAGCTGCAGAAAATGACGAATAACCAAGAGCTCACGTGGGGCGGCTGAAACAGGAGTTTCCTCCAACTGCACGTGCTCCTGCACGTGATCTTTGCTGGGGGGGACTCAGCTTTGTCGGCCCCACCCCAGCAGAGACAGCAAGACCGCCTCTACATGCCCGGAGAAAGTGGAGCTCTTCTGGGGGGTAATGCCGTGCCTGGAGATTCGCTACCCATCTCTTCTATTGTAAATGTGAAGACGCATTTCTTACTGCCTGGAAGATGCTGCTGCTGCTGCTGCTGCTAAGTCACTTCAGTCGTGTCTGCCTCAGTGCTGGAAGCAAAGTCTGTATCAGAAGCTGGCTTTCCAGAGCCGTTTAATCATGGCAGGCACCACCTCCTTCTTTTTCCTCACAGCCCCCG
>SJYA01002236.1:0-20849 GCA_006410615.1 Neotragus moschatus
TATCTCTTCCTCTTTTGTTTGGTTTGGTGGGCATTTATCCTGTTCCTTTATCTGCTGGGTATTCCTCTGCCTCTTCATCTTGTTTATATTGCTGTGTTTGGGGTGGCCTTTCCCTATTCTGGCAGTTTGTGGACTTCTCTTTATGGTGCAATTTCCTCACTGTGGGTGGGGTTGTACAGGTGGCTTGTCAAGGTTTCCTGGCTAGGGAAGCTTGTGTTGGTGTTCTGATGGGTGGAGCTGGATTTCTTCAATCTGGAGTGCAATTAAGGGTCCAGTAGTGAGTTTTGAGATGTCAGTGGGTTTGGAGTGACTTTGGGCAGCCTGTATACTGAAGCTCAGGGCTATGTTCCTCTGTTGTTGGAGAATTTGCATGGTATGTCTTGCTCTGGAACTTGTTGGCTCTTGGGTGGTCCTTGGTTTAAGTGTAGGTATGGAGGCTTTTGATGAGCTCTTATCGATTAAAGTTCCCTGGAGTCAAGAGTTCTCTGGTGTTCTCAGNCCTGTATACTGAAGCTCAGGGCTATGTTCCTCTGTTGTTGGAGAATTTGCATGGTATGTCTTGCTCTGGAACTTGTTGGCTCTTGGGTGGTCCTTGGTTTAAGTGTAGGTATGGAGGCTTTTGATGAGCTCTTATCGATTAAAGTTCCCTGGAGTCAAGAGTTCTCTGGTGTTCTCAGGTTTTGGACTTAAGCCTCCTGCCTCTGGTTTTCAGTCTTATTCTTACAGTAGCCTCAAAACTTCTCCATCATTTCTGAGGGAATGTTCCGGGACTCAGACACACACCTTCTTGTTCTTTCTCCTAAGTTCCTTTCATCACCTGCCCTTTTGCCACAATCTGTTTGCTGGTATTTTGTTGTGGATTTTTGTATCTATGTTCATCTGTGATATTAGTCCGTAATTTTTAAAATTTTGTGATGTCTTTGTCTGGTTTTGGTGTCAGAGTGATGGTGGCCTCCTAGAATGAATTTGGGGGTTTTCTTCCCTTTGCAAGTTTTTGAAATTGTTTGAGAAGGATAGGTGTTAGGTTTTCTGTAAATGTCTGATAGAATTTGCCTGTGAAGCCATTTGGCCCTGGACTTTTGCATGTTGGAAGATTTTTTAAACAGTTTTGATTTCAGTGCATGTGATTGGTCTACTCATGTTTTCTATTTCTTCTTGGTTCAGTTTTAGAGGATTGTACTTTTCTAAGAAATGGCCCATTTCTTCCAGGTTGTCCATTTTTATTGGCATATAGTTGCTCATAGTAGTCTGTTATGATCCTTTGTATGTCTGTTATGTTCTTTTCCACTTCTAATTTATTGATTTGAGTCTTCTCCCTTTTTTCTTGATTTGTCTCACTAAAGTGTTATCAATTTTATCTCTCTAAATACCAGCTTTTACTTCTATTGATTTTTGCCAGTTTAATTTCTTTTTCATTTATTTTGCTCTGATCTTTATCTGTCACTGCTTCCACTTCCCCTCATCTATTTGCCATGAAGTGATGGGACTTGATGTCATGATCTTAGTTTTTTGAATGCTGAGTGTCAAGCCAGTTGTTTCATTCTCCTCTTCACACTCACCAAGAGGCTCTTTAGTTCCTCTTCATTGTCTGTCATTAGGGTGGTTTCATCTGCGTATCTGAGGTTGTTGATATTTTCCCTGGAAATCTTGATAGCAGTATTTTTATCTTCAACAAATTTACCTAAAGCATATATGAGTGTAAGCAAAGAAAGCATAACCTTGAAATCAAAATGCCCAGGAACCTTTCATTCACCTTACAGATGATGGTTAAAATATCAGTATTAATCCTCCACAACAACCTCCAAGAATAGTGTTCCTTTATTTTCACACAGTATGTTCTTTTCCTGTATGTGTATGGTAACCACACTGTTAAATATAACTATTATTGATGAAATATAATTTTAATTTGCTGTAGTTTTTTTTTTAAGACAAAGTTTCAAGCATCAATCAATCATCCTTTTCTTAGAAATCCAAATCGTTTTCTAACAGTTTGCCATTAAGCGTATCCCTTATGGAGGAAGCCTGTAATATAAAACAGAGAACTTCTTCCTAACATCTGTTTCACAAATTGAGATTTTTGCCTAATGAGTTGTATCCAATTCAGACATTTATCAAATCTCTGAAAACTCAGCTCAATTAAAATTATTTAAGTTTATATTTTGGAGGAAACTAGATAAAATGCCAAGTGAATACCATCAGTGTATTTTGATATTCCACTCTGAGTCCTCAAATTAGAAACTGCAATTTTATAAAAAGTAATTTGTAAATTTGAAAAACATTGTTGCTCTGATGTTTAAATGATGTTACTACAAACGAAACACCATGAATATGGGACAGTCGTCATTTTTTAAAGTAGTTTTGATTTTAAAGTTAGAAAGCTGAAGAGTAAGAAGTTTGTCTTCGAGGCTGGTTCTTGAACATGAGCAAAAATGTTGAAGTAGCAGATAAACATGTGAAGATTCCGACAAGGACATTTAGGTGTTCTAGAAACCCCTGCATATCAGTAACGGGCTCCACAATAAAAAAAATCCATGGTGTGCCTTTCCTTGTCCTCAGCATCGCTCAGCCAGCAGGTGTCGCCTTAGTTACCGTCATAGACAGGCGGTGCTCATCCATCGCCCACAGAGGTGTAAACAAAACCAAGAGGAAGGAAGGGGAGAAAGGGAGGGAAAGGTGCCACAGAGAACATGAGTGCACGCAACGAAGATTCGTGGAAACTGAATTAATCGAGCTGGGGAGGCAGAGAGGGCAATTAATACCATCTTCCAAAAAGGTACTCAAAGTTAAAAAACTTCCCAGTGCATTTTGTCAAGAAGCCTTGTCTTAATATTCACAGGAGAGAATGCGTGTCAGGCATGCCACCTTAATTTCCGTCCTGTGTTCCTGCCCCACAGCATGAAGCTGGATCCCCATCAGGCTCCCATCCCAGCCAGGCCGCCTGTTGCTATGCGACATGGAGGGTACCACTTGCCTCCTCGGTTCTAGTTTCTTCCTGTCTACAAAGGACTGATCACAGCATCTACTCCAGAAACCCTTGGAGCACCGTCCAGGTTTGTTTTTTTTTCATCCTTTTGTGAACTGCATTGCTGGTTCTACTGAAGAGGTAGGTTCAAGAGCCACGGGATTCTATACAATGTAAGATGTTTCTAGTTCTGGTTTATGGTTTTATGTTCTGAACACCCATCCGTTTAAATGAAATCAGACACTTAGGCATATTTTCTCTTTCTCAAATTGCAGCTGTCCTTTGGGACCACAGGGGCTGAGGGCAAGGGTTGGTCTTAGGATCACCCCGTCTCCTGCCAGATCCGAGGATTCTCAGGTCCCTCATGTAAAATGATGTGGTTAGTCCCGTATAACCTAAGCACATTCCCCGTGTACTTTAAATAGTCTCTAGATTTCCTGTAAGACCTGAATCAGTGTAAGTGGCGTGTAAACAGTTGCCAGTGGGAGAAACATTTAAGTTTTGCTTTTCGGAACTTTCTTGAATTAGTATTTTCAATCTGGGTTGGTTGGACCTGTGGGGACGCATGGAAACAGAGAGCTGACTGTATGTGGCAGCTCCAGTGTACACAAAGGTTTCTTGACATCACAAATTTATTCTAAGGACAGACCTCTATTTTAAATAGAGGAATATTCAGGGAAATCACGTGACAGGACCAAACCAATGGCAGAACTTGGGGAAGGTCTTAATTCACCTGGAAACCTTCCATAGTACACTGTTTAATTTTTACCCTGTTAATACTGTATTTTCCATAAATGTGTAAAGTGTTGTGTGTTCTATAATTCATTGTCACTTCTAGGCAAGGAGATTCTCACCCACGGCAAAATAATACTCCAAAAATAACACTCTCATCTTCACATAAGGAAAATCCAGCCTGGTTTCTGTATCTGCATCTGTAAAATTAAAATTGCATCATTTTTCTCAAGACATTGAGAGAAGTACTGAGATCAACCTCTGTGATGGTAGCAGGCACAGTTTTAAAAATTAAAAGTCCATCAAAGTTAGCTCTATCTTAGGATTTCAAGGATACTCTCTCTTTTCTCAAGGGCAGACCTTCACTTCTATGCAAAGTTCAGCATATCATTCCCAGAAGTTCTGCACCCAAGGGAAACTTTATGCTTAATTCATGTTTGACTCTTGCTCTAGGTGGGCCCCTGAGAGCCCCTGGAAATCAGCACACCTTCCCAGGCTGGGAAGCGCTGTTGACACACTCTGTCTCCTGTCTGTCCGTCCACGGCTTTTCCATGGTCAGTAAGTCCTGATCTGGCTTGGCTGCTAGCCCTGCTCTGCTGACCTTACTGACACTGACGAACCCCTTCTGTCATTTCTGAGCCTCATGACGTTGGCTGCCCGGACATGAGACACTGGACGCCTCCCTCCCCAGCAGGCTCGCCAGAAGGGCTGAGGCCTAGGTTTATACCGCAACAGTCCTAAGGCTCTGAGACGAAGGGGCAGGGGTCCTTGTGACAGTTCACCGAGAACTCTGATGGGTGAGCTGGCCAGTCATTACAGAAGAGTCACCCCCAGGCGGGTTTGATTATGACCAACTTTATTTTCAACCTGCATTGTTGGGCACTTCATGGTAATGTGTTGTTCATCCAATATTGACTTTTGCATATATTTTTAAATCCCCCAAACAATACTTTTACACACAGTGTCCTCCCGACAGTAGTCAAAGTCAGAGATGATTTATCCTGTAGCCTCAAGGATGCGAGGTCTCGATGGGCAGGTATGTTCAGGTACGTCATCACGTCTAGCACAAGGCTCAAGCGTTTCAGTCCTTCCAGACAGTTATTCGTTTAAAGCAAGAGAAATAAGCTTTGGAAAAGTTCAGGTTTTAACCTCCCATGTACCTTTTGTGTGAAAAGCTTCATGCATTCTAAACTGTAGGTGTCATGCAGTTCATGTGTGTCTGCTCTAAGTACTAAACTGGAAGAGATTCAAGAAATCTCATTTTTGGTATATGATTATTCAGTGATTCTCAGAGTAACCACATGGAAACTAGGCCATCTGAAGGATGGTGGCTCGACACACATGGTGTCTCCAGGATGCAGGAGTCAAATTTTGTCCTGGAAGTTATGTAATATACCAAAGGGCAGAGGTGTCAGCGTACCTCAACAGGGCTCTCTTCTGAGACATGGAGTAACACAAAGACGAAGAGGCTCAGAGGTTTATCGTGTCGAAGAGGTAATCATTTGTGACTTAGCAATCTTTTATGATAAAAGACTGCTATAGTTTAAATTACTTCATTTACATCTGGTTTGAAAAAATATAGCTTTCTGGATAGAAAGCGTCTGGTTATGTTTGCTGTTCAGTACCTTGTTCTGTTTTTTTTGGTATGTTTGCAAGTCACATCCAGAGCTACAGATTTTCCACAGTGCTTTTCTGCCTCATTCAAGTATAATAAAAAGTAGAAATCTATAGAAGCTCTAAGGTTAAACAAACTGTACATTATACAAAAATTAACTTAATTTACAGACAGTCAAAAAGTATCGGCAATGCCCTTTATAAATCTTACCAGAGATGCACCACAAAGGATATTGCAGTCAACATAATGGTTCATTACCACCATACAAATGCCATCTCAATTTACGTGGTACAGAACTGAGCATTTGTGAAGTGTACAAATGAAGAATCAGCGTTTTGCACTATATACATTTCTTTCAAAGTAACAATATTGTCAATACTAATCTAAGGTTCAGGATTCTCTTATTGCATATTCATTGTTGCTGAGGCAGTTAGTTATGATACAATAATGCAATATTCATAATTATTTTAAATAAAGAAAAACATTTCTCCTGCCAACAGTAAAAAGCTTTTTTTCCCCAAAATCACATGGAACAATGCTACACACAATTTTACACAAATACTGAAAAACATGACCTTAAGGCATCTGCTTGAAAAGCAGATGTAAATATTTATATGAACTAAATTATGCAAGAAAAAAAATATTGCACAAAATCCTATATTATTTTCAAGATAAAATATGCTTCTTTCTAAATACGCATAATTCCCTATCTTGTCCAAATCAAAACATTGACTGATTTGCTCAAAAGAACTCTGCCTCTTAAACAAGATTTAAGAAACAGACGCTAACAAATTCCTGGGCTAGACAGAGGAAAGACATCAGTGCTGACAGAGTTTGTAAAAAGCCATCTCCTATATGAAGAAGTGCTTTGGGGGAATTAGGTTTGGGGTTCCTTTTACATCCTTTGTGTTTTGATCTACAGCTGTCCATCCGGAATCAAGATCTTGTATGTGAAACAAAATGGAAATAACCTTTTCCTGAAAATCCACATGTTCCAGAAAAAGAAGATNTTTGTAAAAAGCCATCTCCTATATGAAGAAGTGCTTTGGGGGAATTAGGTTTGGGGTTCCTTTTACATCCTTTGTGTTTTGATCTACAGCTGTCCATCCGGAATCAAGATCTTGTATGTGAAACAAAATGGAAATAACCTTTTCCTGAAAATCCACATATTCTAGAAAAAGAAGATCTACTAATTATGACAAGAGTCACAGTTTTTTTTGTTTTTTCCTCTTCATCTTATTTCAGGAACGATGAGTTTATTAGCATTCCTGGGTCTTGTTTGTTAGGATACAAGTACAGACTCCACAGCAGCACTGTTGCAGATGGCTTTCGAGTGTGTGGGGTACAGGGGAAGGGTTTGCAGAGAATGCTGTTATCAGGGTACAGACAGCAAAAACTCCTTGCCATCAACAGACGTCCACATGCTCTGTTCATCCTGAACAGAGTGGAGACTGGTCCCGAGGGGCCGCGTTCAGCACCGAACCTCGCTGCCTGGGTACAAGGGAGCAGAGGGTGCTGGACAGCCAGCTGGATGAGAACACACGGTTTCTCAGAGCCTCCAAATCTGTCCTTTAAGAGCAGGCCGCCTAGACAGCAGCATTCTGGCACGTTGTGTACCGTAGAGAAGGATGGTACAGTGGTTCTGTACTTAGAGCATGTTTCAGTTTAAGCAGCTTTAAAAGGCTTTTTTTGTTTGTTTTTTTGGTGATAGAATCTGGGCTGAATAATTCCTAAGCAAAATGTATTATCATCATTGTTATTATTAAGAGAGATTTGCAATTCCTTTTCTTTATAATTAGCTCCTGCACAGCAGGGACTAGGCCAATTCTTTCATTTCCTTATGTCCACTGTTGCTGTACCCTGCCTATGATCAGTACCAAGAGTTGATATATTTCTTAAATGACTTATTAATTTTTAATCAGAGAAATAGTCATGCTATATTTTGGTGCCTTTCTAAAATATGCTAAAGTAGGTAGCCATTAAAATATACCACTTAACGACACTTAATGAACCAAGAGTTCACACAGGACTCTGCTATCCTCTGAAATACCATGGATGCAATACCTCTAAGGTAGAAGATAGAGTGGGTTTGGGGAGCACAGTGACTGTCAAGAGGCTGTATAAAGACAGGCCCCAGAACCAAAGGTCGGTCTCATTTATACAGTTCTGCGTAGGACAGGTGTTGCTCCTTCAGGGGAGAAAAATTCAAACAGCAGGGGAGTTTACACACAATAGAAAATATTGTCTAGTTAGAAAATATGGACATAGTAAGGAAAGAGATAACGTTTATTTCAGAACTCGCCTTAATGTCCCTTCATTCTCCCTACAGTCACCATAATACAGGAAAGTCTAGTCTCAGAGCAGACTTTGAATACTCAAAGTGTTAACAATTTGAAATATGAATACTTGCTGAGTTTTTGTTTTTAATGTGGACTCTCAGAGCTGATTCCGTATGTTAAAATAAGGCACAAGTCCAGCTTAACATACCTTAACACAAATGTGGTTTGTTGGTGGGTACTGTCCTCACCATACACCATGGTCAGACACCTGGGGAGGTGACTGAGACAGAGAAGAACTCACATTTCTGAGGCTCTGAAGCTTCGTGAGCAAATGGACTAAAATCCAGGTTCTGTCAAGGCTACACTCACAGTGATCCCATTCTCCAGACGGAGAATTCTAAAGGAAAAAATGCCTCATTCCAATATTTGTAGTCAAGGGCTACTTTACATTCTTTTCAAAAATTATGAAGAACATCTGCCCAGCAGATTGATAACCAGAGTGACAGTTTTTCCTTCTCATTTAAAATAGCTCTTCTGATAAGTGGACTTTTTTATATATGTAAATAAAATGGAATTTTGTAATGAGTATATAAAGGCAAATTTGACAAGAACCTTGAACCTTTTGGTTAAGAAAAGGATTACAGACTTGTCCCCCTTAATACTTAGAGTTCATCCTTATAAGGAAAACAAGATCTGTCTTCCTTCATATACATGAATGAATAACCGTCCTCCCAAAATATATCCAATAAGATTTTGGAATCTACCTTAAGAAAACTTTGGCCATTGTCTTTAAATTATTTAAAGACTGATCTGAATAAGTATCGTAAGCAATGTTTTTAACAAAGCCTCTTCCAGGATCTTAACTGAAAATTAAATTCTTATTTCAGTAAATACTCTAGAGCAGTTTTTGATGGGAATTCTTGACTGGCTTGTCAAACCTTTCCTAAAATGATAAATTAAGAAAACCATCGAGTACATATACTGAACAAGCGAACAGCCAAGGGGCCACAGCATCAGTGTTGTTTGTTCCTGATTGCTTCAGGACTGGCTAGACTCATAGGAATCATCCATGCACGGTTCCTTCTCAGGAGAACTTCCCAGGGTGACCTTGAATTTGAGGGAGGAGAGACCACGTCCCATGCAGGAGAATTCCAAGTAATGTGTGTGGATACCTTGCATCAGACCGGAAGCATAAGCCCCACCCGCAGAGAGGCCGTGTGTGCTGTCTGCTCCCGGAGAAGGCAGGAGGACCGGAGGGAAGGCGCGGCTTTCCCCGGAGGAGCCCGATCAGCGCTTCAACGTTCGCAAGCCCTGGGGGCAGGCTGGGGTGATGGGGACAGCGGTTTTCTGTTGTGAGCCCCTCCCCGGGACCCACCGCCCCACCGGGACCACAGGAAAAATGCTGGACAGGGCCAGCAGTGGTGCGTCCGACAGCAGACCCGACCTGTCCTCCTCGGAACCGCCCAGGCCGTCGAAGAGCAGGAGGGTCTAGAGACAGCCACATCCAGGAGGAGCCTGAGAAGGTATGACAGCCATGGGTAAGGTGGGCCTGGGGCGGGATCCCGGGACAGAAACAGGACGTGAGGGGAGAACCAAGGAAATCTGCGTGAAGCACAGTTTAGGAACCGTGGAGACGTACTACACAGATACAGGGCCTTAAACACCGCGGACATGCTGAGAAGACAGATGCGGGGACTCTGCCCTTGCTCTGCACGGGGCCTGTATATCTACAACTTGCAAAGTATAAAGTCAGTTATTTTAGCGGTAAGTCTGAGACGTCATGAAGCATTCTGATAGAGAATTATTAGTTAGGGGAAAAACAGACAAGAACGTTTTTCAACTAGGACACTTTGTTTCGTCTGGCTTTCTGGGGTGACTCCTGGTTAGCAAGGCAAAGAGAGGCTGTGAAGAAATTTAAAGTGTCGTTTGTAAACAGCAGTCATTGCTTTCACATTGTAATTCAGCACTTCATGTATTTCACTGAGTGACGGGTAAATGTGTATTATACCATTATACTTTTTGGAAAACATGGCTGCAGTGTCCACAAGAGAGCTTTTAAACTTTGAAAAAATGAATTCTGTCCTTGATTTGATGAATTGAAAAAGGCATTATTGCTCTGCAGAACACACAACTTATCTTTCAGAATTCACATGGAATCCCATAAATTAGGTTAATATGCTTAATATAGGCTTAAGATTAAGGCAATTAGTGGGTCAACCGTTTCAGGCTAGTTCTGATAGATTTTGATATCTTGGCCAGGTCATGCTCAACCAGGTTAGTACAGTAGCTACTGGTTATGTGCAAGGGTTAGATGCATACTTAATTTAAATAAGTGGTGTTAAGCACCAAACACTGGGAAATCGGATGTTCAATATATACTTTCAGCATACATAGATACAAACTCGTACCTGACTGAAGGGCACAGGAGGAGAATTAGCTTTACATTTACAAAATCAATGGATCATCGACATACCACGAGACGAACGCGCGGACGAGTAAGTGTCCCAAATGAAAAACAACTCCAGACAGCAGGAAGAGTCGCCTTTCCGACCACTCCTTGTTTAGGACACGGGGTGGTGGGCTCCTGAACGTCTCCGTGGAAGGCTGGGTGCCAGCGACGGGCACTTCGTTCGCTGACTTAAGCTTGGTTTCCGCTTGCCCTCCCTCCTGAGATGTGCAGGTCTTGTTGGAAAGCAGACGTGATGTGACACAAAGACACCACCTCCTGAAGCAGCCCAGACCCCGCTGCGGCCTCCGGAGCTGCTTTCCCTTCTTTCTCCCAGGGCACGCACGTGGACAGGCGCCGCCCCAGGCCGGGCTCCGGCGGGTCCTCCACAGTGGGGCTTAGCGTTTCCCTCCTCTCCGTAGGGGGCGCGCCAGCGCCTGCAGGGGGGCCCGGCTGCCCTGGCGCCGGCGGCCGGCTCCCTGCGCCGTGCGCTCGCTCGCCCGCCTCCTCCTCCAGGATGAACAGAGGGTCGGTGCCCGCGCCGGAGGACAGCCGCTTCCTGGGCGAGGGAGGCAGCTGCCGGCCGAGCAGGGCGCTGTCGTCCTGGCCCCGGTGCCACCCGGCCTGGTCCCCGGAGCCGCTGCACAGCAGGGCCAGGTTGCTCTCGCTGGGCGCGTTGGATTTGTTCTAAGAAGAGAAACGACACATTTAGAAGAAACGGAAGGCACGTTACTTCAGCAATGTTCTTTCCCATTCTGAAATCTTTCTCTTGCCGGGCTGGGAACTCGAAGTCCTGCCCCGAGGAGACGCAGCCGGGATGGGGGGTTCGGAACACCACCCACGGCCCAGGGCTCCAGAGACAGGCACGTGCAACTGTCGCCTGCAGAGTTCCACCCGGATGGTGAGTGTCGGCGAGGATGTGGAGAAGACGGTGGGAGTGGACACTGATGCAGCCACTTTGGACATCGGCGTGGACAGGCCTCAAGAAATTAAAAACAGAACTATGGCGTGCTGCAGCAAGACGCAGTACCCCTGCTTCCGGGCGTGTGTCCTGTTCACTGCCCCACTGCTCTCAGTATAGGGAAGCTGCGGGAGCAGCTAAACGTCACGGACAGGTGACTGGATAAAGAAAATGCGCTGTGATTATCACTCACCTTTTTGAAAAGGGGGAAATCCTGCCATTTGGGATAATACGGCTGCTGCTAGTGGCTCAGACTGTGAAGAATTCTTCACAATGCAGGAGACCCGGTACGATCCCTGGGTCAGGAAGATCCCCTGGAGAAGGGAATGGCCACCCACTCCAGTACTCCTGCCTGGAGAGTCCCACTGGACAGAGGAGCCTGGTGGGCTATATAGCCCATGGGGTCACAAAGAGTTGGACATGACTGAGTGACTAACATCAGTAAAACCAAGGTTAAAAGAACACCAAGGATGGGCCTGGAGGGCATTGCACTGAATGAAATAAGTCAGGACACAAATACTGCATGGTCTCACTTCTCTGTGGAACCCAGTCAAGNCCATGGGGTCACAAAGAGTTGGACATGACTGAGTGACTAACATCAGTAAAACCAAGGTTAAAAGAACACCAAGGATGGGCCTGGAGGGCATTGCACTGAATGAAATAAGTCAGGACACAAATACTGCATGGTCTCACTTCTCTGTGGAACCCAGTCAAGCTCCTATGTGGAGAGAGCAGAGTTGGGGGGGGGGGTCCCGGGGTGGGGAGGGGAGGTCCAGTCACGCGGGTGGCGAAGCTCAGGGACCTAGCGTGCAGCATGCGGACCGAACTGGGAAGAAGGCAGGTCTCAGGTACTCCGGCTTCCAAGAAGAGGAGAGAAAAGTAAACTCTGTGAGGTAAGGGATGGCCAATCAGCTTGACTGTGGCCAGCACTTTGCAGTCTATGGGCGAACATCGAACTGTGCATCTCAGATGTGCACGACCTCTGTCATTACAGAAAAGCTGAGAAATAAAAAGGGTTTGCAAAGGATCCTGCCAAATCATTCAGAAGCAGCAAGCTCTTACATAATCAATGCCAAGTTCTGGAATTAATACAGTCAGAACAGGGTAGAAGTTACTTCTTCCTCTCTCTGTTGTGTTTTCTAAAGAATCCAGTTCAATCTGCTTAAAGTCTTATGCATTTCTGAAGCAACACAGTGAAACATTACTTGAATTCATACCCTTACTAAAATGTTGTGAAGAGCCAAAAAATATGGGAAAAACATGGAAACATTTCACATTTGAAAGTTCCCCAAGAAAAACAACTATACAGTTAGGTTGTAGGGAAATAATACTGCTTGACAAAATAATTTCAGTTAATGATGAGAAATACCAGCATTTGATTGGAATTTTGTTATAGAAATCATGTCTTAATGATTAACTCTTACGACATTTTTGGAGTTTTGACACATAGCTTCACGTCGGCCAGCACAGTGAGGTGAGAAAGTGTTCATTTAATGTTACAGGCCGGAAACTGACTCACCGTAGGCTTGTAGTCTATCTCGTCCATCGATCTGAAGAAGTCCAGGCTCTTGGCCACCGCCAGCTTCCCCTGGTCCGAGCTGTGCGTGCTCAGCGTGTCCAGGATCTCACCCAGCAAGTCCATCTCACCCCGGGAAGGAGCCTTTGCCCTTGTTTCAAATGAGTCGTCACTTTCGTAGAAGTAAGCAGAAGCTTCTTCTCCATCCTCAGAGGACAACCTGGAGAAAAACAGGACACGCGCTGAAAACCAACGTGACGCTTCTGTGGCGGGATGGTAAAGTGAGTAACTGGTTCATGGCCAGACTCTTTATAGCAATGTACATACCAATTCAAACACCAGAAATCTTGAGTGTGTGCACTGAGAACACACACAAGTTTACGGCTCGTTACCCATCTGGACGCACAAGCAGGGCTTTTCACAGTCTGAAGGCGATAGCTTTAGAAATGTCAAACACCTGGGACTTTCTACATTCTGAGTTCACTTTCAGTACTTTTGTATGGTTTATTTAGTCACTTGTTTAAATAAAGATATACTTAATGGGGAAAAAATGATTCTATCATCCCCAAATAGCTTAATATTGTTTTAAAAGTTCAACACACAGTACTATTATTTCCCTTATTTTTTGTTAATTTTTACCACTTTCATGAAATTTTCTTCTTCTGATACCTCCCCCAGATCTGGTTTTTCAATTAACTCCTTCCACTGTCCTGATGTTCACCTGCCCCTCTTCAGTTGGAGGGGAAGAGTAGGTGTCTGCTTCCCCTTAAACACTATCCTGGGTATTTCTGCAGACATCATTGCTTCCCAGGAACAAGTTATTTCAGGTCTATCTTGCTTTCTCATTTCAAGATTTGTCCCCCGTGAGCCTCCCACTAGTCTTGGCTCCTCATGCTGAAGACGAGACCGCGAGGAGCAGAACCTTTTCTCCAGGCATGCGCGTGGTTTGAAATATCTCTTGCAACCTAGGGCTTTAGCCGAACAGAATAAGCAACCCACAACTTACTTGCTGGCCCTCTCAGCGTCCTCCTCATCAGCATCTGGGGCTCCGTCCAGACTCTTCAGAGGCCTGAGGCGTGACTGCAGAGAGGGGTCGACACACTAGTGTGAGGAGTGAAGATATTTTAATACCAACTACTCCCAGAAACTTTAAATAGCAATTTGATACTTGATGTGGTAAGGAAGGGCTTCCCTGGTGGCTCAGATGGTAAAGTATTTGCTTGCAATGTGGGAGACCCAGGTTCGATCCCTGGGTCAGGAAGATCCCCTGGAGAAGGGAAAGGCTACCCACTCCAGTACTCTGGCCTGGAGAATCCCATAGATGGAGGAGCCTGGAGGGCTACAGTCCATGGGGTTGAAAAGAGTCAAACACGACTTAGCAACTTCACTTTTCTCTTTCTCACGATAAGGAATACTTCTTAAAGACATACGCATTCAGGGCTTTTGAATATTACCTAGTAATGTGGAGGATACCAGGCAGTATTGATCTGAATGCTTTCTTGCACCTCAAACCAATCAGCAAAGTCCCTGGGCTGAGTATATCAACCCCTCTGTCCAGTGTGTCTGTCCCTGGTTTAGGAACCCTTGATTTACAGTCACTCCACCAACACTTGGCCTCCACTTTCTGTAATAATCAATACTTGCAGCCTTGTTTCTTTTATCCCTACCACACTCTCCCTCACACCCAGTATTTTACAGCAATGCTTCTCAATCCCGAGTGTGTGTCTGAGTCTCTCGGAGATGGTAAAGATGTAGGTTCTGAGTTTCTGCATCTCTAACTCTTCGGTGAGGTTGGTGCTGTTGGGTCTGGTGGTCACACTCTGAAGAGCAAGGTTTTGAATCAAGTCCAGGAAAACCCATTGTTTCATCTGTAAATACTTCACTGTGTATCTTAAAAGATATTCTTTAGCATTACCAAAGTATCATGATCACACGTGGTTACTAATATTAAATATCTCACATTCCCTTATTACTCCAAGTATATTTTAGTGAGTTTATTTGGGCCAGAATCTCAACAAGATAGCACTGTACTTGGCTGATATGTCTCTCATCTTAGAGGACGACCCCTTCTATCTCCTCTGCTCCCATGTCTTCTGGGGCCTTTACTGTGTTATTTTACCCTTATTTCCTATAAGCTGGCAATTCCATCGGGAAGCTTGGCTACCTTCCACTTCTGAGTCTTCCTCTGTTTCTGGCAGGAATGCCCATAGACGTTGGTCTGGGTTTCTCAGCACATCACAGCGGGAGGCACTCAGTGGCTCACTTTGGGTGGTACCAGTACTGATGAATGGTTTCAGGTGTAGGTGGCCTGGTGATCCAGTACAAACTTGACCAGTCTTTTACTCGATGGGTTTAGCCTCCAATGATTACACTTTTCAAAAGCAGTGCCTCTATATTTGCTTGTTGGGATTCTATAAAAAACTTTGTTGTATTAACTATTTGTCTATTCTGAAATACAGTGTGCCCTAGAAAAAACAGGGTAAATTCCTTCTTTCCTTATATGTAACAATTTTTAGAGTGCTGAGCTAATGTTGTAACAGTCTGTAAAGATAAGCCATGAGGGGGGTCTTTAAAAATTATCATTTGTACATATTTGGTTTGGCTCCAACCATCACAGTTATTACTCTTCTTGATGTCCAAATCTGTCCCATTTTTACACTGTGCCATAACCATGTTTTTTAAAATAGTGATCTTTTACAGGTTCATCTTAAAATACATACAGGCTAAATTATGTGCTACTGGGTATTTACGTCAAATTAATCCAGAGGCGGGGAGAGTACAAAAGGTTGGCACAGAAATAAGACTGTGAGCTGATCACTGTTGAAGCTGTATGAAAGGTATCTGGGCATTCTTATAAGCATCTCTTTACTTTTGTATGTTTGAATCAAAGGACTACAGAAACAACCACAGTCAACAACCAGTTTAAACATGAACAGCCTAAATGCTCCAATCAAAAGGCACTGTCATACCGAGTAAAGTTAGTCAGATGGCAAAAGACAGAGAGCATGATGTCACTTGTATGTGGAACCTAAAAAAATGGTACCGACAGATTTATTTACAAAACAGAAATAGTCACATATGTAGAAAACAAACATGGTTATGGGGGTGGGGAGAGAGGGGAGGGGTAAACGGGAAGACTGGGAATGAAACACACACTACATTACACTACAGGTGTGATATTATCCTATAGGTGTGACAAGGATCTACTGTATCGCACGGGGAGCTCTGTGCAACACTCTGTAATGGCCTATATGGGGAAAGAATCTAAAAAGAGTGGATGGATGTCTATGACTCACTTTGCTTAGAGCAGAATTGATCAGCACTGTAAATCAACTATATGCCAATAAAAATCTTTAAGTAAATAGCATCTGACAATAAAAAAATATATATTTATGTACCCGACACTGGAGCACCTAAATATATAAAGCAAATATTAACAGACGTAAAGGGGGAAATTGACAGTGATACAGTAATAGTAGGGAACTTACATCCATGGACAGATCATACAGACAGAAAATAAGGAAACACGCTGGCTTTAACACATTAGACCACATGGACACACAGTACCTTCCACCCCAAAACAGAATACACGTTCAAGTGCACGTGAACATCGAACATTCTCTGGGATAGATCCCACGCTAGGCCACAAAAACCCTCAGATTTGAAAGGATTGAAATACTACACATTCTTTCTGAACACACTAGTAGAAAACTGGAAACCAATTACCAGAAGAGAACTGGAAGAAGCAAAACTCCCGAAGACAAAGCAACATGCTGCTAAACCGCCAAGGGGTCAATGGAGAAATCAGGGGACATGTCAATAAGGTACTCGGAAATAAATGAAAGTGAAAACACACTGTTCCAAAACTGATGGGGTGCAGGAAAAGCACTTCTAAAAGGAAAGTTTATATAGCAACACAGACCTACCTCATGAAAAAAAAAATTTATATACAGTCTAACTTTATATCTAAAACACCTAGAGAAAAGAAAAAGCCCTGTCAGTAGAAGGAAGAAACCAATACAGATCAGAGTACAAATGAAGTAGAGACTCTGAAAACAGAAGACCAACAGAACTAAGGACTAGCTCTTTGAGAAGCAAACAAAATTGATAAACCTTTAGCCAAAACCATCAGGGAAAAAGGAGGGCCCACATCAATAAAATAAGAAATGAAAGAGAAGTTACAACCAACGCAAAGACTCATGGGGCTCCTACAGCGGCTCATACACCAACAAACTGGACAACCGGGAAGAAACAGATAAATTCCTAGACGCGTGTCATCTTCCGAGACTAAATGGGGGAAGAAACAGAAAATCTCAACAGACTAAGAGTGAAAGTAAATCAGTAACTAAAACAACAAAAAACTCCCAGCAAACAAAAGTCCTGGACCAGAAGTCTTCACAGGTGAATTCTACCAAACATTTAGAGAAGAGTTAATAATACCTAGCCTCCTTAGAGTACTCAAAAAAATTACAGAGGGGGGAATGCTTCTAAACTTATTCTAAAGGCCAGCATTACCCTGATACCAAAACAAGACAAAGATATTACAAAGTAGAAACTGAATTCTATTTTTTCAGAGTAGAAAATTACAGGCTAATATTCCCGATGAACATAGATGCAGAAATCCTCAACAAAATACTAGCAAACCAAATCCAAGAATACATTAAAAGGGTCATATACCATGGTTAAGGGATTTCTTCTATAGATGCAAGAGTGGTTTAATACCCACAAATCAATCCATGGGCGGATGAGTGACAGAAAGGAAAGAATGAATAGATGAATATGTCTTATGACATATGACATATGTCTTATTCCCTGCTGGGAATGTGTAGTAAGTTTCTCCAGAATTTTGGTAATTAGCAATGCTATTTGGGACTTGTAGTATCACTTGTGGCTCAGATGGTAAAGGATCTGCCTGCAGTGGGTTCGATCCCTGGGTCGGGAGGATCCCCTGGAGAAGGCAGCTGCTAGCCAGTCAAGTATTCTTGCCTGGAAAATTCCATGACAGAGGAACGCAGTGAGCTATACAGTCCATGGGGTCACAAAGAGCTGGACACAACTGAGTGACTAACTCTTCCACTTTACAAGTTTAAGTGAGTTAAAGAGAAATCTGGGAAATGGCCTAGAAACACAACTGTCACGAGATTATTTCTCTGGGAAAAATATATTTTACCCACTCCCTCCAGAACTCACAATATATGTATCACAATCCTCTGATTCTAAAGACAAGCTGCTGTTATCACACTGACCTCTGTGTACACTTACTTTTATGTCAGCTGTGGGTGTTGCATTTAATTTTTGATTAAAAACAAAAATCAGAAACTATGAGGGACTTCATGCTGCTATTTAACAAATAATCATTGACTATGCAAGAAGATCATAAACACATAACTTAGTATGTATGTTTATAGCATACTTTGCAAAGCACTCTCTTTCACACACTGGGCTAGGTTCTAAGAATATAGAGTTGAATCAGGTTGAGTCTCTTGTCTTTGGCAGCTCTAACGAACCCCACAGTAAGTCTGGAGGGACACCAGGGAGGCCCCATCACTGCTCAAGGTCACATACCTTATCAAGAACAAGAACCAGAAAGAGGAACCTGGTCTGCTGCCAGCCCCCTGTTCCTCTTCCACAAGTTGCTTTCACATTCTCCAATCTGCCTGCGCACACCACAGATTCTCAGTTACTGTTTTGCTAACTGCAACTTTTTCTCTTCTGATGAAGCGCTGGCTTTCCCACACTCTAAGTCATTTAAATCACAAGCATTTTGCAAGTACCTCTGAATTTAGTTTTACATTTTCTAGCCAGGCCAGGGTTCTATCAGTTTCTACATACACAGGGGTGTTAAACAGTGTAACTTTTCACCATGACTTAACATAAGTTTTCACAACAGAATGAGAATTAGAATGAGAAACAAAACTGGTTAATATAATGCTTTGCTTTCTACAAGTGTTCAGTTTTGACTAACCGAAATAAGCTTCTAGTTAGCAGCTATCACATCGGTATATTCAGTAATTCACTGGGAACTGCAATCTCCATACATGGAATGAATAGCGGACAGTGTCCAAACCCACAGTGAATGTGTCAACTGCTTGACTACTTCACATCACATAACTGTTAAAGTCACACACACACAAATGAGGAAAATAATTACACTCTGACCAACATTAGGATAGAGGGAAATGAGAGCGTATGTGACAAAAGCACTGTCAGCTCCGGAGCTCACAGGAGCCCCGCGTCTCTCTCCATCACCGTTTCTGGTGGGCTTGGACCTGGGTACAGCACTTTCAGAATTGCTTCCAGCACACCAGGGACACCGGGCACAGGCAGAGACCTGGTCCCAGTTTTATAAACGGAAGTCTCTGCTGGGCAACTGGCGGGAGGTCAGCTGAGACTGCAGACGGTGCCGTGTGTGCCCTTCAGGCTGTGGACTGCACACAGCCGGCTCCAGGACACCTTCACCTGGACTCAAAGCAGAGGCGCAGCATCGCTGAGGACCTGCGCCCGGAACGAGACCTGCGCGCGGAACGAGATAGCAAGAAGACCACAACCAGGAGGCGGACTCAGCCTCACACACGGAACAATGAAAACAGATGCATTTCAGTACGACTGACCACAGTTTTTGAAGACCTGTGAGTATTATTCTTCTAACTATAATGATTAATAGATCCCAGTGGAATGGATTTTGTATACTGTAAGTGCTCAGAGAAAACGATTCNGCGGAATGAGACCTACGCCCGATCGAGACCTGCGCCCGGAACGAGACCAGCGCCGGATCGAGGCCTGCGCGCGGAACGAGATGGCAAGAAGACCACAACCAGGAGGCGGACTCAGCCTCACACACGGAACAACGAAAACAGATGCATTTCAGTACGACTGACCACAGTTTTTGAAGACCTGTGAGTATTATTCTGCTAACTATAATGATTAATAGATCCCAGTGGAATGGATTTTGTATACTGTAAGTGCTCAGAGAAAACGATTCTCTTTCAGGTCTGGATAGGAATTTCACAGTAACGGGTGTACAGTGGGAGAGTTCCCAAGGACCAATGAACATTTCACTGTAAGTTATTACCTAGAAACTCCCTAAAATATGGGCCAATACAGTCATTAAAAAAAAGTTGCTCAGTCGTGTCCGACTCTGTGACCCCATGGACTTGTAGCCCACCCATTTCCTCTGTCTGTAGGATTTCCCAGGCAAGAACACTAGAGTGGGTTGCCATTCTCTTCTCCTGGGGATCTCCTGACCCAGGAATTGACCCCGGGTCTCCTGCACTGCAGGGCGATTCTTTACTGCCTGAGTCACCTGAGTCAGTCATAATAGGGCTTATAATTGGGAACTAGGAGCCTTTTATAAAAAACAAAAAAATTGAAATAGATTGAGAGAGCTATAAGCAGTCAACATAGAGAAAAAGTGAGAAAAAGAAAAAATGACTTCTGTCTTTAAAAAACCTGCATAGCTATTATTTTCAAGTGTGCACCAAAGGACATGACATGGTGCCCACACCTGGAAAACCAGCCCTTGTGCCAGGCAGCCCTCCCCACCCCCGACCCCGGTCACCTTGGATCTGCTCCGNTATAAGCAGTCAACATAGAGAAAAAGTGAGAAAAAGAAAAAATGACTTCTGTCTTTAAAAAACCTGCATAGCTATTATTTTCAAGTGTGCACCAAAGGACATGACATGGTGCCCACACCTGGAAAACCAGCCCTTGTGCCAGGCAGCCCTCCCCACCCCCGACCCCGGTCACCTTGGATCTGCTCCGTGCTGTTATGGAAGCTGCCCTCCTTTCTGTTCCATAAATGTTTATGAAAAGGGGGAAAGGCTGCTTTCCTTCTTGTTTCTTTAACTTACTGACAAAAGAAAGCAGACTGGCCCTGTGTTCTGTCCCTGTTACCTCTGGGGAGCATTACTGGCCTGAAACGACAGTTTCTGCGTGCCCATCGAGTTAGCAGCTGCCCCCGGTTCCCTCTGCTCTGACCCACAAGGCATCGCCAAGGCCCCACCTTCCGGCGCCTGATGCCTGCCGGTGTCACTCCGCCACAGGGCCTTGCCCAGACCGGGCCCAGCCTTCCAGCCCCCACTTAACGCCAGTCCCCTTCTCCCAGCCCCACCATCTCTGTCACCACACGTCCACTCTCGTGCGTAAATCTGTAACTTTCCACCTGCACCTGAACCTCTTTCCTCTGGCCTTGTAGAGCGACAGGCTCTGGACTGCTGACAGAGACATCTTTTTAAAACTACCGTTTGGCAATTCCACTACTGGGCATATGCCCTGAGAAAACCGTGATTCAAACAGACACACGTACCCCGATGTTCACCGCAGCACTATTTACAGTAAC
>SJYA01002237.1:0-31134 GCA_006410615.1 Neotragus moschatus
GCCTGGATTATGATGATTGCTTTCTGTAACTCCAGGAGTCGGTGCAAGTGGTGTTTGGCACAGATGGTGGCTCGGTACTTCCTCTGAACAAAAACAGCAGCTTTCTTGAGGGAAAGGAATCTTCTCCTCATCGTTACAGACCTAAATCTGCTCTGAATCAGGGTCGCGGAGGCATGCATCCTTTTCAGACGTCTTCGGATTCTCATACCCCTGAACGCAGCCTGGAGGACCAGCGCAGAGCGTCGTTGCTGGAGGTACTGTCTCCTCTGCAGGCGCGCAGCCCGGCCTGCCCGGAACCGCTGCTGGATGACCTGTGAGGCGCGCCTCCAGGCCTGGTACCTCCCTAGCGCGCGGTGCCTCCTGAACGCGGCTTGGAGGACTGTGGCCGCCCTGCGCATCTCCTGTGTCTTCTTCCTCACCATCCACCCCCTGTACCAGGACTGGATTTTGACAGCTGCCTTCTGCAACTGGAGCTGTTGTAAGTAGTGCCTTGTGCAAACCTTTGCACGGTATTTTCTCTGAACCCACACGGCAGTCTTCCTGAGAGACAGGAATCTTCTTCTCATCACCAGAGTCCTAAACCTCCGCTGGATTATGGCTGCGGCAGAGTGCATGGCTTTTAAGTGTCTTCGCACTCTCATGCCCCTGAAAGCAGCCTGAATGCAGATCACGGAGCGTCTCAGCTGGCTGTACCTTCGCAGTTGTGCGTGCCTTTCCCTCCCTGCCCGGTACTTCTGCTGCACCGTTTTTGTCACCTTCTTTAACTTATTAAAATAGGCTTGCTGTCGGCACCCCCTGTAGTGGGCCTGGATGAGTGTGGCCGCGGTCTGCATCCTTCTCAGGCTCTGTCTAACTCTTGCCCCTCTGAGAGCTGCCTGGAGGAGGGCAACGGCTTTCAGAGTTGTCAGGTACTTTGCACACTGAGCTCTACCTTGGCAGTACGCTCTGTACCTTACCTGAATTACGACAGCTGCTGTTCTCATTTGCTGATACCTCCTCCGTGACTGCTGCATTTTGAAGGCAGCTTTGATGAGAGTGGCTGCCATGTGCATGCGCCGGATCTGTCTTCTTGCTCTGACTCCTCTATAGACGGCCTGGATTTTCAGTGCTGCCTTCTTTACAGCAAGATATTCCTCACGCTGACGGCCTGCGAGCTTAGCCGCTCGATACCACCTCTGAATGACGACGGCCGCTGCTCTGTAGCTGGCGTACTTCTTTCTGGCTTGGTACGCTCGGTATCTAGACTGTATGGTGGCGGCTGCCTGGTGCATCTCCTTCACTTTCTTCCTCGCTCTCACACCTCGGAAAGCTGACTGTAGGATTACTGTAGCTGCTTTGGTTTTCAAAAACAAATGATGCTGTTTTCTTCCTGTATGATAAGCCCGATAATGCATTTGAATTAGACGAGCCGCTTTTTTCATTTTTTCCCACCTCTTCCGCTGCACGTGCCTTCGGTAGCAGGCCTGTATGAGGACGGCACAGCTCTGTTGCTTCTGAATCCGTCTCCTGGCTGCTCGGCCCCTCCAGGCGGACTGGAGCGTCACTGCCGCCCGGCGCAGTGCCGTGTACTCCGTCCGCTGCCTCAGCCCCGCGGGGCGTGCTCTCAGATGCTGCTGGATCACGGATGCTGCCGTTTTTAACAACCTGAACTCCTTCTGGGCCCTGGCCATTCTGAAAGCAGACTGAATCTTCACTGCAGCTTCATGTTCCTTTCTCATCTGCTTCCGAACTTTCCAGCCACGGTAAGCGGACTGGAGAGAAATCGCAGCTGTCCTTGTTTTGAAGAAATGGCTTCTTACGGCAGAAACCATCTTGCGTGTCCTGTACCATCTCTGAATCTTGAGCACAGACTGAAGCATGGATTGATACTTCCTCCTCTGACGATAGCCTCTAAAAGCAGCTTGAATTTTCAGAGCAGCTGCAGATTGCTGTTGCAGCTGCCGGCGGACCTTATACCCTCTGTAAGTGGCCTGCAAGCAGGTCACGGCTCTTCTGACTTGCAGGAAGTGCTTCCTCTGCTGGGCCCCTGCTCTGTGTGCACGATAGTAACGCTGAATGACAACAGCTGCTTGAGAGACTTTCAGGTAGTCCAGCCGCATCTTTCTCATCCTAAAATAAGACTGCAGCGAAACGGCAGCTTTTCTCTGCAGCCTCACCTGCTTCCGAACCAGGTACCCTCTGAGGAAAGCTTGCAGTTTGATGCAAGAGGCCCGCAGGGGTTCTCTCTGTTGTGCGATTGCTCTTAAATGTAAATATTGTTTGCGGGCTTGCTTCATCCTGACAATGGATTGTAACTTTACTGTAGCCTTTTTGAGCCTCAGAAACTTTCTTCTGGAAGCATAAGCCCTGTAATATGATTGAATCTTTACAGTGGATGTGAGGATGTGAAGAAACTTTTTCCTGGCCTGCATTCTCCTGCATGCAGACTGCAGGACGATGACAGCAGAGAGTGTCTTCTGGTAAGAGGTCAGAGCTTCCTTGGCTGAGATGTAAGCTCGGAAGTGAATCTGAATTACGAGGGCGGCTTTCTTCATCTTCTGGTATGTCTGTAATTGTTGACGTCTCCTTATGTGTGCCTGCAGCCTGATGATGTTTTTCTTAAGGTTTAGAAATCGGAGTCTGTCCTGTCTCGTTCTCCAGTACGACTGTAAGACACAAGCGGCCTTGATCTGCTTGCATAAGGTACGTGCTCTCCTTCCCCTGAAAGCAGCCTGCAGGCGGATGGCTGCAGCCCGTTTCTGCAAATAGCCTGTGCGCTCAACCTTTCCTTTCACGTACGCTCTGTAGTGCTTCTGCAGAGTCAGGATAGACTCTCTGGTCCTTGTATATAACTTTTGGGCTTGAAAGCACCGAAATCTTGCCTGAATGATGATAACACAAGATCTAAGGTGGATGTACTTCCGTAATTCTCTGTGCATCCTATACCAGGATTGTATGACCACGGCAGCTCTTCCTTCTTGAGCACGCTTCCGGACACGCCATTCTCTGAAAGCCCTTTGCAATGTTATGGCAGCATTTATTTGTGATTGCCTCTTACGTCGCCTCCATCTCCTGAAGGCGGACTGGATTACAAGGGTGGATGATCTTAGCAGTTCATATCTCTGTCGATCCTGCTTGCTTCTCACATGAGCACGCCAGCGCCTCTGAATTGTCACGGTAGCCCAGTGGTATCGTTTGTAAGAAGCAACAGCAATGATCATTCTTATCTTAGATTGCAGGATAATTGAATAATATTTCAATTTCAGAAACTGCTTTCTAGTGGAATATCTTCTCCAGTGTCTCTGAAAAAAGAAAGGACAGAAAATAAAATATACACAACTTTCTATGCTTAAGACCTTTGAAACTATCACTTTTTCTAACATTTTGCTTAAAAACAAACATATTAAACTTAAAAGCAATATATTTTTAAAGGAGATACTTGTCTCTTTTGTTTATAATTTGTTTCTATGTTGATACAACTGTAGCCAATCCAAAAACCTTTCTCCAAATACTAATGATATTTACATAGCATTTGTACTCAGAAGACATAAGAAATATTTGTTTATATTAGAATGACATACTAGAAAGTAATATTCTGCTATCTATTGATTCTAAGTAAGTTCCTGTGAATATATCCCTGGTTCTTATATTCCACCTTCTATCAAGGTTGATAAGATACCCTATAATGATTAGACACTGTCCATAGGAGGAACCATGGATTACAGGCCTGGTAAAGCCGACAAAGGCCCATACAGCAAAGCTGTGGTTTTTCCAGTAGTCATGTACAGATGTAAGAGCTGGACCATAAAGAAGGCTGAGAGCCAAAGAATTGATGCTTTCAAATTATGGTGCTGGAGAAAACTCTTAATAAGAGTCCCTGGGACGGCAAGGAGATCAAGTCAGTTAATTCTCAAAATCAACCTTGAATATTCATTGGAAGGACTGATACAAAGCTGAAGCTCCAATACTTTGGCCAACTGATGCAAAGAGCTGACTCACTGGAAAAGACTGATGTTGTGAAGGACTGAAGTCAAAAGAAGCGGGGAACAGAGGATGAGATGGTGAGACAGCATCACTGACTCAATGGACATGAGTTTGAGCAAACTCTAGGAGACAGCGAAGGACAGGGAAGCCTAGCATGCTGCAGTCCCTGGGATCACAAAGAATCAGGCATGACTTAGCAACTGAACAACAACAAATGTCAACAAAGAGTTTTGAGAAATAAGTGAGCCAGATCACTTTCTGAGTCAGTATTTTCATTAAGAATAAAATTTAGGAATTATAGTTACTTGGTTAAAAAGTGTAATTCTGGAAAGACTTGAGGAGTAAGAAGCCGTTTGCCACCTGCTTCCTTCCCAGCATCCCCTGTTCCCTAACCCTGTAATTATCCAGCAATGTGCAAGCTGTGAAGTCTTGAGCAGATCCTGGCTGCTGGTCATCAAGCTCTGGACAGTCTGCTGTAGCTGTAAGACGATTCTTCTGTCTAAAACACTCCAAATATTGCTAAGATGGGGTGGGAAGTAATGGAAGGATTAAAAATCTCAGATAAAAAAATCAAAGATACAACTAAGAACCAAATGGGAATATCAGAACTAAAAAACACAATAACCAAAACAACAACAAAACCTCACTGGGATGGTTCAAGAGTGGAATGTAGATGATGGAAGAATCAATGAGCTTGAAGATCAATGCAAACTATCAATGCTGAACGAGAAAGGAAAAGAAATGATTGGGGAAAAAATGGTCTTGACCAATATATCTTTCAATAGGCAAATGGATAAACAACTGTAGTATATCTATAAAATGGAATGTCAGTCAGTGTAAGCTACTGAGGCAGGAAAAGACTATTTAAACTTAAATGTGTATTTGTGAAGTGAGAGAATCTATCTGAAAAGGCTATATATCTCTGAATTCAAACTATAGGACATCCTGGAAAAAGCAAAAATAGACAGTAAAAACAACAGTGGTTGCCAAGGATTTTGAAGAAGGGTAAGAGATGAATATGTAAAGTAGAAAGGATTTTTAGGGGAGGATTTTTGTCAAACACATAACTACATCACATAGATAGTGAAACCCTTGGAAACTAAGGACTTCAGTTAATTATAATGCATCATTACTGGTTCATAAATTGCAAACACGATACCATAAAAAAAGAAAGCAAAGCAACAGAGATGATAAAACTTGCACTAATAGAATATGATTCTCATGTACTCCTTAAAATTTTATTATGATCGAAAGCAAAAATTATAATATTGCCTGATATGGTTTCAGTTGTATGTAAGTTTAATAAATAAAACTGCTGCTGCTGCTGCTGCTAAGTTGCTGCTAAAACATAAAAGCAAGGGAGGGGAGCAAAGGAATCTAGATAGTGGTAAGTTTTCTACATTCCACTTAAAGTGTTGAGTATTGATTCTAAGCAAAAGTTTTGTATACTGAAATGCCTATACCAACCAAAAAACAAAACAACAAAAAAGACACTTCCCCCCCAAAAAAACCCCAAAACACACACAAAAAAACTCCCAAATAAATCCCTGTACAGAGGAATAAAATAATAATTAAAACAAAAAACGATAAACAAAAATGAAACACTAAAAAGTATTCAAATAATTGAAGAGACAGGAAAGGGGGAAGAGAAAAATGAAAGAAAGCAAACATTCAGAAAATAAAGGATAAAATGACAGACCAAAGCCCAAACATATTGATAAATATCTGAAATATAAATGGCCTAAATCACCAATTAAAAGAGATTTTCAAAACATAAAAACTAAATGCTGTCAAGACTTCAAGCCATATATAACGATTTAAGTAACTAACAAGTAAAATAAAGGAAAAAATATACCCTGAAAATGATCATCAGGTGAAAACTTGTTTGGTTATAGTAAGAACATCCAAAGTAGACTTTAGAACAAAGAAAATTATGAGGGATAAAAAGAAACAATAAACAATGATAAAAAAATCTCAACTCACCTAGAGGACAGAACAATTCCCAATGTGTACACACCTAACAAAACCTCTTCAAAGACATGTAGATAAAACCGAAGAGGGAAAGACAACATCCACAATTATGTTGGAGACTTAACTACCGCTTTCTTGGCACAGAATAAGTAAACAGAACATCAGTAAGGACATAAAAGAACTATCGACCTGACATTTATAGAACACTGCATCCAACAACAAGAGAATACACGTTCTTTTCCAGTACACAGAACATTCACCAAGACCAAGGGCCAACTTTTTCTATAAAACATTTACAGACAAATCACTGACAAAGAACTTGTATCCAGTATATAGAAAGAAATCTCAAAACTCAATAAGATTAGCACTCAGTTATAAAAATGATCAAAAGATTTCAACACACTTTATAAAGAAGATGTCTGAAAGGCAATTAAGTATTTGAAAACATACACATAGCCTTTGAGAAAATGCAAATTAAAACCAAGAGACCACTACACACTTATCAGAACGGGTGAAACACAAGCAATCAGCGTTGCTGAGGATATGGAGCAGTTAGAACCCTTACCCACTGAGGGTGGGCATGCAAAATGGAATAAGCCAGTCTAGACGGTCTGGCGACATCTAAGCTATGGTTTTTCCAGTAGTCATGTATGGATGTGAGAGTTGGACCATAAAGAAAGCTGAGCGCCAAAGAACTGATACTTTTGAACTATGGTGTTGGAGAAGACTCTTGAGAATCCCTTGGACTGCAAGGAGATCCAACCAGTCAATCCTAAAGGAAATCAGTCCTGAATATTCACTGGAAGGACTGATGCTGAAGCTGAAACTCCAATACTTTAGCCACCTGATGTGAAGAGCTGACTCATCTGAAAAGACCCTGATGCTGGGAAAGATTGAAGGTGGGAGGAGAAGGGGACGACAGACGATGAGACGGTTGGATGGCATCACCGACTCAGTGGACATGAGTCTGAGTAAACTCCAGGAGCTGGTGATGGACAGGGAAGCCTGGCGTGCTACAGTACATGGGGTTGCAAAGAGTTGGACACGACTGAGCGACTGAACTGATCTGTAAAGCTAAACATATACTTACCAAATGACCCAGCAATCCCATTCCTAGATATTTACCCTAACAGAATGAAATCACCTAAAACTGGAAACAATGCAAATATCCTTCAACAGATGAATATATAATCAAACTGTGGCACATCCATACCAGGGAACACTACTCAGCAGTGAAGGAGAATACATGCGCTGCTACATGCAACACCTGGGTGAGGCTCAGAGGCCTCTTGCAAAGAGAAAAAATAGCCAGTCTCAAAGGCTGACCTACTGTAAGGCTCCACTATGTGATATTTTTAAAAATGCAAAACTATAGTAATAGAGAACAGAGCTTGGTGCATGGATGTGGAGAAGAATGGACCACAGAGAAAGGGAATGCAAAAGTTCTTCTGGGAGATGGATGGACTGTTCACAACCTGTGTGTGTGTTTGAATTTGTGTAACTGCACACCAAAAAAGACATGCACATTTTACTGAGTGTCAGTAATAATTTGAAAATTAAAATTTTAATTTTGATCTGCATAAAGTTAAAATTTATTAAATTTAAATTTTAAAAAATAGATACTATATCTAAGTAAAGGTATTTAAGACTTCTTGCATCAGATAATAAAATCATTTTAGGAGACTTTTAAAGAAGGCCTGAATAAAAAGGTATTTATTAATCCCATGTTCAGTAGCTCAAGATATCAATTCTAACTAAACTGACATATTCAGTTAAATCTCAAATTCTGATTTTTTTTAAACTTCACATTCAAAATCTGTAAGAAAATGCAGAGGACTTAGGATAGCTAAAAACTTCTTAAAGAAAACAAAAGAAGTCTCTGTCTACCAGATGTTCAGATTTCTTGTAAAGCTAGAGTATATGGTTCGATGGTAGACAAAAAGAAAAATGAAATAGTAAAAAAAAATTCTAGAAACAGAACCACGTGCATCAGAGTCCGTGTCAGGGGCATTCCCTGGCAGTGCAGCCGTCAGGATGCTGGCTTCCACTGCAGGGGACGGGGGTTCAGTCTGTTGGGAGCTAAGGCCCCACATGCTGCACCACGCAGCGAAAAGAAGCCATGATGTGCACCACAGGGAGCACAGCGAGGCAGGGGTGGCCATTCAGTGAACTGTGATCCAAACAACGGCTATCCGTATATACAAAAAACAGTGCGGTCCCTAGCACAAATCATATGCAGGAACTAATTTCAACAGAGCTCTAAATGTGACAGACCACACAGTAATGCTTTCAGAATAGAATAGAGGGTAGGAGAATATCTTCAAGGTCTTAGCAGTTAAACAAGTACTCCTCAAATGGTTAAAAAATAAATAAATAAATAAATAAACCACCCACACACAGTCCACTAACCACAGAAGAAAATTAAGAATTTTCACTGGAAATATATAAAACTATAAGTAATGGTCTGGGAGAAGATATTTACAACATACATATCCAACAAGGACCAATAACCAGAATATATAAAGATCTCACACAAATCCACAAGAAGGCAAACCATCAAAATAAAAAATGGAAAAAACAGATCCTTGAAAAAACACTTCACAAAAGATTTTCAATATGAAGAGGTGTTCAATGTCATTCATTATCAACAAAATGCAAACTAAAACTATTCTAAGGTACCACTACACACTGACTAGAATCACTGAAATTAAAGAGATAACCTCCAAGTATTTTAAACAGCGGGTGGTCCTATAACCACCTTAGAAAACTCCTTGTCAGTATCTAGTAAAACTGAAACACATATGCCTTAAGGCAAACAACTGTACTCGCAGGTATGTGCCAAACAGAGTGTATATATTTCACACCAAAAGGCACGTTCATAAAACCTTTAGTTATACAGCTCAAAACCAGAAACCCAGATGCCCACCAACAACAGAAGAGATGAACAAATTGTAGGATATCACATGCTGGGAAAGACTGACGACAAGAGAAGAAGGGGCGACAAAGGGTGAGATCCTTGGTTCACCAACTCAACGGACACGAATTTGAGCTAACTTCAGGAGAGAGTGGAGGACAGGGAAGCCTCGTGTGCTGCAGTTCATGGGGTCTCAAAGAGCTGGACAGGACTCAGCGACTGAGCAACAACAGCAAAATGTAAAACGAACGAGACAGCGTGGGGTGCAGAATTAAACCGCTCCCGCTGTCAGAGCAAGGTAGGAGCTTCGATTTGTTTGATCCTCATGTTCAACATAGCCAAGAGATTTACAGGTAGTGGGGAGATACCAAATATTTGTTAAAATACTAGATAAAATATAGAAGCCTAAAATTTGATTTAAAACTTTATCATATTTTACTCTCTTAAAAATGCCATTAAACCCTTTTAAATCTAATAATTCATAATAACATACCTGAATAATAGATGCTGATTTACTGTGAACTCTTTCTAGCTTTTCCTTTTTCAACATTAATAGTTTTCTCTTTGCTAAGGCTCTTCGCCAATATTTCTGAATGACCAATGCTGCGCTGACCTTCTTTTTAAATCGTTGTTTAGTGAGGAAATTGATTATAGCTGATTGAATAATTCTTGCAGCTTTGTCTTTCTCCTAAAAGAGGGAGAAAAAAAAAAGGCAAATATGAGTTCAACAATCACTTGAGGCCCTAGGCCATTATTTGTAAGAAGTCAGATTGGGCTTCCTAGGTGACTCAGTGGTAAAGAATCTGCCTGCCAATGCGGGAGACACAGGAGATGTGGGTTGATCCCTGGGTCGAGAAGATCCCCTAGTGGTGGAAATGCCAACCCACTCCAGTATTCTAGCCTGGGAAATCCCATGGGCAGAGGAGCCTGATGGGCTATAGTCAGTGGGGTCACAAGAGTCAGAGACAACTGAGCAACTAAGCAACAACAACAGTTCCTCAGATTACGGTGGAATGAATTCATGCTTGATTTCTGGGAAAAGGTTTGTCAACAAAGGGCTATATAGTCAAAGCTATAGTCATGTTCAGTATGAAAGCTGGACTATAAAGAAGGCTGAGCACCAAAGAACTGATGCTTTCAAATTGTGGTGCTGGAGAAGACTCTTGAGAGTCTCTTGGTCAACAAGGAGATCAAACCAGTCAATTCTAAAGGAAATCAATCCTGAGTATTCATTGGAAGGACTGATGCTGAGCCAAAGATCCAATACTCTGGCTACCTGATGCGAAGAAATGACTCATTGGAAAAGACCCTGATACTGGGAAAGATGAAGGGCAGGAGGAGAAGGGGACAACAGAAACAGAAGATGAGATGGGTGGATGGCATCATCAACTCAGTAGACATGAGTCTGAGCAAACTCTGGGACATAGCTGAAGGACAGGGAAGTCTAACATGCTGCAGTCCATGGCGTTGCAAAGAGTCAGACATGACTGAGTGACTGAACAACAAAGTAGGAAAAAAAAGAAAGGAACAAGAGACTCAAATAAACAAAATGCTTCACAGTATAAGGAAGTATTATTTTTTGCTTTTAATTGGATGTACTGTGTTTACTTATTATCAATGTGTATTTACTTATTTGGCCGCACCTCACAGCATGTGGGATCTTGGTTTCCCCGAACAGGGATTGCAGCCACACCTCCTGTATTGGAAGCTAGGAGTTTTAACTGCTGGACCACCAGGGAGGTCCTGGAAGTATTGTTTTGCTGCAATTTGGAGAAAGGAATTCACAAAAAAGAAAAAAAGAGGCAAAACATCCTCTTTCACCGCCACAATACACTGTGGCTTTAAGTATAGAGGCTCAAGAGGACAGAGCTCGGGGCGGTGACAAATGGTGTCAGAACTGCCTGGGTGTCAGTGTTCAAAGAGGAGCTGGCTGCCTCAGGAGCTCCAGAGGCCAGTGCCCTGCATATCTCTACTTCTAACAGTGAATTTCAGTGAATAGTAACAGGTTAAATGCCAGGTATCACCCACCATTCTAAACACTGTGAGAATGAGCCATCCAACCTCCCAACAACTGTGAGAACAGAGGAAGGGGCCCTACCCCTACGACCGTAAGGAAACCCGGGCAGGGAGGTCAAGTAGACAGCTGGTCCCCCAGGGGTCAGCCAGCCAGGATTTGACGTAGGCAATCTGGCTTCAGAGTTCGTGCTCCTAATCACTTTGCTACTCTGTAAGGCTAGACTTATTACTTCACTTCATTTGAATTAGACACGGGAATATAAATTATTCCTCTGGTGGAGAGGAACAACATATAGGCTGTCTGATGGCCCTTTGTGTTGCTGCATGGGGCAGTGTGCCATTCGAGGGCAGGCTCGGCACAGAGATGAGCTGTAGGTGCTGACTGGTATTTAACTGCAACCGGAAACCATGCAGCATGAGAACACAGCTAGGGAAGGGATCAAATTGCTATTCTAAGTCTGGCCACCATATGCGAACAGCCCACTCATTGGAAAAGACCCTGATGCTGGGAAAGATTGAGGGCAGGAGGAGAAGGGGACGACAGAGGATGAGATGGTTGGATGCCATCACCGACTCAATGGACATGAGTTTGAGCAAGCTCCGGGAGATACTGATGGACAGGGAGGTCTGGAGTGCTGCAGTTCATGGTGTCCCAAAGAGTCGGACAGGACTAAGTGACTGAACAATGACAACAACCCAGGTCTGAAATGGTGCAAGAGAATAAATGGTATGAATCGCCAAAATTTAGCTACTTTACAGGTACTAATAACTTTATCATAATACATTGTAATTCAGAACTAAGGAGCAATCTTGGGTGAAATATATTTCTGAAATACCTGCTAAGATTTATTAAACATGAATACTTCTTTTACTTTCTCCAAATAAATACAGCATGATTAGTGAAAAGAGTAGAGGATTAAAATAGTTTATTCAGTTTGACCAAGGAGACCATTTCTAACATTGTGAAAAATGACATTTTTTCAGATCTCAAGAAAACACTTATTTTATGTTAATGCAAAATTCGTGCTATCAGGGACACAGAGGGACAACCCTTCTCCCTGTGCTCGGTTCCTAAATGTTCTGAGAAGTTAAGCGATGGAAACCAAAATGCCATTTTTAAACTAACAAACAATAGCCTGGAAGACAGTTTCATGGCAGACAGAATGAGCTCGGCTAATTGAACTGCAGGGTCTGGAAGGGGACACCCAGGCCAGAGAGGCACTGGTTGGGGGCAAGCCTCCCAGAGCACAGTGTGAAAAAGGAAAGGAAAGCTCCTGTTTCCCAGAGGCACGTCAGAGTTCAAGAGGAAGGAGGGAAGAGACAAGTCAGACAACCCCAGTTTACTTTTCACAAATTCACAATGTGCATAAGTTATTCCATGTTCCCTGAAGCAGAGTGAAAGGGAGGACAAAGCCTGGAAAAAATACCCAATGAAGGAAACATTGGACCTTATGGAGAAATATGCACCCCCTACTTGAAACACAATCATGAAGATTTCCTACGTCAGTAAAATGTAAAAACGATATCAAGAATCATTCAGCTGACAATTTATGAACAATTTACATTACAGTATTTCATTACTGACTGGGCTTCCCAGGTGGCTCAGTGGTAAAGAATCCACCTGCCAATGCAGGAGATACGAGAGATGTGGGTTGGAACCTGGGTGGAGAAGATCCCCTGGAGAAGGGAATAGCAACCCACTCCAGTATTCCTGCTTGGGAAATCCCATGGACAAAGGAGCCTGGTGGGCTATAGTCCGTTGGGGTCTCAAAGAGCTGGACATGACTGAGTGGCTGAGCACACACACTTCATTTCTGAGGAGTACCTGATGGTGTTTTAGATCTTTTTTTAGCTTATATTGTCTCCAAGTTGTTTGTATAAGTCGAGCGGCTCTCGTTTCTTTACGAAGATCCAAAAGCCTCGCACAAAGAAATGACAAATAGGTAATCACCACCTAAGAGAGAACACAAAAGATTCAGACAGAAGTTTCTATGAGACAGGGAGCATGAAAGTCCCCGTCATCTGAGACTCTGATTCCTCAGTTATTAGTGTTAAGGAACTTCTACTTTACCTTCTCATCAGGGATTGTGTTTGACATATCTGAGTGATGGATCATGGCAGGTATTCCACCAAGGTCTCTAGCTGCAGACCTAACCAACTGAAAATTGTTCTTTTCATTTTCCAGGAGTTCTTTGTATAGTTCTGAAGTATTTTCTGCAATGCAAGTAAAACAGAGAGATCAGATTATACTGCGAGGGCCAGAAATCAGCCAGGCCAGTGAAAACACTGGAGAAGTAAATTAACTGAAAGGGACGAACCCTGATCAGGTGACTTAAGAGACAAATCCAGAAAACTTGCGTCAGATTCAGATGATGAATTCAGCACCACGGAACCAGTGTGCGTGCACTCCACAGTCTGCGTGGTTCGCTGACATATGGCGTCGAAAGGGACATAGCAAGGGTGGTAGTGGTGGACCAGGTAACACAACACCCGGCCGTCCGAGAAAGACACTGTGAAGTTCTCCACCTGACGAGAAGTGCCAGAAAAAGAATGGACTGTATTTAGGTAAGAACACAGAGACTGACGGCTTTACAGTCCATATTTCCTTTTAATAGCTAGGACTGGCGTGCTAATTTATAGCAGCACCCGGTGTGATATCACGTGTGTGCCCGCCGTGTCTGACTCTTTGTGAGCACATGGACTGTAGCCTGTCAGGCTCCTCTGTCCAGGGAATCTCCCAGGGAAGAATACTGGAGTGGGTTTGCCATCGCCTTCTCCTGGGGATCTTCTCGACCCAGGGATCAAATCTGCATCTCCTGCATTGGCAGGCAGATTCTTTACCACTGAGCCACCTGGGAAGTTACGCTGTATACTACCACATTCATGGCCAAATTCTCACCTCTTAAATATTATATGATTGTGCTGGGTTGGAGAGTATTCATCAAAAAATTCGTGTCCTTCCCAGACTCTCAGGATGTGATCCTGTTTGGTCATAGGGTCACTGCAGATTTAACTAGTTAAGATGGGACTACACTGGAGTAAGATGAGGTATTAATTTGATATGACTGGTGCCCTTATGAGAAAGGGAAAGAGACACAGAGACAAGACTCATAGGGAGAATGCCGCGTGAAGATGGGCAGCGACTGGAGGGCTGTGTCTACGGACCTAGGAAAGCCAAGGGACTGGAGTCGAGAGGAAGGCACGGGACGCAGGACTGCAGTGCCAGGGTCTTTGGGGCTCTCTAGTACTTACTTACAACACAGATGGCCATATATCTGACAGCTTTTCTGTTTTACATTCCTTACAGGATACATTATTCATGTGTATCAGGATCATTTATTTTCATGTATTTATACTTAAATATACATTTCATATAACAATGGAGGACCAATCTAACAAATGATTATAAAAGACACAACTCAGACCATTTCCCCCCTCTCTACCCAGTGGGGCAAAGTCCTCTAATGTCCCTTTGTGCATGGTGGGTTTGTTTGCATTCATCTTTGTAATAAGAGTTTCCTTCATGGCTCAGACAGTAAAGAGTCTGTCTACAGTGTGGAAGACCCAGGTTTGATCCCTGGGTCAGGAAGATCCCCTGGAGAAGGAAATGGCAACCCACTCCAGTGTTCTTTCCTGGGAAATCCCATGCACAGAAGAGCCTGGTGGGCTACAGTCCATGGGGTTGCAAAGACTCAACTGAGTGACTTTACTTTGTAATAAGGATATGATCCATTGGCACCCTAGTTCTATGCAAGCATTTCCTTTTAAAACTACCAACTAGGGCATTTTTTTCCCTAGTAAGACATAAAATAATCATTCATTACACAACTGGTGACAGATCTGATGAAACTATGTATGTGACAGTACCCTTACTCCTTAGAGGAAAAGTCTGCTTGTACATGTTAACTAAGAGGGGATACAGGTATACATGTAACTGACTCGCTCTGCTGTATGGCAGCAATGAATACACTGTAAAGCCATTATACTCCAATAAGAAAAGGAAAAAAAGAATTTCATTATCATTATTAAAATTTTTTATAATATAAATTATATTAGCATCTGTGCCACTGCTGCTACTAAGTCGCTTCAGTCGTGTCCGACTCTGTGTGACCCCATAGACGGCAGCCCACCAGGCTCCCCCGTCCCTGGGATTCTCCAGGCAAGAACACTGGAGTGGGTTGCCATTTCCTTCTCCAATGCATTAAAGTGAAGAGNCTGCTGCTGCTAAGTTGCTTCAGTCGTGTCCGACTCTGTGTGACCCCATAGACGGCAGCCCACCAGGCTCCCCCGTCCCTGGGATTCTCCAGGCAAGAACACTGGAGTGGGTTGCCATTTCCTTCTCCAATGCATTAAAGTGAAGAGTGAAAGGGAAGTCGCTCAGTCATGTCTGACCCTCAGCGACCCCGTGGACTGCAGCCTTCCAGACTCTTTCGTCCATGGGATTTTCCAGGCAGGAGTACTGGAGTGGGGTGCCGCTGCCTTCTCCATTAGCATCTGTATTGTCATATAATAAATCTGTACAATAAGATGCATCGTTAATATTAATTAATTAACATATAAACACATAACAATTATATAACTATAATGATACATCTTATTGTACAGATTTATTATATGATAATACAGATGCTAATATAATTTATATTATAAAAAATTTTAATAATAATGATGATGATGAAATGGAGAAGGCAATGGCACCCCACTCCAGTACTCCTGCCTAGAATATCCCATGGACGGAGGAGCCTGGAAGGCTGCAGTCCATGGGGTCGCTGAGGGTCGGACATGACTGAGCGACTCACTTTCCCTTTTCACTTTCATGCATTGGAGAAGGAAATGGCAACCCACTCCAGTGTTCTTGCCTGGAGAATCCCAGGGACAGGGTAGCCTGGTGGGCTGCTGTCTATGGGGTCACACAGAGTCGGACACGACTGAAGTGACTTAGCAGCATATACATATATAAAATACATCATATAAAAATATCTGTATAAATAATAATCTATATAGTAATAAAATTCTACTACCTTATATGACATCAAAGGAAAGAAATTAAAGAAAATATTTCATGCACTGTTTATTTGATTTTAACCAAAATTTGCTTAAAGAAATTAGGCTAAAACAAAAACACAGAACTTACTTTTTTATTATAGAAGCCACAGACAGCATTTACCCAATCCATCAGTAGCTTTACGCTTTCACTGTATTGTTCAAAGGGACCGCCATGACTTTCATCTCTTTTTTTACTGATGACAGCATCAGGATGGCATGACAGTGCAGACACTGTTTTCTTCATACTCTGTGTCTTCTTTAAAAAGTCAATTTCTTCCTTTAACTGATCCAAATTAAGGGAAATATCCACCTGGAATACAAAAAGAGGATAAATACCATATTTTTCATACACTATTTTTGATCCACAAAAGTTAAGTCTGCTACTATCAATATCTTTTTAAGGCAAACACAGTCTACAAGGAAGTCATGGAACGTGTAAGTGCTTGAGTGCACGGGATCTGTGTTTACCTAAGTCAGGGATCTGATCTTGTGTCTGTGTCCAATCAGTGAGGAGCCCTTAGCTCTAGTCTCCTCCCCTATAAAGAAATGGCAACAGCGGCCTACTGGGGCCTTGTGAGGATTAGACTGGAGTGTGCAGAAAGCCATTAGCACAGCTCCAGGACAGAGTAAGTCTAGCTAGTAACAGCTACTATTGCTAGTCTTTATTTAACACAAAAGACTTTTATAAGTCAATACTGAAAACTGACAAAAAGTACAAACTGCACCAAATATACAATACCTGAAAAGCCAATGCGATCTTCCAAAGCAACGCCAGGGTTTTCTCTCTGTGTCTGTCCACAATATCCTTAGACAGGATTGCATTTCCTGCAAATGGAAAAGAGTCCCTTAGCACAAAGTACGTACAACTTGATTTTCAGTGAGAAGAAAACTTTTATCATTGCTTGGTTTTTACCATGCTCATCATTCAACTGAATTCCTCGTGATTTAAGAATTTCAAGAACGATGTCAACATTGTGCATCTTTTGAAGACGACTTATTGCAGGAATTCTGAGTTTCTTTGAGAGATTCCAGTTTTGTGTGAGAAGTTCCATAGTTCGCCTAACAATGAAGGGATTGCCACAAGAAATTGTTAAGATAAAAACATGCAGGGAAAACTAACGTCATTTAAATAATCACCTACATCAATCTTCCAGAGTTAAAGGGTTTTTAGGTTAGAAAGATCCGAAAACATTATCTCAAAACTGTTACTCCATAGTTAAGTAAATAGAGTTATTTCTCACTTAAACCTGGGGGTTGAGGTCTATGAACAGAATGTAAGAATGGAAAATAATGGGCACACACACAAATGCATACAGAAGCAGAAGAACAAGGCTCTTCAGGGAAAAGGACGGGAAGTGGACACTGACTGAGAGGCTCCAGCATTCTACACGTCAAGTGAGCGATTTCTTTCTTATTTCAGTCCTTTCTTTTCTTATTTTGTCCATGGCAAGTCCCACAGTTGAGCAATTATTATCCCGTATTTGGCAGATGAAGAAACCAAAGCCCAGAAAAGCAAGATAAATTTCCCGTGATCTTACAGCTAGTAACGACAGGACTAAGATCAGAAGTAAACCTGACTTTTGCAGTTTCTGGAGCCACTGTCTTATATTTATACCAGATAAAGCAAAAACGTGACTGCTTACCTTAAAGATCATTTATACCACAGTGTGAATTCAAACTCCTAATAGCATCTAGTGTTTTAACTCTAGACAAAAATCGCTGTTTCCACAGAAAGATTGAGCCCAACTAATGACTGTGTCTGGTTAAAATTTGGCAGACTTGGTTATAGAACCATAATTGGTTAGGAAGCAACGTAAGATATGTGTAGGCCAACCACTCTGAAGCATTCCTGCAACCCTAGACTGACCGACTGACCGTCACCTACAGCATCAGTGGATTAACCGTTCTCAAATGACCTCTGAGACCTATGCTCATTTTGGGGACACTGAAGAAGATAGAAGCTTGTCAAGCAAGATAGAGTCTCTTAATCAGTGAGAGCTCCTGAGAATGACAAAGCATCAACACCCGACATTGGGAAGTCCTTATAGTGCCTATAAAAGAACAAAAAATTTCTTTCATCATCAAAAAATTACACTGAACATGAAGCCCATCACTGCTCCTCCCAGACAGTGGAAAAAGTTTCAAATCGTGAATTGCTAGTGGCCAGAAAACAGATGTGCTGGTTTGGATTTATGAAATGAACAAATTAAAATTAAATGTAAAAATAGTGTGGAGAGCATCCTCAGCAAATGCTCCAGCCTATACAGATATTACTCAAGAGAGGAAGTTACAATAAAGCTCAGGACTATTACTTTGTCATGAGAATATATGATCGGAAAAGAAAAGAAGGCCCATGGAAATTTAATTTAGAAGGCAACAAGAGATGTGTGCTGTTATCGTTTGCTTATTTGTTTAGCTGTGCTGGGTCTTCTCTGCCCCAAGGCGTGTAGGATCTCAGTTCCCCGACCAGGGATCAAACCTGCATCCCTCGCACTGCAAGGCACATTCACAGCCGCTCAACGACCAAAGGAAGCCCCATGTGTCCTATTTGTAAAGAACTGGGGATTCACAAAGATGCAGTGGCAACTTCCTCACAAATGCCAGACATAGTATGAACTAGAGAGTTTCTTAGAAACAAGATGAACGCCTTCAAGTCACACATTGTAAAGAAGCCACCCGAGCTACAGCGTAAGGGCTGCTCCTTCTAACGCAGGCAGTGGTGACTCACTGTTGTCACATCAAAGCCAATGCCTGGGACTCTAGTGTGTCAGTGAGGAAACGTGTGCGACATGAAGGTGGATGTCGTGAGCTGATGCCCACTGCCACTGCCATGTGAAACCTGGGCAAACCACACCATGTCTTCACCTCACTTCTCCTCATGTGTTGTTGTTGTCCTGTCCGACTCTTTGCGACCTCATGGGCTGCAGCACACCAGGATTCCCGTCCTTCACCATCTCCTGGAGTTTGCTCAAACTCAAGTCCATATAGTCGGTGATGCCATCCAACCATCTCATTCTCTGTGCCCTCAATCTTTCTCAGCATCAGGGTCTTTTCCAGCGAGTCAGCTCTTCGCCTCAGGTGGCCACAGTATTGGAACTTCAGCTTTAGCATCAGTTCTTCCAATGAGTATTCGGGGTTGATTTCCTTTAGGATGGACTGCTTTGATCTCCTTGCTGTCCAAGGGAATCTCAAGAGTCTTCTCCAGCACCAGAATCTGAAAGCATCAGTTCTTCAGTGCTCAGCCTTCTTTATAGTCCAGCTATCATATCCATACATGACTAATGGAAAATCCATAGCTTTGACTATATGGACCTTTGTTGGCAAAGTGATGTCTCTGCTTCTTAATGCACTAAGTTCGTCACAGTTCCCCTTCCAAGGAGCAAGTGTCTTTTAATTTCAGAGCTGCATCCTCACATGTGCAACATGGTTAACACAACTAAGACTGGTCTCAGTGATGCAGAAGCCATGAAACCACTGCAGATAAAGTGCTATTTGAATGTCTTATAGTTTAATTAGCCCCATGCTTTCCCCAAGTCCTATTCTGGGGCATCAGTGGTTGCTACTTAGACCTCATCACCTGCCAGCAGGGACAAATGTGGATAGAGGACAAGGTTTCTTGGCCTAAAATTCACACTATTTTCCTGAACTTACCCCAATTTTTTTTAAACCCTAGATTTATCCCATTACATAAAGGAGTGAGAGGGATTGTGTATGTTAGAAAAAAGTGAATTCTAGAAGATTTTAGTCTATTCTAGGGAGAGACATAATTCCATTTCTTATACTCACACGAGACGCACCCCACACTGCAAGTCTACAGCAAGATTCTTAACTGCAAAATCAAATTCATCGAAAGGTGTCTGGACGTGGGTCACAGGAAATCCCAGTAAGCTCAGGTGACGAGAAAGGTCACCTTCACCGCCTAGGAAATCTCGTGAAAAAGCCAGAAGGATTTCTTTACTGGCCTATGGAGAAACAAACAGAAGGTATTATAGTCCAGTATCATCATTCTGTTTATAATAAAAACAAATTCTTCAAATAATTCTGCACATATAAATAAAGTAAAATTAACAGTAGTATAAAAAGACAGTTTCATATGGTAACAACGGAAACCTCATATATTTCTAATATTTCTGATTTAAGACTTTTTAAGAAAGGGCTCATAAATAATAATACATTCTAAAAATTAGAATTTGCTAGCATACTAAATTAGGAAAGAAATTTTCTCCCAAATTAATTCCTCAGAAGCACAGTTACATTTATTCTCAAAGCAAAGCTAGAATGATATACTGGTCAAATGTCAACCAACAAGCTAGGCAGGGTCAGAGCTACTGGGCAGGCATTTCTGTTCTACTCCAGAGTACTGTTCTTTGGGAAAATCACTTTTTCTGAGGAGAAAATATACAATAAAAAGAGACAAAATTTTATGTGAAATATAAAATATAAGATGAAAACTACTGGGCTTCCCTTGTGGCTTAGCTGGTATAGAATCCGCCTGCAATGAGGGAGATCTGGGTTAGATCCCTGGGTTGGGAAGGTCCCTTGGAAAAGGGAAAAGCTACCCACTCCAGTATTCTAGCCTGGAGAATTCCATGGATTGTACATATATAGCCTATGGGATTGCAAAGAGTCGGGCTAGTGTCCTTTGGGAAAAATCACTTTTTCNGTCCTTCACCATCTCCTGGAGTTTGCTCAAACTCAAGTCCATATAGTCGGTGATGCCATCCAACCATCTCATTCTCTGTGCCCTCAATCTTTCTCAGCATCAGGGTCTTTTCCAGCGAGTCAGCTCTTCGCCTCAGGTGGCCACAGTATTGGAACTTCAGCTTTAGCATCAGTTCTTCCAATGAGTATTCGGGGTTGATTTCCTTTAGGATGGACTGCTTTGATCTCCTTGCTGTCCAAGGGAATCTCAAGAGTCTTCTCCAGCACCAGAATCTGAAAGCATCAGTTCTTCAGTGCTCAGCCTTCTTTATAGTCCAGCTATCATATCCATACATGACTAATGGAAAATCCATAGCTTTGACTATATGGACCTTTGTTGGCAAAGTGATGTCTCTGCTTCTTAATGCACTAAGTTCGTCACAGTTCCCCTTCCAAGGAGCAAGTGTCTTTTAATTTCAGAGCTGCATCCTCACATGTGCAACATGGTTAACACAACTAAGACTGGTCTCAGTGATGCAGAAGCCATGAAACCACTGCAGATAAAGTGCTATTTGAATGTCTTATAGTTTAATTAGCCCCATGCTTTCCCCAAGTCCTATTCTGGGGCATCAGTGGTTGCTACTTAGACCTCATCACCTGCCAGCAGGGACAAATGTGGATAGAGGACAAGGTTTCTTGGCCTAAAATTCACACTATTTTCCTGAACTTACCCCAATTTTTTTTAAACCCTAGATTTATCCCATTACATAAAGGAGTGAGAGGGATTGTGTATGTTAGAAAAAAGTGAATTCTAGAAGATTTTAGTCTATTCTAGGGAGAGACATAATTCCATTTCTTATACTCACACGAGACGCACCCCACACTGCAAGTCTACAGCAAGATTCTTAACTGCAAAATCAAATTCATCGAAAGGTGTCTGGACGTGGGTCACAGGAAATCCCAGTAAGCTCAGGTGACGAGAAAGGTCACCTTCACCGCCTAGGAAATCTCGTGAAAAAGCCAGAAGGATTTCTTTACTGGCCTATGGAGAAACAAACAGAAGGTATTATAGTCCAGTATCATCATTCTGTTTATAATAAAAACAAATTCTTCAAATAATTCTGCACATATAAATAAAGTAAAATTAACAGTAGTATAAAAAGACAGTTTCATATGGTAACAACGGAAACCTCATATATTTCTAATATTTCTGATTTAAGACTTTTTAAGAAAGGGCTCATAAATAATAATACATTCTAAAAATTAGAATTTGCTAGCATACTAAATTAGGAAAGAAATTTTCTCCCAAATTAATTCCTCAGAAGCACAGTTACATTCATTCTCAAAGCAAAGCTAGAATGATGCACTGGTCAAATGTCAACCAACAAGCTAGGCAGGGTCAGAGCTACTGGGCAGGCATTTCTGTTCTACTCCAGAGTACTGTTCTTTGGGAAAATCACTTTTTCTGAGGAGAAAATATACAATAAAAAGAGACAAAGTTTTATGTGAAATATAAAATATAAGATGAAAACTACTGGGCTTCCCTTGTGGCTTAGCTGGTATAGAATCCGCCTGCAATGAGGGAGATCTGGGTTAGATCCCTGGGTTGGGAAGGTCCCTTGGAAAAGGGAAAAGCTACCCACTCCAGTATTCTAGCCTGGAGAATTCCATGGATTGTACATATATAGCCTATGGGATTGCAAAGAGTCGGGCTAGTGTCCTTTGGGAAAAATCACTTTTTCTGAAAATACACAATAAAAACAGAGAGAAGTCTTATATGTGAAATAAAAAATATAAGATGAAAACCATACCTTGAACTCGGCATCTTTACAGAAGAGACAAGGATCATGATCGATAAGTCTAGAGATTTTAGCGTAATCGAGGAAACAGACCAACAGTAACAGCTTTTTCAGTGTGAACTTAGACAGAGCTTCTTCATGGCCTGAAATAAAGTACAAAAAGGCATAGCACGCTCATCTACACAAGACAAGTTTGGTTTTCTTTTCTTGGAAGGGGAGGGTTCTGAAATATTTTTCTATATTTATTTATTCTGCTATGCTTTTGGTCTATATATTCCTGCTAAGGATTCTTGAGATGTGTCCTATACTTTAAAGTCAAATTATCTTGGAATTCTTTCTAAGTCTATAAAATTCCTTATATTTACCTTCTTTTGGCGGGGAGGGGGGGAGCAGGGGAAACATAAATTGGTGCAGCAACTATGGAAAATAGAAACGCTATGTCAGAAAGATACATGTACCCCAATGTTCACAGCAGCATTATTTACGATGCCCAAGATGTGGAAGCATCGTAAGTGTCCATCAACAGAAGAACGGATAAAGAAGATATGGTGTATACATATGTATATGGGTATGTGTGTACATGTGTGTAATAGAATACTACTCAGCCATAAGAAAGAATGCAATGAAGGGCATTATGCTTAGAGAAATAAGTCAGAGAGAGAAAGATAAATACTGCATGGTATCACATATATGTGGAACATAAAGCAAACTAGTGAATATGACAAAAAAGAAACAGACTTGCAGATACAGAAAACAAACTAGTGGTTACCAGTGAGGAGAGGAAAGGTGGGGGCAAGACAGAGGTAGGAGATTAAGAAGTACAAATCACTACTTATCAAATAAATAAGCTACAAGGACATATTGTACAACACAGGGAATATAGCCAATATTATATAAAAGCTGTAAGTGGAGTATAGCCTTTCTAAATTATGAATCATTATGCTGAACAGCTGAAACTTATGTAACATTGTAAATCAACTATACCTCAATTAAAAAAAAGACAAGTTTTATCTCAAAGTAGGATAGTTACATCTGCTGGAACAAACCAGCAGTAATAAGCACAGGAGCACACCGTGAGTCTTTCTTAGGCTTTCAGTGAACAGACTCATTTAAGGCTCACGAGGGCTCTATGGGGCGGGTACTATTTCATGTTCCCAGTTCATGGAAGAAACTGGGGCACAGACACAGCAAGAGACTGGGTTAGCTTCACACGACAACTGCGTCATGAGCACCGCAGGCACCGACCTAGGGGCTAAGAATACTAAAACAGCAAGTGGCAGCCTAAGACGGACATGACCTCCACCAGGCGTGAGGCCTGCTCGTGAGGTGGAGAGGAGAGACAGCAGGCACAACCAGCGATAGGGCTGCAGCGGTGGGGGGAAAGATGGGGAATGGCGGGGGTCGCAGAACAAGACGGCAGTGGAGAGAGAGGCCTTTTACACCGGTTTCTCTGGAAGGTGAGGTCGGAACAGAGACAGGAATGAGCACGGGACGCCCTCTGCACACAGCGTGGGGAGCCCATGACGGAGGCAGAGCCACCCACCATCTCTGTACAGGTGAGGGACACTCGGGTGCCTGTACTCGGCTGCGATGTCAGGATTCCAAAGCAGGCGGTTCAGAATGAACATCGCCAGCCCCGTGACGTCACTGTTGTCTTCCAGAGGCACCAGTTCTCCGTATATCGTCTGAAAAGAAATCCAAACCCAAGTCAGGGCTGTGCTCTCTCTTCGGGGCACAGAGATGCAGAGGGAAGGGACAGACGACGCTGGTCTAGGAACTGGCGAGGTTCTGATTCCTTTGGGAGAGATGGGGATGTTCAACCCGGCTCTTTGGGCTGACCATGTATATTTTCTGCAATTTTTAGTGCACTTTTTTTCACAATGAAGAAGAGAAGAAAGTTTAGGACTAAGATAAGTTCTTAAAAATTATATGACAAGTGATATTTATATTGCAATTTTTTCTTTTAAGAACTACCAAATGTAGGCCTCTTGTTCAAATTTAATGACAACTGTCCCGCTAGTGGGCTTCCTAGGTGGCGCTACTGGTAAAGAGCCCACCTGCCAATGCAGGAGACATGGGAGACTCAGGTTCAATCCCTGGGTCTGGAAGATCCCCGGAGGAGGGCATGGCACCCCACTCCAGTATTCTTGCCTGAAGAATCCCATGGACAGAGGAGCCTGGCAAGCTACAGTCCATACGGTCGCTAAGAGTTGGGACAAGACTGAAGCAACTTAGCACACATGAACACACATCCTTCAAGTGTATCATGAAGGTGCAACACACACCTAAATAATTCTAAATGCTTTAGTAGTTAACAAATGGAAAACCATCTGTAAACCATCTGAGACAATAACAACTGGGGATGTTCTGATCTGTATATAAACAAGGATTAAAATATGTCATTAACTTAACATCAATGTGATTGTTAATGATTTTTAAAGCAATTAGAAAAAACTAAAAACATCAAATTGTATTTTATAACTTTACATTGATAAAACTAGAGAAAAGCATAAAAATTACTAATATCTGCCAAAATAGAGACACTTTGTCTCTATTTACTTATTTTTTTGGCATGTGATGCTTTCTTAAGATCCTCAAAGGTCATGCCCCCTAATAGAATTCTAAGGTGTGATGGTAGAATGTTTTCTTTATAATTATTCATTCACCCTTCGCTTTAGAAGTCCCCTTTCCCACCAAATGGAATAGATTTTCTGTATCTATTGTGAAAGAATAAATATTTTTGCCTCATCTGTGTCTGGACAGATAATGCATAGAACTATGGATGTAGTGATATCCACTGCATCTAAGAGGAAGTTTCAAAAGGCATTGAATGTTTCTAATTCTGCTACGTTCTACTTCTGCCACAAAAGAGCTATGCCCCAAATAGACAGGGCCTACTCTACCATCTGTGCCACCAGGGAAGCCCTAGACAGGGTCTCCTTTAATTGAGGCTCTGGAACTCTTTGATACCTGAAGCACAGCCAGTTGATATATTATTTTCTGATTAACTTTTCATTGAAAGAAATGAGAAGTTGAATTTCAAATCAATTGAAATAAGAATTAAAGCAAGAAATCTTAGCAAGTTCATTATCTAGTTGGGTGACCATAGTGAGATTCTCATTCATTCTCTCTACACCTCAATTTTCTAATAACTAGCCAGATTATTATAAAGATTCCTTTTTAGTACAAAAGATTTTTCTATTCAAAAACTTAGAAAAAATTGAAGAATGGGATATCTCACATGACAAAGGTAAAAACTCTAAACAAGATACAGGAGTTCACCAGTAAAAGACTAAAGGAAATGGAAACACTGAGGGCTGGAATAAAAGAATATTTTTAACAGCCAACTCCTAGTGGCTTTCTAATTCAGTTAGTTTCATCATTCTAAATATTAATGAATCATACACCATGTGAAAAACTCAAATTCTGATGTTTCCATGAGTACTGTTCCATCTAAATATTTCTGGTGACTTCAGACTGGTGTGGATTCCAGTCCTGGCCCTTCACTGGCATCTGGCAGGTCACTTACCATCTCAGCTTGTGTTCTGTCAGTGAAGTTGGAATAATAATAAATACCTCACTGGATTTTATAGAGATCTAAATTAGAAAATGTATTTAATGTGTTTTAAACAACCTAGTATTCTCATTGGTAAATGCTCAGAAAGGAGTTAACTGTACTTGTTATTACATCTCATACCAAATTTTAGATATATATGAAACTAATGGGAAAACTGCTATGTAACAAAATGGCAGTAATATAGAATGGCAGTCTATTAAGAGCATTTATGAAGGGACCTTAAATTTCATACTGAGATATTAAGTAATCAAATAATTTGATAACTGAAACCATCATTTCATTAAAGAATCTTCTAAAAGTATATATATATATATATCTTTTTTCAAAAACTGAAAGGCATACTTACCTCTAGGCCGATTCGTAGCCACAAAGGATTATATGACAATAGCCAATTCAGGACTTTCTGCCGTTCTCCTGAAATGCGTATGAAACGCAAGTAAGCTCAGACCACTAATCAAACACGAGACAGTGAATACAGTTCCATGGAGAGAAATCAGAGACCAAGAAGGAGCATCACATATACGAAATATGTTAAAGTATACTCCACTCTTTTATATATGTACATGATCTCGTTTAAGTTTGTGAACTTTTAGGTAGCAAAGTGAAACCACGTATATATTTCACTCTGAAAAAAAATTATAGAGTGTTTTTAAAGAATTAATCTCAAGATTTCTATAATCTTCTTACCCACATCTTTCCAGAGGTGCCTGTCTTTCCGAACAATTAACCGCCGAGCTTCGATTTCAATTTCCAGCTTTTTCACAGCCTTAACCATTTTCTCAGAAGTAAATAAGCGGCACGCGGCACGACGCAGCCTGTTCAACCTGCACCGAACTGTGTAAGCTCTGAGAGACACCTCGTCCTTGGTAGGAGCTTTCGGGACACTTATTTTGCGTTGACTCTCTACTCCCAGAAGAAGAGTGGAAGCATTTACTGGGTCAAAATGAAAGAAAGGACATTCCTGGTTAACCAATACATGCATACACTTTAGAATCTAGCAATAAATGCAGCTGAGGGTGACCAAGACAGAGTCTATCCCCTGTGCCTTCTAGCCTGTTCCTCTCCTTCCCACCTCAAAGTGAAGGTGTCGCCCTTCACTCAGAAGCTTAGGCTGTCCTGTGCTGCTGCTGCTGCTAAGTCGCTTCAGTCGTGTCCGACTCTGTGTGACCCCATAGACAGCAGCCCACCGGGCTCCCCCATCCCTGGGATTCTCCAGGCAAGAGTACTAGAGTGGGGTGCCATTGCCTTCTCCAAGGTTGTCCTATAGTCGCAACCAATTGACTGTACCTGCAATTTGGGATACTGTACCTGTATCCCAAATCTAACCTTTTTTATAACCACTGTCGTCTAGGTTCCAACATGATCTCCTCTAACCCAGACTCATGAGAGAGCCTCCTAGCTGGCTTCTCTGCTTCCATACACTTTATCAAAAGATAAGCTTCAAAAGGATGGGATTTGTTGGGAGGGAGTAAGAGGGAGGGGACATACATATATCCATGGCTGATTCATGCTGATATATGACAGAAACCAACACAATACTAAAAGCAATTATCTTTCAATTTTAAAAATAAATTTAAAAAGAATAATCATTTAAAAAGTAATGGAAAACATCAAAAAGGTAAAAAGTCAATATGCTTGAATACATTTTTAAAAAGTTATATTTCTCTATTCCAAAGAGAAATAGAAATAATATTTAAAAATAAATTAATAAAGGTTTAAAAAAAGAATGTGATTTGTTAAATTTTGAAATGCAATTTGAACTTTCATAGAGCACATCTTCTCTCAAAGAAAGAACTAAAAATCATGTTTTGTTTACTTTTGGAGAAAAAGCAAAGTACCTAATCCAAGGCAAAATTCCTATACACACTTATCTAACAAATGCAGATCAGTGTCTGCTGGAACACTACAGCAAGAGGGAAATCATCCCCCTTAAAGTCAGCCTGTGTGATGCCTGGGCAAGTTAAGTATTTTAAAGAGGTTTTCCTTATCTGGAGTTGAACTTATCTCTGTAACTTCTATGGGAGAGTAGCCCAAGTGAATCTTCCTTGTCTCAGGAGAAAATCCTTTAAATATTTGAAGAACACCATGTTTCCATCACATTCCATACTTTGAGTTTTTCTCTTTTCCAGAACTATAGTGAAATATTTTAAAAATTCCTCATATCTACTAGTTTTTAGACCTCTCATCATCATATACTTGGCCACAAACATCTTAAACAGGGTCCAGTAGAGACAATATCCCTAACAGGCCATACAAGACAAGATGATCCACCAGGACATTCCACTTTATTGATGCAGCTAAGACTGGACTGGGTTTCTAGGCAGCCATGTCTCACTGTTAATGCAGACTGAATCTGTCTTAAAATAAAACCCATTCACTGGAAAGGCTGGAAATCACACTGGCTGATGAGCAAAAAAGGAAGTTCAGTACTTACAGCACAAAATTCTCTCACCTGCACAATAATGAGCATTTGTGTTAAGGACCTAGTGTGCTGTGCCACTAACTACACTATGATACACTTGTGAAAGTGAAGTCACTTCAGTAATGTTAGACTCCGTGACCCTGCGTAGCCCACCAGGCTCCTCTGTCCACGGGGTGACCCTGCGTAGCCCGCCAGGCTCCTCTGTCCATGGGATTTTCCAGGCAAGAATACTGGAGTGGGCTGCCATTTCCTTCTCCAGGGGATCTTCCTGACCCAGGGATTGAACCCAGGTCTTGCACCTTATGGGCAGACTCTTTACCATCTGAGCAACCAGGGAAACCCAATAAATCTGTACAACTAAAGAATGAAAAAAATCACGTTAAAAGTGACCCGTTAAAACAAAAAAAGTATTATATAATTTAAACATTAACTTCATGTTTACCTTCAGAAATATTTGTTTTTACAGTGAAGTCGTCAGGAGTTAATATAAAATTTAGCCACCAAGTGAAGCCCTGTTCCTGCTTCTCCTTCCAGCGTTCATCATAAAACATGTTTTTTGCAGCAAACGGCATTGGATGTCTAGGTATACCTAGGAATACAGTTAGGTTAAGGCATAAACATTTTTCCTTTAATTATTATACAATCTACAGCAATGGACTGTTGTCAGCAAGATCACCTTTAAGACACCAAACGATGTTTGTTTTTCTACTTCCTGTTGGAAGGAGTTGAAAGCATTGGGGTGTGCTGTGCTGTGCTCAGTCACTCAGTCGTGTCCGACTCTCTGTGACCCTGTGTACTGTCGCCTGCCAGGCTCCTCTGTCCGTAGAATTCCCCAGGCAAGAATACTGGAGTGGGTTGTCCTCCTCCAGGAGATCTTCCCAACCCAGGGATCAAACCCAGGTCTCCTGCATTGCAGGCAGATTCTTTACTATTTGAGTCACCAGGGAAGCCCAAGAATACTGGACGGTTAACCTATCCCTTCTCCAGGGGATCTTCCTGACCCAGGAATCGAATTGGGGTCTCCTGCATTGTAGGCAGATTTGCTACCAGCTGAGCTACTAGGGAAACCCATTTAGGGGTATAAAATGTAGTGAAAGTAAAAGAGAAAAAGTAAGGCAGTACCTCCTGGTTATTTAGAAATCTCAAGAAAAGTGAATCAACTTCACTGAACTCTGAGAAAATATCCTAATTGTTATTGGGACACATACTTGAACAATTCTTCAAGGCTTATATTCCATTAAAAAAGATCAATTCATTTCCATTTGAAATGCAATGAATGCTTCATTCAGTGTCAGTTTTTCATAGACTTTAAAGCCATTAAACACTTGCCTGCTTTCAGTGCTTTTATGAAGGTCAAGTTAGACTGAGCCACAGGAACAAAGGGTCTTGTCCTTTTGTTTGTTTTAGGAGTTCTGTATCCTAACGAATCTGCAATCACGAGAAAAAAAAATAGCATTTTAAAAGTAAAATAAATTCTGCAAATGAACTGCTATCAACTTAAAATTTGCACTCTCCAAAATCATATCCATTTAGCAGATGCTGAGTAACCACTATGTGCCAGGATATGAACTTGGGTAAACAAAACCTATGTCTGAAAGTTACAGACCAGAAACTACGAAGTATTTTGTGTCGACAGAAGCTACGATTGAGATTGAACCAGCTCACTGTGTGTGTGTGTGTGTGTGTGTGTGTGTGTGTGTGTGTGTGTGCCTGTGTGTGTATGTATGTATACAACCAGGTGCTAAGAATGCAGAATGGAAAGATGTGGTCCCAGCCCTCAGGATGTTCTGGGTCCAGAACAGAGGAGGAGAAAAGAATCACAGTACATTACATCAGAAGTATACAAGGAGCCTGGGACAAGGGGAGGCACGTGAAAGGCAGGACAGCCTCCTGGAGGGAGCACCCCTGAGCTGACCCTGCAGTGGACGTGACATACCAGGAACGGGGCCTCTGACTGAACTGCAAGGTGGTACCTGGAGCCAAGAACACAGACAAGAAAACCAAGACAAAAAAGAGGCTGGAAGAGGAAGAAACGAATTAAAAAATATGAAAAACAACAGTGATGGCTAGCAGTTGAATACTCGCGCCAGGCACTCTCAGAGTCTTGTAATTTAGGTTACTGATGTAGTCAGCACCAGAAATCTATCAGAAGTGCACCATCATCGTCTATGTTTTCTGGAGCTTACAGCAACTATGCCACTTGGTCAAGGTCAGGCATGCCAGTAGGTAGCTGAGCTAGACAGTACGGCTCCAGAGCTTGCACTGTCATTCAGTTCCAAGTGCCTGGTGGGCCGGTAAGGACTAAGGTCCAGGCAGTCACACTGTCACATGTATTTCAGAAGATGGAATGGACAGTGGACTGGAGTCAAGACTAGAGATGGAAGCGAAAAGGAAGCAATCCCAGGGGCCTAAGTCAGGTATGATGAGAACTTAAAGGAACACAGGAGCGGTGGAGACAAAACCAGAGAATAGCTGTTTCATAGCAGAACTTGTGACAGGGCTTAATGTCAACTGGCTAGGCAAGTGACAGAGAATAAGAACCCTGATAGGCTCCCAGGCCTTACCTGGTGATGAAGTAGATGGTGGGTGGTACCTACAGGAGGCAGACAGGGGGGGTATATACAGGAGGTAGACGGTATGTGATACCTACAGGAGGTAGACGGTGGAGGGGTACCTACAGGAGGTAGACAGTGGGGGTATATACAGGAGGTAGATGGTACATGGTACCTACGGGAGGTAGACGGTGAGGGGTACCTACAGGAGGTAGATGGTATGTGGTACCTAC
>SJYA01002238.1:0-21088 GCA_006410615.1 Neotragus moschatus
GATGGACAGGGAGGCCTGGCGTGCTGCAATTCATGGGGTCGCAAAGAGTGGGACACGACTGAGTGACTGCACTGAACTGAACACATAAAATAGAAACTAATAAGAACCTACTGCACAGCACAGGAAACTCTGCTCAATGTTCTTCAGAGGCTGTACAGGAAAAGAATCTAGAAAAGAATGGATATGAATGCGTACATATGGATATGGATATACACACCATCGCTCTTTCATACATATGTGTGTATATATACATAAATCCATTCTTTTAGATTCTTTCCCCATGTGGCCATTGCAGAGAATACATACAGATAGATAGATAGATAACTGATTCACTTTGCTATACACCTGAAACTAATACAACATTGTAAATCGACTATATCCCCCCCACCAGTTATTTTTTAAATACACAGGAGACTGGGGATTCACAGAGTGTAATTTTGCCTCAAATAATTCCTCTAGAATTAATCTGAGCCTTGCTTCCTCCTGATACATGCTGTATTAACGAAGACCTTAAAATCTCAGACTGAACCTATGCATAAAACAGGTAATTAATGAGATCAAACTCTACTCAATGCTCTGTAATGACTTGAGTTGGAAGGAAGTCCAAAAGGAAGGGGATATATGTATAGGAATGGCTGATTCATTTTGCTGAACAGTAGAGAAACTAACACAACATTGTAAGGCAACTGTTCTCCAGGAAAATATAACTTTAAAAGCATTTGTATTCAGATCCAGCATCTCAGAGCCAGAGGTATTGTCTCTTTTCTCAGTTCTTTGTCCACATGCCCAGGCTGGATCCTCTTCATTCCCAAGAGTCCTTCATCAATGGGGAGAACACTCAGCGGATATCCACAGCAGTCTATCTTTATGACAAACCACTAAATCACTTACGTTTGTAAAACTAGTAGTTTAAATGTATTTTTTGTTTTTTAAAAAAAGTTTAATTCCACAGAAAGATAAAAAAGTTTCTTTTCCCCACCTCTGACAGCGCTGGCTTCAATCCACTAAATAAGCTGTTCAGTTATTTAGAAATACATCTTCAGATGGATCTGAAGCCCCCGCTTTTCCCTTCTCCTTTAGTAACCTCTCTCTGTTCCTCCATGCTCTTCGCCTGCTCAACTGGAAAGTCTAATTTGCCTTCTTTCAAAGTCTATTTCCCTATACTCCTCTCCTGCCCCAGAGAGTTGTCTAAGCAATTATGCCACTTCTCAGCTACTTGACAGTCATAAATAAATGCTTTAATCTACCTGCCTTTGTGTTTGCTAGGAAATGGATCACACTTCCTTCAGAAAGTATAATTAGAGTCTTGTTCTAGTCACAATAAAATATTACATAGCAGTCAAGGAAAGGAAGGAATGTACTGAGCTTCCACAAGTGGTGGCCAGTAACAGAATGGGGTGTGTGTGTGTGAATCTTAACGCCCTGAGAGTCACCTGAAGATTCTATTAGGATTGGCTGGAAAGCCAAATGGGTTTTGGAAACCTTTAAATGGGCCCCTGACTTCTGATGACACTGCAAGTTACCTAAGGCTCATCCCTAAGTAAGCAAAAGTCGCTGTGCCAGCAGTCCCTAAGTTTTGTGTTTTTAAACCTGTTTTAAGATGCAGTTGATTCACAATGCTGTGTTAGTTTCAGCTGCATATATGTACATATGTGCCTAGTCCCTCAGTCGTGTCCGGCTCTCTGCGACCCCATGGACTGCAGCCCACCAGGCTCCTCTGTCCGTGGGAGCTCTCCAGGCACGAGTACTGGAGTGAGGTGCCATTTCCTTCCCCAAGGTCCTCAGGTCCTCACTGGTTATCTATTTTATATAGAGTAGGGTGTGTGTGTCAATCCCCAATGCCTAATTTATTCCTTCCCTTCTTTGCTCTTTAGGAGACAGAAGTTTGTTTTCTAAGTCTGTGAGTTCATTTCCATTTTGTACACAGGTTCATTTGTGTCATTTTTTTTTATTCCATGTGTAAGTGATATCATGTGATATTGGCTTCAACTCACTTCACTTAGAATGAGAATTTCTAGGGCCATCCATGGTGCTGAGGGGGCATCATTTCATTCCTTTCATGGCTGAGTAGTAATCTTAACTTNTTTCCATTTTGTACACAGGTTCATTTGTGTCATTTTTTTTTATTCCATGTGTAAGTGATATCATGTGATATTGGCTTCAACTCACTTCACTTAGAATGAGAATTTCTAGGGCCATCCATGGTGCTGAGGGGGCATCATTTCATTCCTTTCATGGCTGAGTAGTAATCTTAACTTGTGCTTCATGACCACGCTTCGGAGTCCTCACTCTCATCTTGCAGATGACTGAATCTGATATCCGTTTGTCTCCACCAGCAAATCGCCCAAAGAGGGGCCATTAGGAGCTCGGGTTCTTGCATGCCCCGAGTACTCAGCTCATAGGCACATGGCTTTCCTTGTCACAGAAAGGATCAAATATTTGTGTTTATTTTTAGGCTTTCTATTTTGTACTTGGGTATCCCCTGGTGGCTCAGCTAATGAAGAATCTGGCTGCAATGTGGGAGACCTGGGTTCGATCCCTGGCTTGGGAAGACCCCTTGAAGAAAGGAAAGGCTACCCATTCCAGTATTCTGGCCTGGAGAATTCCATGGACTGTAGAGCCCATAGGGTTACAGCAACTTTCACTGTAGTGGATTAACAATGTTGTGATAGCTTTAGGTGGGCCACAGAGCAGCTCAGCCATACATTTACATGTATCCCTTCTCCCTCAAACGCCACTCCCATCCAGGCTGCCACGTAACCCTGAGCAGAGTTCCCTGTGCTTTCGCTAGGTCTGTGTTGGTGATCTATTTTAAATAAAGTAGTGTGCACATGTCCATCCCAAACTCCCTAACTATCCCTTCCCCCTGTCCATTCCTCCTGGCAACCATGAGTTCATTCTCTAAGTGTGCAATCAAATATATTCTAAATAACAATAAATCAACTTGGGAACATAGGTCTTGTAAGACCTATGATCTTTATATTTTTTAATAAAAAGCCTTGCATTAACTTGTTATCTGTTTATTGGGATCCAATATATCCTAATCCAGCTTCATACCTGGATAGTGGATTGACTTCTATTGACTGTGTTTTTAGGAACTCAAAGATTAAAATCTCATTGTACCAGCAATGAGGCAAGGATATAAACAGGTGAAAAGTTCACTAAATAAACAGCAATAAAAATAGCGGTAAAGAACCTAGAACATTCACTGTGTCCAGATATGGGTGAGATCAACACAGAGGCGGACAGAGAGTAAGAAGCAGAGAAAGAGTGAAAAAGAGATAAATCATCGGAATAAACTGATCAGAACATTTTAAGAATTTAAAGGTGTAGATAAAATTTTGGTAGGTACCGAGGGACAGCTAAAAAGGTGAACTGAGGCCAAAATTTGGAGGCTCTTCAATATGAGGTTTAAGAACTTTGGATTTTACTCGATAAACTAGGCGACATTAAATGTGTCTAAGTAGGACTGCAATTATCAGAGTGATATAGTAGGAATGTTAGATTGGTGACCATGCGGAGGATTACTGAAAGTGAGAGAAGCAGGGAATTTAAGGTGGAATGGATGTGCCAGCTCAAGAGTGGCAAGTGATGGACGCACAGCTCCCCAAGGTGAGGACGGGGGGAAGACACAGGCTGCAAGTCTCACAGGCACACCGACTTCTCTGAACATTAACCTTGTAAAACTTGAATTACCCTTGCCTATGAGTACTAGGAGCCAGGAATCCTTGAGTGCCATCTTGGAGGCTGGCTACCATGTGTACCATCCTTAAAACATGGAAAATAGTGAGTGAAGGACAGGCCTGGTAGATAAAGTCCAAATATGGGACTGACATGAAGCAAGTGAGCTGAGTATCTTTGTGAATAGTGTTGTGTTCTGCTGCAAAAAAGATGTAGCATCTTAGTTTTATGAAAAATAAGCCTATAGATAGACCTTAGTAATACTCTAGGATATTGTTTTTGGGGTTTTCTGAATTTTACGCATTGACTTTATTATTATTAGTGACTTAATTAGGGGATCAGTAAACAAAGGTATGCATGAATGGAAAGGTGTGGAGTTTGAACCAATGCATATCCGAGGTGTGTGTGAATGAATGATTTGGTTAAACCCTGTAATCTGGGGTCAGAGACCTAGTTAATGCCTGTACAACAGAAGTTAATGCTCAGGATTTTGTTCTCAGGCTATTAATATTCACAGGTCTGCATGGTATTACTATAAGAGGACTAATGAATGAGTAAGTGTATCTATGTACTACACTTGATCTTAGCCAAAAGGCCAAAAAGCGATAAGTGTATCTATGTAGAAGACAAGGAAAGCCATGTGTGGTCCAATTATGAGTGTTTAATGTATTTTTGCTATTAATACATTTCTAAAGTGCTCAACTCCCATGTAAATCTGTTTTAATAAATAGCATACAGAGATAAATACCCAGAAATCAATGTTCTGCATTATTTGAGAAGTGCTGATTGCTTATTGAAAATAAGAAGACATGATCTAATTGGTTATGTCTGGGAGTAATGACGGAGAAGGCAATGGCAACCCACTCCAGTACTCTTGCCTTGAAAATCCCATGGACGGAGGAGCCTGGTAGGCTGCAGTCCAGGGGGTCACAAAGAGTCGGACGTGACTGAGCAACTTCACTTTCACTTTCACTTAGATTAGCAAGGGCAACTGGCAACATCCAGAGAGCCTGGGGTTAGTTTCATCTGGGGCCAGGATAGGCACCTAGTGGGTGGAAACCAGGGATGCTGCTAAACTGCCTGCAGCCATAGTACAGCACCTCCCAACCCCCAGCAGACAATTCTCGTCCAAAATGTCAGCAGTGCAGAAGTAAAGACACTGCCTTAGAGTGAGATGGTCTGCATTGCTTTCTGTATTTCCTAGCTACATTTGTTTTGTTTTGGTTTTCCTCAATATGCTCATATTTCAATAGAAGCATAAATCATCTTGCTAAGGAGAGTGCCTTTAAAAACCTACTTAGACGGAATTACTGGAGAGATGCAAGAAAATGATTTTTCTAGTCCTCATGCTTAGAATGGTCACTATATTAAAATATCTCAATGACACTACATGAGAAAAGTGTATAAAAAAAGATAAATCTTGACTGTGTCTGTTCTGTAGGAACTGATCCATCCTCTTTTTTTAAATGGCAAACCAGATGTCCTTCATACAGCTCCAGCCTTGAGATAACCCCAAAGTCGTGACAGACAAGGAGAGGGTAAGTGAGTGGCATTGCAGATTCTCTGGTCCTCCTGAGGCAAAATAATATCCCAACTAAAGGTTTGTTTCTTTTCTCAAGGTCAACCCGCACCATGGATGTCTCTTTTATCCTGTTATCTGCCCCATCCCCCACCCTCCTATAAAGATTACCCAGATAAAGTACGGAAAAGAAATCGAGGAAGATCTGGGGTAGTAAAGGTGATGTTTCTCATATTTCAAGAAGGTCCCGGGTCATTTCCATCTTCTGAAACCTCAGCTTCATTAATAAAACAAAATAAAAAGAATAAAACAGGCAGTATTACCAAAAAAATCTGTTTTACTGTAATAATTTAGAAAATTACCACTTTTGTCCAAATAAAATTGTTCATGGAGATATTAGATTTATAAAACTATCAATTTATAGTCTATCTCAGAGAGTATGCTTTCAAATTATGATTTTGGAGAAACTCTGATACTAAAACTGAAGCTCCAATCCTTTGGCCACCAGATGCAAAGAGTCGACACATTGGAAAAGAACCTGATGCTGGGAAAGATTGAGGGCAGGAGGAGACGGGGGAGACCGAGAATAAGATGGTTGGATGGCATCACTGACTTAATGGACATGAGTTTGAGCAAGCTCAGGGAGGTAGTGAAGGACAGGGAAGTCTGGCGTGCTACAGTCCATGGGGTCTCAAAGAATTGGACATGACTGAGGAACTGAACACCAGCAACAGAGTATGATTTGATAATGAGATGATGGGACCAGGTTTAAACTTGCACAATAAAAAAAAAATGTCTTCTTTCAAACCTGAGAGTTCATCTCCAGAATGTATATTGATCATCTCAAGATAGTATTGAAATGTCTACATTTTTTAATTGAGTTAGTTATTAGTGAAAATAGAGACTTTCCCTCCCACCTGAACCCTCCTGGGCTCTGAAGGAAGCAGGAGAGATGGAGAAGAGCACTTAGAAATGGCAGGCGGGCAAAGAGAGACTGCGTGGCCTTCCTCCAGGCTCACAGTGTGCAGTGAGCGCACAAGGTCGTGTTGAAAAGGCTGGCTGTCCATCACCACTGACTCGATGTGGGTGGTTTGTGTGTGTGGGGTAACGCCTTAAGCTGGAAAAAAAATCAACTTGAAAATTAATATAATGCTTTTATTAACTTAAGCATTTTAATTTTCTAAATTATTGCCTTAATTTTCTTGACTACTATAAACAGTGACTTTAGTACTATTAGAGATGTGTGAGCTTTCACAATTTCATTGTATCTTTCTAGTTCTGGGAAGATCAACTCCCCACCCTAGGCCTCGAGATCTTTCATCCAGGGACACCCATGGCTGATGGAGGCTTCTCTTTAGAACTCTCTCTCTTAGAAGTCTGGCTTCCCAGTCCTTCCAATGTAATCAGTGCTGATGTAAAAAGCTCAAGGTTCCCCAAGAAGAGCTCCTGACAAAACCCACAGGGCCTCTGCTATTGCTCTTGCCCAAGTTGTCAACGACTGATTGATCAGCTGCTCGACTGATTCATCCATTCCCTTCTGAAGCAAGCATTCATCAAGTGCCAAATGTATGCACCAAGCAATAAACTAATACAACACACAAAGATAAACAAGTTACAAAAATAACATATCAAAATGTTATCCTTTTTGAATGCTGGCCTGAGGTATCACTAGTAACTATCAGGGTCCCAAGTCACCATCTTTGAACTAAGTAATTCATAAACTTCCAATGGACACAGTGAAAAGTCGTGTTTTCATAAGGTTTTCAATATATTAAATTTAAAAGATGACTCTTTGTTCTGAGACTATGTCCACTATTTATCTTTGGGGATATTAAATTTATTTCTTCTTTTAGTAAATAATGGCAACCAGAGAGGGTAGTATTTTTTCTTTGATTTCTTTGCTTTTTACAATTGCCTATGGCTGATTCATGGAGAAGGCAATGGCACCCCACTCCAGGACTCTTGCCTGGAAAATCCCATGGACAGAGGAGCCTGGTGGGCTGCAGTCCATGGGGTCGCTGAGTCAGACATGACAGCGGCTTCACTTTCACTTTTCACTTGCATGCATTGGAGAAGGAAATGGCAACCCACTCCAGTGTTCTTGCCTGGAGAATCCCAGGGACAGGGGAGCCTGGTGGGCTGCCGTCTAGGGGTTGCACAGAGTCGGACACGACTGATGTGACTTAAAACCAGCAGCAGCAGCTTGGCTGATTCATGTTGAGGTTTAACAGAAAACAACAAAATTCTGTAAAGCAATTATCCTTCAAAAAAAAAAAGAAAAGAAAAAAATGTGTTGTTGACAAAATAGAAGTTGACACTTTCTGTTGCAAAGCTCTTCTTATTTTTTAATTGTGTGAACCATGGAATCTCAAAGTATGAGCATCCCTGGTTTATACCTGAGGTCAGGCTTTAAGCTTCTGTAAATTCTGGGAAGTTGTCCCTTCGGTCTTATTGGCACAGTGGACATTTAATATCCCTCGGCACTGCATACCGCATCCAGTCAGCAGGTGTAAACCACTCCTTTTGATTCTCCTGAATTTACAGAATGTAAGCACATATTTTTGTCTTTCCAATTTACATCTTATGGGTTTATGTCCAATTCTTGCAGCCAGGGACTATGATTAGACTGTATTTAGCCAACACCTTAATTAGGAAAATGGCTCATGAGATTTATTATGAGGTAAAGTGTAATACAGGTTTCCCGGACGGCTCAGCAGTAAAAGAATGCCTGCCAATGCAGGAGACACAAGAGACGCAGGTTTGATCCTTGCGCGAAGATCCCCTGGAGGAGGCAATGGCACCCCACTCCAGCATTCTGGCCGGGACAGTCCCTTGGACAGAGGAGCCTGCTGGGCTACAGTCCGTGGGGTCGCAAAGAGTCGGACGCGACTGAGCAACTAACACACACAAAGGAATGACCAGCATCGGTGGGTGGGCCGCGTCCATTTAGAAAAGAACAGAAAGCTCCCCTTCAGCCTCTGAAATCCAGCATGTGGCCAGTTGTACACCTGCTGTGACTGGGGACAGCAGCTCAGAAATTCCACCACTCAGCTGGAGAACCTGCCCACCACACAGGGATCTGGGGTTGATTCAGTCTGACATCTGGGTACCTGAGCAGCAGCCTCAAGGGTCACATTTTCAATTGCTGGGGGTTCCGAGCTCAGCTTATCTGATTTTTCACTTAACAAATAAAGCTAACGGGATCCAGAGGGGTGAAGGGACCTCCCCAAGGTCACACAGCTAAGAGGCACAGACAGGAGAGATCTGGAAGACCAACAAGGTTGGCACCTGCTTGTTCTCTACGGGCCTATTTAACAGGACACTCCACTGAAACAGCAAATAGACGGCCACCAGCTTGTCTTGCATCACACAGAACACAAATGTCTTTGAAAGTTTTGATTATGATTTCAACATTTAAATGTTTAAAGCAGTGAAAATATCGATGAAGATCAAAGGCTGTAGCACTAAAAGAGATTCACTAAATACATTTGGGAAACTTGAGGCTGCAACCCGAAGGGGAAGCACAGGAGAAGGACAGGAGCCCTCTGCTTGGTGACAAATGCCTCTCCTCCACCCTCCACGGTGACAGCATCAGCGAGGACCCTGGGCGACGGCCGAGACCTCACGTGGCCTCTGAGCCCTGCTTAACACGGTCCTTCAGGGCTCCACCAAGAAGTGAAGTGACTTGGGGTGCAGGATGCAATCTGTCTTTATCCTTGAAGTACCAGCGAGAGAAAATGGGCCAAAAAGACATCCACGTGGGAATACATGCACCGTTCAAGGAGAGTAAGTTGGCTAGGGTTCCTGCATTCAGCTCCCAGACAGCAGAGTGTGAATGAGCTCGAGGAAGGCACTGACCCAAAGCATAAGGGAGCCTCATTCTTTGTCACTTTCCAAGTCATGGCTCCAAGAACCTCATAAGGCAGTTTTGAGAAACGTTTGAATTCCTAGACCATTGCCCCCTTGCCCCTAGGTGAAGACATGGTTTCCTCTTTCCCACCCACGCTTTGAATGGGGCAGTTTGAGGGATTTGAACATGTGCTGAATTATCAAGGCGGCTCCTGGAATCACTTACAAATTGAGGCACTCAGATAATCTACACCAGTCTATTCCTATGTCCTCACATGCCCAGATGTCTGAACAAGTAAAGGGCTTTTTTTTTTTTTTTTTAAGAGCATTTTCACCAGCTTAAAATGTCTATACATCATATATTCCTGAAACCCTGATAACTTACAAATTGAAGCACTCTGGAAAATTTGAAGAGCTTGAATAATTTTAAATTGCTCTGTACGTGGCTGAGAGCTTATATACTTCACCAGTTGGAGAACTCTCTGAATTTCAAAACATTTCAATAAATCTGAATCAAAGGATGTGCCCATAGGTATAATTTTATATTTGAATTTTGACTTGCAGTCACCTGAAAAAGTTGGCTTAAAGCTCAACATTCAGAAAACAAAGATCGTGGCATCTGGCCCTATTATTTCATGGGAAATAGATGGGGAAACAGTGTCAGACTTTATTTTGGGGGGCTCCCAAATTACTGCAGATGGTGATTGCAGCCATGAAATTAAAAGACGCTTACTTCTTGGAAGGAAAGTTATGACCAACCTAGATAGCATATTGAAAAGCAGAGACATTACTTTGTCAACAAAGGTCTGTCTAATCCAGGCTATGGTTTTTCCTGTGGTCATGTATGGATGTGAGAGTGGGACTGTGAAGAAAGCTGAGCACCGAAGAATAGATGCTTTTGAAGTGTGGTGTTGGAGAAGACTCTTGAGAGTCCCTTGGACTGCAAGGAGATCCAACCAGTCCATTCTGAAGGAGAAGTCCATTCTGAAGGAGATCGGCCCTGGGATTTCTTTGGAAGGAATGATGCTAAAGCTGAAACTCCAGTACTTTGGCCACCTCATGCGAAGAGTTGACTCCTTGGAAAAGACTCTGATGCTGGGAGGAACTGGGGTCAGGAGGAGAAGGGAACAACAAAGGATGAGATGGCTGGATGGCATCACTGACTCGATGGAAGTGAGTCTGAGTGAACTCTGGGAGTTGGTGATGGACAGGGCGGCCTGGCGTGCTGGGATTCATGGGTCACAAAGAGTTGGACACAACTGAGCGACTGAGCTGCCTGCCTGACACTGGCCAGCTGAGAAACAGGGGCAGCCTTCGTTCTGAGACAGTTTTCGTCATTCATTTTCATCTTCAAGGGTGTTTTTAGTTAGTTAGGGTGTTTTTAGTTAGGTTTCTCTCTTCTGTTTGTGATTAAATCGACATGGCCAAACTATCTCAGGCTAAAGAGGTATGTTTGCTCCACAAATAACTTAACCTTGACTGTGTCTGCTACACTTGAACTTGAACGTGTCAGTACAACAATGTGCTTTGCTCAGAAAATTAAAGCCATGTTCCACTAGGGCTGACATTTGGCTGTTGCACTAAATATCACAATTGTTGAGATTTGACAGCTGCAATAAAACTTTGCCCTGTTCTTAAGCTGAACTAGTGATGATCACGACAGATGGGGAAGAGGGGAATTCAGGCACCAAAGCGTTTTTATTTTAAAAGGTACATGATTGAATTTAGGGTCAAAAGAAGCCCCTGAGGTTGTGTATCAAGCCTACAGAGTTACACCACACGCCTAAAAGAGATAATAAAAGCTCTGTACCTTACAGCTTGGGATGCACTGGACTAGCTAAACTCCTCCACCCCCGACCCCCCTGTAAAGGAAAGATGTGTAAAGTAGAAGAGTCTGCCACTGAGTCTCACAGAGTAACTCCACAGGGATTCTCCCCATGAGCAATCACAGGATATGACACCCACCATGCTGCTACTGCTACTGCTAAGTTGCTTCAGTCGTGTCCGACTCTCTGCGACCCCAGAGACAGCAGCCCACCAGGCTCCGCTGTCCCTGGGACTCTCCAGGCAAGAACGCTGGGGTGGGTTGCCATTTCCTTCTCCAATGCAAGGAAGTGAAAAGTGAAAGTGAAGTCACTCAGTCATGTCCGACTCAGCGACCCCATGGACTGTAGCCCACCAGGCTCCTCCATCCATGGGATTTTCCAGGCAAGAGTGCTGGAGTGGGGTGTCATTGCCTTCTCCGATACACCACCCTACACAGTCATAAATTAAATTTACTGTAACAAACATACAAACCGAGAAAAAGGAACCACGGAGTCACACAATCAAAGCAAGGATAAAATTGAGGGTATTGATCATTTCCTCCAAAGCAAGAGTACAATGCCATAAAGTGATCAATAGTATTATTATTAACTGAGTTCACCCCGCCTCCTACGTGCCCAACAAAAAATTGACAGTGCTTTCAAGGTTCCACCAACTGTAATTTTTTAATATGTCTTCCAAACATTTTGTCTCATCAGAAATCAATTTTAATTCAATCTAAGGATTTAAGAATTTAAGTTTCATGTTCAGTGGCGAGAAAGCCCACACTCAACCTAATTCTGGATTTTGGGGGGGAAGGTTGCTTTCTTATATGGAATTTGTAGACAGCATAGTGGAGTACTTTTGCTGTTTTTTTCGTTTTCCTAAGTAAACATGAGTAAATCAAACCCAGACTCCATTCCCCGAAGTGAGAAGACTGGAAAATGTCCTTTCCCACCCCAAGTTCTCAGATGAAGAGCCATGGGTACGCCTTAGCAGCTGGGACAAGGGGTAAAAAAGATACATGGAAAATATACCTCTGTTTTTAAATAAAAGTAAAGACTTGATTTTAAGTAGAGGTGAGGGTCAGGCCAGGTCAGACATTCGATTCCCAGGTCAGACCTCTTCAGCCTGTGACCCACCAGGACAGGCATCATGTTCTCACTCTTCTCTGACAAAAGCAGCGAAAACAAAGCATTTTAATACAATCTGGACTAATTAGGCTTCCAAGTTAGAATAAAGGGATGCTTGGGGAAAAAAAAAAAAGGCACAGAGCTTTTCTTATTTTATGGCAATTAAAAAGTGCATTGTGATCAAAGTATGGCCTATGCGAAAAGTGGCGTGAAGCAAATTATCCTGTTTTCCAAATTTCAGGAAAATCATTTTCCCAAACTAATAGGATTACCCATCACAAAGAATGTTTGAAAGTCTGCTGTTTTATACGCCAACAAATCCAACCATGGAAAAAGGGAAACAGAATGAACAGTCTCAAGAAGACGCATAATGGAAGAAGCTCATGGGGGGTTGTATTTGGCCCATTATTTACAAGCGAAAAATTCCTTTGTTAGCTGTATGTCTTGAGCAGACTTTATGGCAGAACCTGACAGACTGGTCTCTGACAAAACAAAACCCCTCAGATTTGCAGGAATTTGACTGGTGTACACTTAAGAAGTCTTGGTCTCAGGTCCCATTATTCACAGGAAAAGAGTTCTTGTTATTTAAGAATAAAAATTATGCATAATTGATTCCATAATGAACATTCCAGTATTAAACGCATGCCACCTCCTTGTGAAATCTGAGACTTTTCTGCCACAGGATTTCTGTTGTGCGTTTGAGGCATATTTAATACTTCTGAGGTTCAAAAGCTGTTTTGTCTCTTTACTCTGAAATTCCTATTATGCTAACTTTAATTTTCTGTAAATGAAGTTAGTCATATTAATCATCCAGTAAAATAATATTAAGCAAATAAACACTTTAGAAAATACTGAAAATAAAAATGTTGAAGGAATAACTCACATCCTATTACCATAGGCAACTTTGTAAATAATGATGTTGTAGGTATTTTCAATAGAAAAAATTTTAAGTTTCTTTTTCTGATTTCATTTACTTCTTTTCATGTCCGAGCTCTGGGTACATAATTAAAATAAACTGTCTATTTTATTTCTCCATTTGCCTGAGCTGAACAATAATTTTAGTCAAACCTCCCCCAACAATAAAACCTCACTAACTACGTGATCATTTCCAACAAACTAGCTGGAGGTGGGGGGCAGCGAGTAGCTATCATGTTCCCTCATCACACGGTTCAGTTAACAATATAGAAAGAATTCACAACTCAGTGAGCTAACACAGAGTCTGATTTTTTCACGCATTTCAGAGTTGTTTGTAAATACAGTTGACACAACATAGAATGTAGCCAACGGTAGTAATGATCCCCTTTCTGTAAAATGCACACTGGTTCCTATATTTATGTGCTAGGCACAGATAAAGACAGTGTAAGTGACTATAAGGAGGGAAAACTAAGGCTAAAGGAGCATTCGGAAGGCAAAAATATAGGTCTTTGTGATGGAGTGAACACCCACAAGAAATAAATGGAGAAATCAACATTTAATCAAAAAACTTCAGGAAAAGAATATTTTAAGAAGAATGTGTACATAACCGAATCCCTTTGCTGTATGGCAGACATTAACACAACACTGTAAATCAACTGTAAATCAACACTGTAAATCAACTCCAACAAAAAAAGTAACAGAAGTGGAAAAAAATATCGTGGATGGAAGGTTGGTATTAAAGCAAAGGAATGAACTACAAGTGTAGCCTGAGGAAGAAGCAGTACTTGTGAAATGTTCAGGATGTGTGGCACCTCGATTTCACTTCTTTTTCAGGCAGAGAGTCTGAGATACATTTGAAAACCAAGACACAAGTCAGTGGACAGACAGAAGGGGCTCCGTAAGACCAACCAGAAAACTAGACAGCATTTCTTGGATGTTCACAAATCACAGTGATTACACCACAAGCCCAGAGAAAGAGTTTTTGGAACAGGCAGCATGCAGATCTCTACTTCCCTTTTAGTTGCTGAGCCAAAGAGTTTCCAAGAACAGGTGGGAGAATGAGCACCTTTTTGGAGATTCTGAAATTCCTTTGATTGTCCATCTGCTATCTGCGAAGTCGATTCAGTCGTGTCCAACTCTGTACGACCCCATAGGCGGCAGCCCACCAGGCTCCCCCGTCCCTGGGATTCTCCAGGCAAGAACACTGGAGTGGGTTGCCATTTCCTTCTCCAATGCATGAAAGAGAAAAGTGAAAGGGAAGTCCCTCAGTTGTGTCCGACCCTTAGCGACCCCATGGTCTGCAGCCCACCAGGCTCCTCCAGCCATGGGATTTTCCAGGCAAGAGTACTGGAGTGGGGTGCCATTGCATGGGACCTAATATTTGTGAGACACAATTACTCAGCTTATGTATTCCCACTTTAGGAAGTCACATATACGTTATGGCCTAGGTAAAAAGCAGACATTCTATCACCATGGTACAGATATACTTAGCAGGTCAAGTGGGAACCTCATGCTCTGTTGCAGAGATGACTATAAGTAACATAAAAATTCTTGAGTCTCTTCTTTCTGTATTAAGAGAAAAATCACTTCCAGTTTAGATACAATTGGTTGAGTGGTTTAGTGGAAGTTCAAAAGTTAGCCTAATTACTTTTGACAATCGGATTACCATTCAGTTCAGTTCAGTTGCTCAGTCATGTCCGACTCTGCAACCCCATGGACTGCAGCACACCAGGCTTCCCCGTCCGTCAGCAATTCTCAAGGTTTACTCAAACTCATGTCCATCGAGTTGGTGATGCCATCCAACCATGTCATCCTCTGTCATCCCCTTCTCCTCCTGCCTTCAATCTTTCCCAGCATCAGGGTCGTTTCCAATGAGTCAGTTCTTCACTTCAGGTGGTCAAAGTATTAGAGTTTCAGCTTCAGCAACAGTCCTTCCAATGAATATTCAGAACTGATTTCCTTTAGGATGGATTGGTTGGATCTCCTTGCAGTCCAAGGGTCTCTCACGAGTCTTCTCCAACACCACAGTCCCAAAACATCAATTCTTCAGTGCTCAGCTTTTCTCACAGTCCAACTCTCACATCTGTACATGACTACTGGAAAAACCATGGCTTTGACTAGATGGACATTTGCTAGCAAAGTAATGTCTCTGCTTTTGAATATGCTGTCTAGGTTGGTCATAGCTTTTCTTCCAAGGAGCAAGTGTCCGACTACCATGCTCGCTTCATTGTGTCTCACAGTGTTTGTGGATCAGGAACTTGGAAAGAACTTGAAGGTGTGGTTTTGGCTCAGGGTGTCTCATGGGGTTAGTCAGCCAGCAGCTGGAACAACAGCTGGAAGGAAGCTGGGGCTGGAGGAGCATTTCTCACTGCACGTGGTCTCAGAAACTCTCCAAGTGACCCCTCAGGTTCAACTAGTTGAACTTCTTAGCATGGCAACCTTGGGCCAGTCAGATTGTTTATATGTACATGAAGGTCTAAAGGGTCAGTCCTTCAGTAAATAAATGGAAGTTTAAGAACGTGTTACAATACAGCTGCAGAAAGCACAAGGCATCAACAGATGAATGGATCAGAAAGGTGTGGTGCTTACCTACATGGGACATTACTCAGCCATAAAGGGGCACAAAACTGTCATTTGCAGAGACATGGACAGACCTAGACACTGTCATACAGAGTGAAATAAGTCAGAAAGAGGAAAACAAATATCATATAGTCACACATACATGTGAAACCTAGAAAAACGGTGCAGGTGGTCCAATTTACACAGCAGAAGGAGAGACACAGATGTATAGAGTGACCTGCTGGATCATTCGGGGGAGAGAGGGTGGGATGAATTGGGACACTGGGGTTGACACATGTACATTACTGATCTTATGTATAACACAGATAACTAATAAGAGCATACTGTAAAGGACCTCTCCTCACTGCTGTGTGCTCTGTGGTGACCTAAATGGGAAGGAAGTCCAAAAAAGAGGGGATACATGTGCGAGTGTGACGTTCACTTTGCTGTACAGCAGAAATAGACAACCCTGTAAAGCAACTATTCTCCAGTTTGAAAAACAAAACGTGTTTCATAAAATAAGTCACAGAAGGCTGCTCGTTGGGCAGAGAGTCAAAGCCAGTTGGAGGGAAAATGTGAGAGCCAGGAGACACCGTGGCCGCCATCCTGGGAAAACACGGTCAGTCCCAGCGGAGGCCCCGCTCCGGACCACACCTCGAGCTGACGTCATCCGCGACGGCACAGGAGCCAAATAGTCAGCACAATTACACCTGTATGTGCCGACAGAAGCCGGTGGTTTGCAGCTCGCTGAATCTCTAGGAAGGGATACTCATGCAAGATAGAAAGACCGATAGCTATACACTCAGCAAATAGAAGCTCACATTTTTGGAGAATTCACCATACCTCCAACACTACTAAATGGTTTCAATACATTAATTTAATTCCACATAATAATCTGCAGTAAACATACGTATAAGGAGTTTGAGATGAGAGAAAAGCATCTTGCTCACATTTCTACAGAGCATGACCAAGTTTCCCATGGTCTTTCACAGCTGCGGAGAGAGACCCGGTAACCCTAAGCTCGCCATTCTAATGCGTCCAATCTCAGAGACAGGGACAAATCATACACCATTATCTGAAGCCTCTGGGATTATAACAATGCCCTTTCTCAAATAAAAAGTTACAAGACATGAGACGACTCACAAATAGAAATACCCAAAGTGAGCACGGGGAAAAAGAGAAGAGACTGGTGCTCACTCTTTGAGGAGACAATGGCTCCAAGTTTTCCTAAAATAATGAAAACATATTGACCCACAGATTAGAGCAGCTCGGAAAAGCCCATAATGAAAGCTGGAAAACAAAATGCTTAGGCCCCTCAAAATTCAAATGTGGAAAACCAGAACTGAAGACAAAACCTTAAAAGCAGATGGGGATAAATGACACATGACTATTTTTAAAATGTGACTTTTTATCTGATGACTAATTTTTGAAGATAAGCAATAAACATAGAAGGGCAATAAAACTATGCCTACCAAGCGCCTAACGAGGCGAAAATCTGGAGCTTCGTAATTCTAACCCCTCAGTACAGATTCTTCACAAAGTGAGACGACAGAAAACCAATGTTCAGATACCCTACCCCCCAAAAAAACCCTAAAAATTATGTGCTAGTTGACTTGCACCATAAGGATTACTAGTGGAGTTCCTTTAGGCTGAAATTATATCATAATGACAGGAAAAGAAAGTCCCAGAAGAAAGGGGGTGCACTAGAAAAGGTAAACTCGTGGAGAAATACAGGTAACTGTGACTTTCAAAGCAAGACTGATAATTCTGCCTTGTGAGCTTATAACATAAGAGGAAATAAAACGTTTGTCAGTAATATCAGAAAGTGTCAATGGGTAAGGGGCGTATGGTAAATCAAATACTTTTACTATTTTTATTTTATTTATTTATTTTTTTTACTATTTTTAAATCATTCAAAAAGTGGTAAATATTCTAATTTAAGGGAGATTGTCAGAAGTCAAGGATACATATTTTAAGCCACAAAAATAAAATTGTAATTTAAACAACAGAAGGGATAAAACTAGTAAAAGGTCACTAAGAATATAGATTATTTAAAGAACCTTATTACACAAGTGAACTTAATTGATATTTATAGAACCTCACAAGAGTTGAAGAGTAGATATTGTTTTATGGTACATCATGAAACATTCAAAATAATAGATCCAATTAGTGCTAGGACATAAATATGAATACATTTTAAAATACTATATAGATATAGAATAAATAGATACATTGTACTCACTCATCATCAAACTAAAGCAAATAAAGTATGTTATGATAACAGAAATTATATTAGAAATCAACAAAATCTTTTAAAAAGACATAAAATTGAATGAAACTATAAGTAGAAAATTCCCACATGACAATATTAAGCAGCACATTTCTAAATAACAATGAGTAATGAAAATATCAAAATAAAAATTAGAAAATGAATGACCAAAAAAACAGGCAGGTCAATTTGTGGGATGCAGTTTAAACGGTGCTTAGAAGGGGATTTACAGACACATATGCATATAGAAAAGGAAGACTGAAATCAGTCACCAAGAGAGCATTTCAAAAAACTGGAAAACATACATCAAAAAAAGTGAAAGGAAGGAAATAGCAATGATAAGATTGAAAATGAGTGAAATTTAAAACTATCTACACAAGTATATAGCATATACACAAGTATATAGGGTATGTACAAGTTGATGTGGCTTCCCAGGTGGCACTAGTGGTAAAGAACCCACCTGCATATGAATACATGTGAGACACAGGTTCAGTCCCTGGGTTGGGAAGCTCCCCTGGAGGAGGAAATGGCCCACTCCATATTCTTGCCTGGAGAATTCCACGGACAGAGGAGTCCGTGAGATCTCAAAGAGTCAGCCACGACTGAAGTGACTTAGCATGCATGTATATACTTTTTGACTAAATACCAAAAAATATCACTGAGAAGAATGTAAGAAAAACTAAATAGATACACTATGCTTGTCCATCATCAAACTTAATACTGTTGAAATATCAAGTTTTCCTAAACTGACTAAAAATAATGTGACCTCAGTTAAAATCCTACCCTTCTTTCTATGGCTGCAGTAACAAGGAACTACTAAGTGGGTGACTTGAAATAAAATTGTATATTTCACACACATCTGAGGAAGCCTGAAACCCACCTGTCAGTGTGGCAAGCCTCCCTCCAGAGGCTCGGAGGACAACCCGCCTCTCTCCTCTTCCGGCTTCTGTGATGCCAGCATGTCCTGGCATTCTTTGGCTTGTGGCTGCCTCACTCCAACCTCTGAGTACGTTTTCACACGGCCTTCTCCCCTGTGTGTGTCTCCAATCACCCCTGCCCACCTCTTAGAAGAATATTTTTTTAAGCTTTCTCTTTGTTTATTTGGCTGCACTGCAGAAGTGGGATCTTAACTCCCCCGCCAGAGAGCGAATCCTTGCCCCGTGCATTGGAAGATGGAGTCTTAACCACTGGACCTCCAGAGAAGTCCCCTAGAAGGATATTTATGATTGGATTCAGGCCACTGCCATAATCCAGGACAATCTTCTCATCTAAGATCCTTAATCACATGTGCAAAGATCCTTTCTCCAAATGACCTTTGCAGGTTGCAAGAATTTGAAGGTGGACATGATTTTCAGGCCACCACTGAGCCCACTAAAAACCTCAGTAGGACTTTTTTCTTGGAAATTAATAAGCTGATTCCAAAATTATACAGACTTGCCTGGAATAGCCAAGACAATTTTGAAGAAGACAGATGAACCCGGAGTCCTTCCACTGTTTGCTAGGAAGACTTACTATAAAGCAACCGTCATTAAGACAGAAGATGTGTAAAAATAGATAAGCTCGTGAAACACAACAGAGAGCTCCAAAATGGTTCATGGTTTATAACAAAATTCCATGACAATTAAGTGGGAAAAAAATAATCTTTCAACTAAATGAAGTTGCAGCAAGTAGATACCGATGCAAAAACAAAGAAGGAAAAAACAAATGGCTTCTTGTCTTAGATCAGGCTGCAGTGACAGAACACCACAGACTGGATGGCTTATGAACAACAAATGTCTCACTCACGGTTCTGGAGGCTGATGCTCACTAGCAGGGTGGCAGCAGGTCAGGTTCTGGTGAGGGAGCACTTCCTGGTTGCAGACAGCCCGACGTGCCCTTGTACCTTCAGGTGCTGGGAAGGCAGTAAGAGAGCCCCCTGGGGTCTTCTTCATAAGTGCACAGATCCAGTTTTTGAGGGGTTTTAAAGCTCTTCTTGTGCAAAAGAGAGCAACACTATGACAAAACGATTATTTTGCATTGGATAGAACAGGAAAAACTGCAGAATCTACCCAATTTTCAGCTTTCTGGGATTACTGCATGCATCATGTTTTTCAAACTGAAAAACAGCATTTTTGCTTCACGGGCAAAGCTGGAAATCAGCTATCTGCTCTAATGCCTAAAGCAGTTGATTTAATCCAAGTTCTTCTCAGTTCAGTTCAGTCCAGTCGCTCAGTTGTGTCCGACTCTTTGTGACCCCATGAATCACAGCATGCCAGGCCTCCCTGTCCATCACCAACTCCTGGAGTTCACTCAGACTCACGCCCAATGAACTCACGGAACCCGACTTTGAAATTAATGGCTGAGTGAAGTAAGTCAGAAAGAGAAAAACAAATATCATGCATTAACGCATATACATGGAATCTAGAAATATGGTACTGATGAACTTATTTTCAGGGCAGCAATAGAGACGCAGGCATAGAGAACAGACTGGCCACGGTAGGGGAAGGAGACGGAGGGACGAATTGAGAGACTAGCATGGAAACCTATACTCTACCATATGGAAAACTGATGCCAGTGGGGGTTTGCTGTGTGACTCAGGGAGCTCAGACCTCATTCTCTGTGACAGCCTAGAGGGGTGGGATGGGGTGAGGGGTGGGAGTTGGGAGGGAGGTTCAAGAGGGAGGGGCCATATGTATACTTATGGCTGATACACGTAGATGTATGCAAGAAACACAATATTGTTGCAATCAAAAATAAAAGTGAGGAAAAGAAAGAAATTAATAGCTAAGCACGGCCTCTTTTTAGTTTATCATGACAAAACTCCCTGCACCAATCTGCATTTTTCCCCAGAAAATAAAACACTTGGTTTTATTTTTTGCTTGCAAGACCCTAAAAGACCAGTCCCACCTTCCCTTATGGAGAAGCAGACATGAGTTCAATCCCAGAGTCAAGAAGATCCCCTGGAAAAGGAAATGGCAACCCACTCCAGTACTCTAGGCTGGGAAATTCCACAGGCAGAGAAGCCTGGTGGGCTACCGTCCATGTGGTCAAAAGGAGTCGGAGGAGACTTGGGTGACACAGATACAGGTCCCCCCAAAACTTCCGTTCAGTTCAGTTCAGTCGCTCAGTCATGTCCACGTCTTTGGAACCCCATGGACTGCAGCATGCCAGGCTTCCATGTCCATCACCAACTCCCAGAGTTTACTCAAACTCATGTCCATTGAGTCCCTGGTGCCATCCAACCATCTCATCCTCTGTAGTCCCCTTGTCCTCCTGCCTTCAATCTCTCCCAGAATCAGGGTCTTTTCAAATGAAGTCAGTTCTTCACATCAGGTGGCCAAAGTATTGGAGTTTCAGCTTCAGCATCAGTCCTTCCAATGA
>SJYA01002239.1:0-84939 GCA_006410615.1 Neotragus moschatus
TGCCCCAGGACCCCCCCGGGCCCTCCCCTGCACCTGGCCCGTTCCTGTCCTCGGCGTGGGACCCTCGGAGGCGGTGGGGCTGGGGCCGCCATGCAGAGCGGGGCCGCAGCTGCAGACCTCTGCTCGCCCTCGTCTCTGCCCCTCCTTTCTTTCTAGAGGCCCTGCGGCCCTCTTTCCCAGTCTCCTCTGCTCCCAATACCCTGCTGCAGGAGCTTAAGAGGGAAAAAAGGGAGACAGGGAGGCCAAGCGAGGGTGAAGTGAAATGTTAGCGACATTCAAGGCACTGACTTCCTGGGCCCCTCACTGCCCCCACCCCGCCCCATCCGGGATGAACCTGTCTGCTCTCTGAGCCGTCCGCGACTTCTTCCCTGTTTTGAGCCGTCAGACCCCCTGCACACTCTCCCCCACTCCCAGGACCACAAGAACACATGTGGCCAGTCCATCTGTGACCTTTATTCTCTGGACCTCACTCCCGGAAGGGGAGGAAGCCCCAGGAGAGCTTGCGCTCCCTACCCCAGATTGGATGAATTCCACCTTCCTCCTGGCCCTCAACCTTCCCAGTTCCTCTGGGGACACAACAGGAAGAGGGGAAAAGCCCTCTCTCTGGGCCAGAGGTTGGCAGTCCCGGCTGGATCCTGCAGGAGGAGAAAGCCCTGCAGGAGGGACATGTTCCTCCTTTGGATCCCAGAAGGGCATCCTCTGCCGGTTCTGCAGCCAGAAAACTGACCACCCTGTGAAGCTGCGTTCATTCATTGCCCAGCAGCGGATGGAGCCTCCTTGGACAGAGGCTCGCTGTCCCTCTCAGGGGAGGTGGCCACCCAGGAGTCCAGAACGCAGACCCCGCACAAGTCATCTCACCTGGGAGGCAGCTCTGCAAGCCCTTTGCTTTGCCCCACCTGCCGAGACAGCTGAAAAGCCCCCCGTTTTGCTGCCAACCAGCAGAATGATGACAAGATACCCCTTGGTTTTCTTCTCTGCAAAATAAGGAAATTGCGTCGGAAGGCTCTTCTTAAGCTGACCTTCCATGAATGTCATTCCAAAAAAAAGAGACTCCACTTCTGTGGGCCAAGCAAGGGGCTTTTAGTCGCTGTGGACAGGCAGCAGCATTCTCTTGACGTTCTCTTGGTGGCTCTGATTTCTCAAGGAAGAGAGAGGAGCCAGCTCTTGGTTTGAGTTGGAGTCACTCACTGCCTCGCCAGTTCTGCGCTTTGGAACAGGGCTGAGCTAGACTGAACAGGCCGTGGCGGGGGACAGAGGACAGATATTAGTGAATTCGTGGTTGTTTGTGCAGCAGTGAGAGCAGGGAGGAGCCGGAGTGAGGTAACAGAACTCCCTAAATCGGTGCACTCTCCGGGGAGTGGTGCATTTCCGCACTTCCTTTCCTAGCTGAGTTTCCAAATAAGAAAGTTGGAGGGGCACATTTGCATCTTGGAAGTTGTTTTTCAGGACGTGGGTTTGAAAATGCACATTCTCCTCCTACCTACTGGCACACCACCACCTCCTCCGACGCCCAGACCCTCTCTCTTCCCGACAGGTCCAGGTCCGTGGGGGCTGGCCTACAGATCGGGGGAGGAGGTGATTCTGGGAGAAGAGGGGGGTCTGGCAGAAACCAGGGGTGAAATTCCCCTCCCAGCCGCTCACTGACTTCTGACCTCTGCACCTTTCTTGCTAGCGATCCCTAAATTACTGAGCTGTCTAAGCCTCCCTCGGGGGGAGGGAGGCAAGCAGGGCTGCTGGGAGGTAGAGCAGGGAAAGTATGAGGGGAAGGTCAGGGGTCGTTTCACAGTATGTTTTGGCAAAGGAGGCCCGTGGAGCAACCAGTGGGGTCGGACTTTCATCCTTCCAGAACTTCCCTCCCAAGGCAAACAAAGGCTGTCACTGGAGCGGTGATTTGGAGCATGTGCTCTGGGGAACCAGGGCTCAGCCTTCAGGGCCAGCGACCTGGGGGAAGGATTAGATGACGGTCTCCCCTGCACCCCGCCTGCCCCCAGGCTCCTAAGCCCGGGGAGGTGACGGAAGTGCCTGGGAAGGCCACGGCCGGGACCACAGAGGCTCAGCCAAGCGGGCGGCTGGTGTCCTCAGGGTCCAGCCAGGACGCAGCTTCCGCAGCGCTCTGAGAGCTTCCAGCATAGCCATGCGGCTCCAGAGAACCACTCTGCGCGTCTGTCTCCCATGCAGGCAAAATCAGGTCTGAAAGGAAAGAAGAGGTGGTGGTGAGCTCAGGCCCAGTTAGTTAGCTCGTGTTCCTCGTTCAGTTGTGCCCAACTCTTTGCGATCCCATGGTACCTCTGTCCATGGGATTCTCCAGGCAAGAATACTGGAGTGGGTGGCCGTTCCCTTCTCCAGGGGGACTTCCCAGCCCAGGGATCTCAACTGAGTCTCTCACGTTGCAGGCAGGTTCTTTACGAGGGAAGCCCGGAGGTCAGTTCTGGGACAGCTTGGAAGGCTGGGAGTTTGGGAGTCCAGAAGAACCAGCCCCCGCCAGTCCCCCTCAAACCCAGGGAGTGGGACACACCCAATACTTGCCCTGATCATGGCCGTAGCCAGCAGGACTCTCCCCCCAGCTTCGACGTCTTCTCCCCCAGCTCCCCTTGGCTGCTTCAGCATTCCGGGCAGTAGCAGCAAATCCTCCTGAAGGGCAGGCGCTCCCCAGCACGAGTTGGTCTTAGCTGGAACCAAGTCTCCAGGGATAGGGCCGTGGCATCATGTGATCTCTGTCTTCATTGCTTTGTCCGCCGCTTGCGCGCTGCCTGACTTTGGGCAAGGCCCTTGGCCACTGTGACTCAGGGGTCCTCCTCTGTGAAACGGGGACATCGCTGACGTGCACACGGCCGCCCCATGAAAGCAGATCCTGAGAGCACAGGGCTGGATCAGCGGCAGCACTTCCGGTTCTGTCTTTCCTGCCGGCTCTGTCTCAGGAACGTGCAGGGAGTGACCATCCAGCCCCCAGGTAGCCATGGCCACCGCATGCCAAGGAGTGGACTGAGCGATGACCCCTTATCCTGCTCATCCTGCTTGTGGCCTTCCGGGCAAGGAGGTGGCCACATAGACCTTCTGGACCTAGCCCCTCACCCCCCTCCCTGAAGCAGAGGCGTTTCCTCCGCTGACAGTCTGAAGACAGGTCATTTTTCTTCTCTTTCCATATAATGGCTTTACTCCCCTACCCACCACCCCCCCTTTCCAAGCCTTAATGACTTTAACATACACATAGTTCTGAAAAAAAAAAAAATACAAGCCCCCTGTGAGCTGCCCAGACCCCTTGTAGTGGAGGAGAAATAACCCAAGCACATGTCCACAAGTCACCGCCGGCGATGACAGGGGTCCGCGCGCCGATTTCCTCCTGTGTTTGAAGCCGGAGCAGGGGGATGGGGCGGCAGGGAGGAGACAGAGGGCCTGGGCATTCGGTGGTTCCCTTTGATCCTCCTAGAAATGCTGTAGCATTTAGGGAAGTATTTCACCCTGAGAAATCTAAAGTGTAAGAAAGACAGGCTGGGCGGGTGTCGGGGACAATGATGGAGGGAGATTGCTACCAGATGACCTTTTCTCTCCTTGAGAGTCTGAATCTCTGCTGTCTTGCTTCTCTGGGCTGGGGAGAGAGGAGACAGTCTCTAAGGGGAGACATTAGCTTGGAGTATTTATGAATCTGCTGAGGCCTGCTACCCGGACCAACATGCATGGCTTTTACCTCCAGCTTCTCTGTGGTTTCCCTGACAGAGAGAGAGACACGGAGGCCCACAGAGCGCCGGGCCCTCATCTTCCCAATGCAGACAGCGTCCAGGGTGACCCTGTCCCCCTGCCACCCTCAGGGCCCCGGCCTCCAGGGCTGTCACCTTGTCTGTGAATGAACATCCAGGGGACAGTCTGCCAGGAGGGAGAAGACAGGCACCGCCTGCCTCCTGACTGTGTCTCCAGCCCTGCATCTACCCACACGGGGCCCAGAGCAGAAGCTGACCTGCAGGAGGGAGGATCCAGCAGAAGGGAGAGATGGCACAGGGCTGGGGCCCCGCTGCACCGCCAGGCGTAGAAATGGAGCTGGCCGGAATCCAGGTTTTCCTCTAAATCAGAAGCAAAAGCACCCACACGGCAACCTTACCCCTTGACCAAAGACGGGAATGTGCCTGTCTGACCTCACATTATTGGTGCAATTATCATCATTATTGGTAACATCACCATCATCATCCTGTAATTGACCAGTTTCAATGGCAGGGAGGCCCAGGCCTCCTCTGGGCTTTTGTGTTCCAAGAAAATGAGTTGTGGCAGCCTCCCCACCCCTCTGCTTGTCCTTACCACCCACAGGGCCTCTTCCCTGCCCGGTCACCTGAGACTCCTTGGCCCCGGTCCAGCACCTGTATCCTTGTGTGGGGACACCACATGGCGGGGTCAGGTTTCCTGGGCAAACGGGGAGGCCTCTTTGCTGGGAGAAGGCACATGTCTCCCTCCTTCCAGACAAGAACAAGATTCAATCCAGGCCCCAAGCCAGGGGTTCTCAGGCTCGAATGTGCCTCAGGGTCACCTGGAGAGCTGGCTGGACTGCAGATTGCTAGGCCCTGTCCGGAGAGCTTCAGATTTCATGGAGCAGGGCATGGGGCCCAAGAACATGGCTCTCCCGGATGCTGATTTTTGCCAAGCCCCAGATGATGCTGACGCTCTTGTAGGGACCGCACTTTGCCAACCACGGCCCTAAACCATCCTCAGATGAGTGTGAAAGGGTGGAGTCGCTTGCACTCTTCTCTTCCCATCCTCTTGGAGATGGTGTTTACACTGTGCCTCATTCCACGGCCTCAAAATCCAGTTCCCAGCCAGGGGGCTGAGGGCCCAGGTGCTGCAGGAGGTGGGGAGCACTGCTAGCCCTCACACCTCAGGACCCCTTGGAGAGAAGGCAGAGGCAGGCAACACACCCTCCCCACCCCCTGAAGACTGCTGCCTTCAGTTGGCATTTTGGCGAGCCTTCCTCCGGGGGAGGCTGAGGCCAGCCTGACTCACTGTACCAACCTTTGTTGGGAACGCTGGGCCTCGGCCAAGCCCTCCTCCCTGCCTCTTGCCCACCTGTTCCTCTGGCTGAGCTTCGGGCTCCGCAGAGGATGACAGGCTCTCTCTGCCCACTGTCCCCACCCCCCGGGGTGCCCACTATCTGCACGTGTTCTCAAAGCGAGGCTCCCACAAGTCTGTGCCGTGGCCTCCCACGCATCCCCGCCCACTGCGGAGCTCAGGGATCCTCCAGAAGCTGTGTCCTGGGAACAGGGCTGTTTCTCTTTCTCTGCTCTTACATCACGCCTCTGGAGGAAAGGGAGGGAGGCGGGCTGGAGCTGACCTTCGGTGGCCTGCTCCTGTCTGGCAGAGACCGGGCTAGCTGTGTTCCTTATGGTCTCCCATGAGCAGGAGTGTTTGCCCCCTTGATATTTGCTCCGGTCCTCTAGGGAAGGCCCCAATCTTGTTTTTTTTTTTGTTTTTTGGGTTTTTTTTTTTTTTAATTTTAATTGGAGGATAGTTACAATATTGTGATGGGTTTTTTGCCATACATCAACATGAATCAGCCACAGGCCCCAAACTTGTTTTGCAACAACAGGTTTGAAATCTCAGGGCACACACTATACCTGGATTATAAGAAGTGGGCAGAGTCTAGCCCAGTGGTTCTGAAACTCAAATCGGCATCAAAATCCCCTGAAAGCTTGTTAAAACATGCGCGGCCGTGTCTCCCACCCCCGCGAGGGGCTCTGATTCAGAAGCTCCGGTCCGGTGTGGGGCCTGAGATTTCTATTTCTAACAAGTTCCAGGGGGTGCTGATGCCACTGACATGGGGACCACGCTCGAAGGACCACAGGCCCAGTTCTGCAGTCCGTTGATGAAGCTTTTGCTGACTGTAATTCCGTGTTTCTCTTCATCAGAACTTTATTCCACCCCCTACATTAGATTATAGTCTTTCTGAGTTGTTCTGAGGTCACTGAGGAAAAATGTGACCAGCTTGCTGATTCCAAGCTGTTTCTTCATTCATTCAAAAGATAATAATCATTATAGCAAATGCTTACACAGTGCTTACTAAGTGCCACTGTCCTAGAGCGTTGCATATATTATCTCTTTTCATCCCCATAATGGTCCTGTGAGGTATCTGGAATCGTTATCTCCATTAGACTAGTGAGTAACTGAGGCACAGGGAAGTTCAGGTTATGAGTTGAGTTAAGGTTCACCAGAGGCAGAGCCAACCAGGCAGTGTGGTTCCAGGAGCTGTACTCCTAACCAGTCCTCAGCTCCTGAGCATCTGTTGAAAGGTAGGCACCGTCCTGGATTCTGAAGGGTGAGGTAAGGAGAACATGAAGACGCACGCCACATTTTGCCTTGGGTTAGCAGTCGGAAGGAATGCCATAGAACGGCAGCAAGACAGAAACGCGTGCCAAGTGCCGAGCGCGCACAGCAGAGGGGATGAGTGGCTGGGCCCGGGAAAGGTGGCCAAGGGGAGAGGGCGCCGAGCTCAGCTTACAAGGCAGGAAGGGGTTTTCGAGCTGGAGAAAAGGCTAAAAGGTCAGTCCCTGGTGGCAGCCAGATAGTCCGTGCAAAGGCACTGTGTGCACGAACACAGCAGTCCAGAGGCTGAGAGTGGCTCCGTGTTCGAGGGGCTCGAGGAGGAAGGGGAAGGAGAGAGAAAGCTGCCGCAGAAGCAGGTCGGGCCCGGCGGTGCGCCGTCTTGAATGACATGCTCAGGGGTTTGGACTCCGGAATGAAGGGGGAGCTGTTGAGGTCTTTGAGCAAGTCAGGGGCATAACCAGAGGTATTACTGTGAAAGGTTCAGCCTTGGGTCCACCGTGGGCTCACCTCCCCCTGCACCCTCCGTCACATTCCTGAACAAAATCACGTTCCCTGGCACTTTCTACCGTCTGAACAACATCCTTTGTCTATCTCGCAGTTCAGGACTTTTTCTAGTTCTTTCTCATTCTTCTTGAGGCTTTTCCAAGTGGTATCAACCTAATTCTGACCTTGTCACTCATGGTCATTGGATCTTATTCTCCGTGACCCCAAGTCATGCTGTTGTAGAGCCTCAAAGTCCGTGCTTAGGTAGATCAAGTCTCCGGCTTGGGCAGGTAAGGGTATCCTTGGATACACACATAACTTCAAGGATTACAGGGGTCATAGCCCTGCACCCTGCTCACTTCCATGGGAATGGATGGTCCCCAGAGTTAACTGCAAGCCATTTGGATTCCCTCTGCAGTGCTTACTTGCAGTGCCTTTGAAAGGTTTTGTGAGATCTGTCTAAACTGGCTCTTATCATCTGATTGGAAATGCTGTTGGAACGAATATCAGAGGCAGCATCCTTTGACCTTCATTTTCTCACCTGTGAAATGGCAATAATTCCTCACCCATTTATTCAACAGAGTTTTATGATCTGAAATCAGACCTGGATTTGGAAGCATTCTGTAAACTGTAAAGCACCAAAGAAACACAAGATAAATGAGGGTGCGTGAAGTGATAGGCGCAGAAGTGAGCCGTCCATCAATCTGTCTCAGACGAAACCCCAAGATACCGCTCAATGGGAGGCAAACCCATGTCCAGCTTTTTAACCATCCCAATGAGCCCCTCGGTTCAGTTCAGTTCAGTCGCTCAGTCGCGTCCGACTCTTTGCGACCCCATGAACCACAGCACACCAGGCCTCCCTGTCCATCACCAACTCCCAGAGTCCCCCCAAACCCATGTCCATCAAGTCAGTGATGCCATCCAACCATCTCATCCTCTGTTGTCCCCTTCTCCTCCTCCCCAAGTCCCGTCTTTCCCAAGATCTAGCGACCATGAGTGACAAGGTTGGAATTAGGTTGATGCCAGTTGGGATGCGTCCCTGGGTGCCTGGTAACTATATTGTCAGGCCCTCTGTCTCGGGCTGCCAGTTTCCTTAGGCGCTCTCTTGGGAAGACTGCCTTCTTATATTGGTTTTGCAGCCTGACCTCTGCTCCCCAGGGCTTCCAGTTGTAGCTCCCATCCCCCGCTGGGGCTCTGGATAACCCTTCCAGCTTTCCAGCCCATTTCCCAGGAGAGCAGTGACTACTGGCTGGGAGCCAGGTGGCCCCAGAGCTCTAAGCAGAGAACAGGCTCAAGCAGGCAGATGGAGTCCTCACCAGGCGGCCAAGAGCTTTAAGGGACCCAGGCAAAGTTAGGCCTAGTCCACCCTGGCAGGCCCTTTAAGCTATAACCTCACCTCTTCCTCCCCTTTCGGGCCAGGTGGCCTCTCTCCTTTCCTACTCGGGTGCTGGAGTCTTTGTATCTCCCATTCGGAGAACTCCAGGGTGGCAGCCGTACCACACCTGGGGGTGTCCAGTGGTGAAGGAAGGGAGCACTTCCCCTGAGAAGGAATGGCTCCACTCCCCCAGCAATTGGCCGTATTCCATAGTTGCGTCCACGCTCACCATCGGACGCTGCTCTGGGATGAGTGGACCTGCTGGAACATCCACGTGTGTTCTCAGCCTAGCATGTCCTGTCCTCCCCGCCATGCTCTCGCCTTAGCCTTCTTTCCCATCATCCCTCCGTCTAGTTTCCAAGTGGCCCAGGGTCTCCAGGTGTTCCCTTCTCCCATCATACGCTTCCTTCCAAAGATTTCTGCAGCATCAGCCAGGCTGCTCACTGCCGGAGGCCCGGTGGAGGTGCTGTTGACTTCTGTTTTCTGAAGCATCTGGGAGCAGCGCCCACAGAGTTGCCGGCACACAAAGTTCCAGCCACAGCTGGCTTCCCGAGAGCATCAGTCTTCCAGGCCAGGCCAGGCCAGGCCAGAGAGTGCCAGCATCGGGGAGGTGTCAGATCAAGGGCGCCGAATCCCAGCCCCTTGCTGTCTGCCCCAGGGGTGTTGAGGGAGACGGGCAGCGCCAGCTCATTTCCTTGAGCACTTCTCTCCCGGGCCCACCACTGCAGTCCTGGCGGCCCTGTCGCTCTGCAGCAGTGACCCGAGGGTGTGAAACAGAAGGGGAGGCCCAGGGCTGGTGCAGCCAGGAGTGTCCTGTGGGCTTCGAGTCCTGGTGGAGACGTAACGTGGAGGGAGCCGCCAGAGCCTCCAGCAGGCTGCCTGCGGGGGCATGGTCCTAGAACAGGACCTGGCCCAGCAGGAGACACGGCAACCGCCACCCCCCCACCCTCACGGGTCGCTGAGCGGGCCGACCAGGTGAGCTGCCGTCCTCTACCCTGCCCAGCCCTGCGGCGCCCACCCCAGCCCGCCTCCTCCATCTGGCCCCGCATCTGGCCGGCAACCAGCAGGAGAGTTAGGCAGCGCCTCTGCCCTCCCTGGGCAGCCCTTGCCTCCTCCCCCGACCCTCGGAGTCTCCTTGTGACCCTGCCTTCTGTGTTCCTGCCTGCCTCCCCCAGGTGCCCTGCAAGAACAGAGAAGGAATGCGGGCTCTCCAGGGAGTCAGCCCTTAGCTCCCTCGCCCTCAGCCCCTCACACAGCCTGAGGTCTTACCAGGAGCCCCCGCTCCCCTCCTTCCTACATCCAGAAGCCCCGCTCACAGGAGCTGAGGCCTGTCCATGAGCGGGGCCCCTCCATCACCAGGCAGACCCTGGACTAATTTGCGGAGACTGACCTCTGACCCCAGTACCATCCTCAGAGAGGGTTTGGCAGAAGCCAGAGACCTGGGTTCGATCCCTGGGTTGGGAAGATCCCCTGGAGAAGGGAAAGTCTACCCACTCCAGTATTTTGGCCTGGAGAGTTCCTTGGACTGTGTAGTCCATGGGGTTGCAAAGAGTCGGACACGACTGAGCGACTTTCACTTTCACTTCAGTGTTCGTCTCTCCAAGGATCTCCTCCTGGGCTCCTAATTCTGCCCCTGGTGTGGGTTGTGCCTGCGTGTGTATCTGTACACAGCGTGTGTGTGTCCGTACACGGCGTGTGTGTGTCCCTACACGGCGTGTGTGTGTCCCTACACGGCGTGTGTGTGTCCCTACATGGCGTGTGTGTGTCCCTACACGGCGTGTGTGTGTCTGTACACACCTCACACCCTGGCATCCCAGCACATCCCCCCGCAGCGTCCCAGGCAGCGCAGCGGACGTGGAAGTGGAGATTGCAGAGCAGATGTTGCTGAGAGCTCTTCCTGGCCCAGTGCTGCCCATCCCTCCACAGGCCAGGCCTGTAATGAGAGGATTAGTTTTCGTTCCCCTCAATCTCAGCCCCAGTATGGCTGGCAAATGCTGGTTCAGCTGTAGCGTTTTCATTGGCAAATCCCCGACTCACCCTGGAGACAGGTTCACCAAACATACTCAAGCCCAGAACTGGATCTGCCTGGAACCGGAGCCCGGGCCTCTGGTCTCGGCCAGATGCGACAGCTGGGGGCCGCAGTGTGGGCCTTTTGTCCCTGCAGATGGTCGGGGGCACACGGAGGCTGGATGGGGCCGCACGTGAATCCCAACTGCCTGAGCTAGCTGCGTGACCTTGAGGATGTAGCCGAAGTTCTCCGAGGTTAGCTTTTCTCCTTCCTTAATGAGCATAGTAACACAGGACTCACAGGACTTGTTGTGAGGATTAAGGATGATAATGTGTTCGCGTGTAGTCAGCGCTCAGTAAATGCTAGTGCAGTCGGAATCTAAATGGTACACACGGTGCAGGGAAAGCGAGCCACAAACTTTTTAGAGCCCTCGGAAGGGCTCACGCATCCGAGAGCCTTAGAGCAGCAGGCGGGAGCGCGGCCGTCCGAGTGAACCCCTCGCGTGCTTCCCCGCCAGCTCCCGTGCTGAGCGCTCCGTGTGTATTAGCCACAGTCCTGCACCAGCCCACCTTGCGAATGCGGAAATTCGGCTCGCCAGAGGGAAGTACCTTGCCCCACGTCATGTAGCCCCGTCGTGGCTCAGCCTGGAGTCCAGCCGAGCAAGAAGGGCTCCGGGCTTCCCTCTCAGCCTCAGCCCTCCACCACCCTCGGCTGTGCCAGGCAGCTCCAGCCCAGAGAGGGCAGGGACTGGCTCCGGGCCACCCAGCTGGGAACCTTCTCCCTCCTAGGCCTGGACTCTCTCTCCACAGGCTAATTGGCCACATTATTTTATGTATTTTTTGAAAATAATTTCGTGTGTTTATTTTTGGCCACACTGGATCTTCGTTGCCGCGTGGGCTTTCCTCTAGTTGTGCTGAGTGGGGGCCACTCTTCTTTGCAGCGGAGGGCTTCTCCGCACCGCGTCCTCTCTCGTTGCAGAACACAGGCTCTAGGGCATGCACACCCAATAGTTGTGACTCGAGGGCTTAGCTTTTTAGAGGTATGTGGGATCCTCCCAGAGCAGGGATCAAACCCATGTCTCCTGCATTGGCAAGCGGACCCTTCACCACTGAGCCACCGGGGAAGCCCTGGCCACATTTTTTTAGAAGGTGCTGGAGGGACCTATCCTCTCCAGCCAGACAGCCCCGTGTGACTCAGCTAGCCCCATCTCCTCTGCTACTGGAGGAAACGTCCCCTGAAGACAGAGAGCTGCTTTGTGCAGGTCCTGAGTGGACTCTAGGGAAGGCAGGAGTTCAGCCTTCCCTTCTGCGCAAAGAGGCAACGCACTCAGTACTCCCTGGGGACACTATGCGCTCAGCACCCTCTGCCCTCCGGGATCTTCTAGAAACACAAGGCGGCTTCCTTAGGACGGTTGCCACCCAAGAGCTCAGTACCCTTGCTCCCCAGCGGTGAGATAAGTGTCAGAGCACGTGTTCTGTTCAGCCTGCCTAGGCTGAGCTCAGACTCTTGTGAGCTCGTGTCAGCTGCAGACGTAGGCAGTGTCATGGGCATCCAGCTGTCAGTGGCATCAGAAATGGGAAAGAGGGGCAGCCCTAAGGTGCAAGCACTTAGCTAGGGTAAAGATCCCACCTGCCAATGCAGGAGACCTAAGAGATCATAAAATATAGCCCTTGCTCTCAAGAATCCCAGGATCTAACGAAGAGGACAAGACAGGGAAAGAAACAGGGAACAAAGCCAGTGAGCAAATTCTGATACCAGTGATTGTCATGCCAGGAGTTCAAGGATCAGTTCAGGGACCATATTTTATTTAAGCTCCGTACTGCAGGATATTTAACACTCGGAAGGGGCTTAAAGAACTTGGTTGGTGCATCACCAACCATGGTTGATTGTTTATTAAAAGCGATGCAGATTGTTCAATCCCTGGGTTGGGAAGATCCCCCAGAAAAGGAAATGGCAACACACTCCAGTATTCTTGCCTGGGAAATCCCATGGACAGAGGAACCTGACGGACTACAGTTCATGGGGTTACAAAAGAACTGGACACGACTTGGAGACTAAAAAACAGCAGTGTGTAAACATACAGCCGATTCACTTTGCTGTACAGAAAAAACTAAGCCGACATTGTGAAGACTGCCTACTCTGATAACACTTTTAAAGATCGGAATAGTGTTCGGCCATAGTAAACGTTCAGTAAAAGGAAGCTATGACTATGGTTACCGGCAAGTAAGTCTGATTGAAAGCACCCCCTCCCAGCATCCTTAATTCTTCGGAGCCCTCTCAGGTCAGGCGGTGGCAATGCCAGCACATGGCAGCCTCCGCACTCCCACCTCCATCACCACTCCTGTGTGCTATGGACAACTGACATCTCTCCAGGCTTGTCAAGTGTGAAGCACATTTACCTGCTTACCTTCAATACGTGTCCCCTTATTCCGTCTGGCAGTCAGGTTGAGCCCCATACTGAGAGAGGACCACCCATTACTGCATCCGTGGGAGTGACACCCCCTCCAGGAAGGCTTGCCTCCTCAGCCCTGGCTGATCCCTGAACTGCTGGCACGACTATCATTGGTATCAGACAGTTGCTCACTGGCTTTGTTCCCTGTTTCTTTCCCTGTCTTGGTTAGATCCTTGGATTCTTGAGAAGCAAGGACCGTATTTTATTTAAGCTTTATACTGCAGGATATTTAACATTTGGAAGGGGCTTAAAGAACTTGGCTGGTGGATCACCAATCATGGTTGATTGTTTTTTAAAAGCAATGCAGATTATAGACAGTTTTGGTCAATATCTAGGCCTGTTCCAAAGGCCAAAGGAACTTTGGGGTCATGGAATCCTATCATGAAGCCTGTTCAACTTTGACCATGCCAGAGTCATTCCATCTTCAGACCTTTGACTCAGCTAGCCCGGTGAGGAGCACCCCCACAGACAGCTGTTGCCCACCAGCCAGCTCCTTACCCTTACCTGGCAGGCATCCAGCCGTGCAGGGCACCCCCCACCCCTCCCCTCTCTGTGGGTGGCTGTGGCTCTCCTCCTGGCTGAGGTTCAGATCCCACCCGCCCTCGCCTCGCTCCCCCTCCAGGCTGTCAATCACCACTCTCTGGAGATAGTCCCCAAGGCCCACCCTCCTTCTCCCCAGCCTCCAGTCACAAATGGCTGCTCCAAGGCAGGCTGGTCTTTGTTTAATGTTCCTTTCATTTGACTTTGGGCTAAAGAGGAAGATAAATGACACTCTGTCTCTTTAAGGTAAAAAAGGCTTTTTTTTTTAAAGACTTTTTTTTTTTTTCCTTTTAGGAGGGAAAAAAAAACTCCTCTAAGTTATTAGGGGAAAGAAAATCATTTGACTTAAGCAGCCTCTGGCAGTCTGGTGATGCTGAGACAATATACCTGTCAGCATCTATCAGGTTTGGAAAACAAAGCCATCTGCATATGGGGAAAGGAAGAGGGCTGGGAGTGAGAAGAGGTGGTGAATAGCTAATAAGGGAGGCGTGGGGCACCCCACCCCAGAGGAGCGCTTGCACATTCCGGGTGCCGTGACTGGCTCTGACCAGGAAAGTCCAGATACTTAGGGAGGGAGTAATAAGTCTGAAATTTCCGATTTTTCTTTTTTTTTAATAGTAAAGATTTTAAAGTTCATCCAGCCTAGACTTTCCGTTTTGGGGGGTTAAAAAAACTCGAGTATGAAAGGTTAAAAACTCGAGTTAAAGGTTAAAACTCGAGTATGAAAGGGAGGTGATTTACTCAAAGCCAGTGCCAAAACCAAGGCTGAGATCCAGTTTCCACGCCGCTGTGGGTCTTGGTCCCTCCTCTGCTGATCCGAGTCCGAGTCGCCAGCTGTTGAGCACGCTCTTTCTGTCCTTCCCCTCCCATCCGTCAGATTCTGTCCCTGGGAACCCCAATGCTATCTCTAAGTCCCAGCCTGACTCCTTGGTGCCCCCAACCCCTTGTGCCCAAGCCCCTTGCCCCCTTGCCTGCAAGGCAGGGTTCACTCTAGAGCACATGTTCTAGGTGAGGGGCTCTGGCTTATTTCCGAACAGGACCAGGTGCACCCAAATTACCCTTCTGGAAGAAGCACCGATCTGCCCGGGGGCTGGGGCTGGGGCTGCGCAGTACCCAGTCTCCTGTAGGTGACAGAGAACGCTGCCTGATGAGTGTCAGTTTTATCAGCGCACAAGGCTGGCACTCCAGGATTTTTTGCTGACCCTGNTCCCTGGGAACCCCAATGCTATCTCTAAGTCCCAGCCTGACTCCTTGGTGCCCCCAACCCCTTGTGCCCAAGCCCCTTGCCCCCTTGCCTGCAAGGCAGGGTTCACTCTAGAGCACATGTTCTAGGTGAGGGGCTCTGGCTTATTTCCGAACAGGACCAGGTGCACCCAAATTACCCTTCTGGAAGAAGCACCGATCTGCCCGGGGGCTGGGGCTGGGGCTGCGCAGTACCCAGTCTCCTGTAGGTGACAGAGAACGCTGCCTGATGAGTGTCAGTTTTATCAGCGCACAAGGCTGGCACTCCAGGATTTTTTGCTGACCCTGTATAGACCATCTGAACTCTCCCTGTGTCGTGTTTATCGGGTTTTTAGTACGTGTCACGTCTGGATCTGGAGCGTGTGACCTGTCACTCCCATCTGCCCGTGACTCCCAGAGGTCAGCCTCTTCTTTCCTCCGACTACTGCATGCAGGGGAGCACAGTGCAGGGAGGGGCCGGCCTCGACCCAGCCCAGCTGCTCCACGTCTAATAACTTGGCCCGGGCAAGGACAATCAGGACCCTCTCAAGGGAGTTCACTCTAAAGCGGACAAGATGGGCTGATGATCAGCACACACTAATAGGAACCCGCTGAAGGGGCTGGGTATCTTTTGGAATGAATATGGGGGTGGAGTCTAGAGGCCCTGATCCTAGAGGGGCCCAGCCTTCTGCTTCCCAGATGTCCCGCCTCTTGTGGCCCCATGTCCTGGTTAAGAACTGTGGTGGCGGGGGGCGGGGGGGGGNTCTCCTGTAGGTGACAGAGAACGCTGCCTGATGAGTGTCAGTTTTATCAGCGCACAAGGCTGGCACTCCAGGATTTTTTGCTGACCCTGTATAGACCATCTGAACTCTCCCTGTGTCGTGTTTATCGGGTTTTTAGTACGTGTCACGTCTGGATCTGGAGCGTGTGACCTGTCACTCCCATCTGCCCGTGACTCCCAGAGGTCAGCCTCTTCTTTCCTCCGACTACTGCATGCAGGGGAGCACAGTGCAGGGAGGGGCCGGCCTCGACCCAGCCCAGCTGCTCCACGTCTAATAACTTGGCCCGGGCAAGGACAATCAGGACCCTCTCAAGGGAGTTCACTCTAAAGCGGACAAGATGGGCTGATGATCAGCACACACTAATAGGAACCCGCTGAAGGGGCTGGGTATCTTTTGGAATGAATATGGGGGTGGAGTCTAGAGGCCCTGATCCTAGAGGGGCCCAGCCTTCTGCTTCCCAGATGTCCCGCCTCTTGTGGCCCCATGTCCTGGTTAAGAACTGTGGTGGCGGGGGGCGTGGGGGGGGGGGAGGCGTTAGCCTCTCAGGAGCAGTACCTGTTATTCTTTAAAGCCACAAATACTTTATATCTTGTGTATTTATCTTCTCTTTTTCGTAAACTAGAAAAGCTCCCCTGATGAAAGCACCAGCAAGAGCACTTGAATCTGGCACCTGTTTTTGTTTCCAAATTAGCTGCTGTGCCTTGGACAAGGCACTCAGCCTCTCTGAGCCTATTTATTCTTTCACAAAACCATGACAACATAATCCTACACATGGGTTTGTTGTGAGGATGAAATAAGAGAAAGGGTGTCATTCACTTATTTATTCAGTGTTTCCTGAGCACCTACTGTATAGGTTACTCTTCTAGGGGTTGGGGACGTTATTAGTGCAGAAAAGAGCAAAGAGCCTGTTGGGTTCTGGTGGCCTGCTCTAAAATCAGCATCCTGAGTGGACGGCAGCTTTCCATCCCCGTGGCCCACTCCTCTCCTCCGGGTAGACGCCGCCACGCCCCATCCAGACGCAGCTACGTGTGCAGAGGGAACAGGAGAGACAGACAAGCACTGGCGTTTCTTATGAACTGTGCCCTTAATCCTCCCAGTGTGTAGGTGTCACGGTGCACACTTTCCATTAAAAAAAAAAAAAAAGAAACAAGGTCCCACAGGGTTAGGTCCCTTGCTCAAGAGTAAGCAGCACCAATACACAAAGCCAGGCCTTCCAACTCGAAAGCCTTGCCCTTGTGGTTCCACCCAAATGCGTCCCTACGGCAAGTTCACCCTGTCACTTGAATCAGCACTAATTACACTGGTCCCCAAAGCCAGGGAGTCACTCTGTGATGGGTTGAGGGGGGCGAGTGGGCCCCGGAGAGCACGCAGGTGCTGGTGTTTGTATCTGCTGAGTCTGTGTCTGTGCGCGGGGTGTCAGCGACGGGGGTCTCAGCGGGGAATTGGCATTTGGGCTGCTAAATCACCGCAATTTGTATTAAGCGAAAACATAGTCATTATGTACTGCGTGCGGGCTGCCGCGGCTCACTCACGCTGGGGAAGCGGGAGGCTGATGGCGCTCTGGCCTGCGGTCCAGCAAGCAGTTTCCATCAGGGGTCCTGGGAGGCCCTTCTCGGGGCAGGGTGAGGGGGTCAGGTGGTTGGACAGCGAGAAGACAGGAGGATGGGGGTGTATGCCGCTCAGCTCCAGAAGGGGACTTGTGTCTCTTGCCCTCCTACCTCTGAGGGCTCCTCATCAGTAGGGCCATTCAGATTCTCATTAACTCCAGTAAATGCACATCCCAGCGCTGGGCAAGGGACACACGTGTTGATATTTAATTATATAGTGTGCACTGAGTCTATTATGGCTCCTCCAGGGAATGGCAGTTGCAGACAACGAGGTGCAATGGAGTACGTTCAAAACGACTCACTTAATGAATGCATTAGCCGCTCACTTTGGTGTGTGTGTCTATGTGGCGATGTGTGGAGGGGGTTGTGAGTAGGGTGAGGGGAGAGAGGACACCAGCTCTTTTCCTGGTGCCTTCTTCTCCTCCTCTGAACCCTTTTCTTCGAGNAGTACGTTCAAAACGACTCACTTAATGAATGCATTAGCCGCTCACTTTGGTGTGTGTGTCTATGTGGCGATGTGTGGAGGGGGTTGTGAGTAGGGTGAGGGGAGAGAGGACACCAGCTCTTTTCCTGGTGCCTTCTTCTCCTCCTCTGAACCCTTTTCTTCGAGGAGCTCTAGGAAATTCTCGACCGTCGGGACGGCCTCCATCAGGAGCTCTGGTCAAAGAGCTGGAGAGCAAAGAGGGTTAAAACTTGGCAGTGACTGAAGTCAGTGAAGCTTGGAAATGACGCGTGGATTTCCTTTGTCTAGCTGATGCCAGTCCCCAGCGACCTAGAGACTCGGGGAAATCATCCAGCTGACATTCCATCGTAGCCCCGAGCTCTGCTCTCTATTTTGGGAACTCCCTCCCCCCCGTCCTGTAGCCCCAGGTGCAGACTCACTCAGGTGCTGAGCTGCACAGAATCCCAGCACGCCCGGCAATTGAGTGGTTTCGGGGGGCGAGGAGGAGGAGGACCGCAGGGAGTGAGCCAGGTGAGGTGTTAGGAACTGAAGCCAGAGGTGACGAATCCTTTCACTTAGCAACCGTCAGGGGAGAGAGACTTTGTCCCAGGTTCCTGCCCGCGTGTGTCCCTCAGCCTCCTCCAAGTCCGTGCCCCTTCCTGCCTTTGCTGGAGTGTGAGGTCGGTGCATGAAGTTGTTTTGTGTTCTTTGCAGACTTCGTTCCTCCCCCACTTTGCGTGTCTGCTGATTTCCCTTTCCTTGCCCCCTGCCCTATGGACTCAATCTCTCATCCTTTTGAACTTCCAGGACGGTTTCTGAAGCTTCCACCTGCATTTGTCATTCCGTTTCAAAGTTATCCGTGTGGTTCCCTCCCAGTGCGCGCTGCTGGGTGCAGAGCCCAGACCTCGGGTCAGCTGTCTGTGCCGAGCACCGTGCCTTGCATCGCAGGCATTCGAGCAGTATTGGAAGTGGTGCAGTCTGACCCCATCACGTCTTCAGGACATCCCAGCAGGTCTGTGAGCCTGTATTCCTTTGTCTTTGGAGTTTCTGCTCCCACCCCAGTGGACACAGCCTGGTGGCCAGTTGCCCACTTTATCAGCGTAGTGTCAGCTCTTAGGGCAGTTGGCAAGCTAGAGACCTCGCCGAGAGAAAGGACGGCTGGGGTGGCACTCGGGAGACCAGCTGCCAGCCTTTCTCCAGAAGTTCCCGATCAGTTGAGATTCCTTTTGTCTCCCTTCCACAGTGTTGCTGTTTGGGGTTGATTTCCTTCTGCACCACATGTTAAATGTAAGAGAAGGTAACCTGGGGGAGACAGGGCATCTTTCCAGAATTCCGTGTCCTTGGGCCACTGGAGGTGGGCCCTGCCTTCTCGTGGGGGGTGACCCTCAGTTTATCTGTACAGCGTAAATAGCCCTCAGCCTGTCACAGGAAGTGAACTCTCCAGGGGATGTTTCTGAGCGGGAGGGAGGAGTATCGGCCCCGAATCAGTTTGCCAGTGGAAACTGCGGGACATTTGTCAGCTTTGGTTAAAAAGTGAGACCCAGGTGCCATTGTCCATGTAGAGGACAAAGTCCCACCTGGATGCTTGGGGCTCTGAGTCCTGAGATGGAAGAGCGGGGCCCCAGCCACGCGCTTGCCTCTGGGTCCCCGCAAGAGTGACACAAATCCTCCAAGACCAGCCAAAGGCTGAACTGGCCTTAAACCTAGTAGAGGCACCTGGGCCTGTGGGCCTTTGAAGTCCAGTGACATTAGATGAGGGTTAGTCCTGAGCCGATGGGGAGGGCCTGGTGGGTGGGTATGGCCCTGCGAGGAGGATTATGGGAGCAAAACTGTTGAGAGAATAGAGGATGCGGGACCCAGAAAACCCTCGTCCGAGTGGGAGCTCTGCCTCTTCCTAGATGCATGACCTTGGGCAAGTCTCATAAACCCGCAGAGCTTTGTTTCCCCATATGTAAAACTGGGATAATAATTCTCAGCCCGCAGGCACGTCGTGAGGCTGCAGTGAGGTATAGTATGAGGAAAGACTTCAGAAGCAATAAAAGCGTTCTATAAAGGTAGGGTGTTATTATGCTCTCCCATCCAGGCCACAGTTCCTTCTCCAGGGTAAGAGAACGAGCGTTATAAAATGAATCAGAGCCTAGGCACCCAGCAGCCAACGCAGGGAGGGCCAGGTGCCTGCAGTAGACCCCCCAATACGGGACTGTCCAGACCTCGTAAACGAGGCAAAAAGGGAACCCCTCCATCTCTGAGCTCTTTTGCAAATTCAGATTGGAGGCAAAAGAGCGGCTAAAGTCCAGCACATCTGGTTCCACTCCTGACTTCCTGTCCCGGAGACCTCTCCTGCCTGGAACTCCCATAGCTGGCCCCCACCTAAGCCGCTCTGCTAAGAGAGTGTTTTCAACCTGCCACCTCCTTCCGCTTTGCCGATCTGCAGACAAGGGTCCCGGGAGATAACAGAATCCATTAGTGCCGCTAACGTCAGGCAGTGCCTACTAAGTACGTCCTCGGAGCGCCCTCGCCAGACACCCCTGGGATGGTGGACACTGAGGGCAGGCTGGCTCCAGGCCCCGGGCGAAGAAGGCTCCCGTGGGGCCCCAGAAGGGTCTGAATCCCCCCTTCTTGGGCCTTTTCAGGGATGGTCCCTTTCCTTGTATGTAGAGGAGCCTACATTATTCCACAGCGTAAGAATCAGTGCTTCCCTGGTAGTTCAGCAGGTAAAGAATCCAACCACAATGCAGGAAACACAGAAGACGTGGGTTCGATCCCTGGGTCAGGAACATCCCCAGGAGGAGGAAATGGCAACCCACTCCAGTATTCTTGCTTGGAAAATCCCATGGACAGAGGAGCCTGGTGGGCTACAGCCCAAAAGGTCTCAAAAGAGTCCGGCACGACTAAGCGACTGAGCGTGTATTAGATAAAGAGTGAAGATCAGATGCCCTTGGCTTCCCTTTCCTCTCAAAATCCNGAAATGGCAACCCACTCCAGTATTCTTGCTTGGAAAATCCCATGGACAGAGGAGCCTGGTGGGCTACAGCCCAAAAGGTCTCAAAAGAGTCCGGCACGACTAAGCGACTGAGCGTGTATTAGATAAAGAGTGAAGATCAGATGCCCTTGGCTTCCCTTTCCTCTCAAAATCCCACTGGAATTTGGGTAGCTAGCATTGCTTAGAAGAGTCTGAAACTGGCTCTCAAGGGAAGATACCAGCAAGGGGTAACTGGTGGTGAAGCCATGGGAGGAGGGACTAGGGAGGAAGAACCACGCACTCCTTACCTTTGGAGGGGGCAGGGGAATGAGGCCCCAACTCCAGAAGGTGGAGAAGGATTCGGGGAACACGAGGGGGACTTTCAGCCCCTCCCCGGGACCCTCCTCAGGTCCAGGTTGGCAGTGGTGACCCAGAGGAGCTTGGGGAAACCTCGGACGGCGGGCAGGGGTGGATTGGCTGGGAGATGGTGGCCGCGGAAGGGAAGAGCTCTTCAGGGGGAGCCCCTTGTGGGCTGAAGGTGTCCCCCAGCCAAGTCCTCTGTAACGGCTCACGCACACACCAGCCCCTCCTGCTGAGGCCAATTTCCACGCTAAACTGTTCATTATGGCCACCCGGCCAGCGCTACGGAGGTGTCAGAACCCATCAGTGTGGGGAGAGTGGACAGGGGGACACGGGAACGCACCCCCCGCCCCGTGCTCAGCGGGGGAGGCGGTGGTGAGAATGCGTGATGCTGACGACCAAGGGTGGGAGACGGGCGTGCAGCCCAGAGGCGGAGCGCAGTTCTCTGAGCTAGTCTTCACTGAGCGGCGCGGCGCCATACCCCACGCCATGTTCCACCTAGGGCCGAACACAGCTCAGCTAAGATAGGGAAAAGGACACAGCAGCAAGGAACCACAGGACCTGCTCTTTGGTGCAGGGGTGCCGGGTTAAAGGGGTGTGTGGGGTCCCATACTCAAGTGAGGACCTGTGCCTAGGGACGCAGAGCTCCTGGGGGTGGGAGGTCAGGAGAGGCTCCCCCGGGGAAGTGAGCTGTAAGCTGAGCTGGGGAGGCCTCATCAGCCCCCCTGCTTCAGCCCTGGGGTCTGCAGTTTGGAGCCCCCGCCGTCCCCGATCCCCAGCTGCCCACGAGCAGCGGGCCCTCTGTCTTCCCCAGGGGCCCCTCTGCGCTCCTCTTCGCTCCCCGCCCCAGCCCAGCTGAGGCTTTGCTTGCCGCCCCCGAACCCCTGCTGGCTCTGCCTCCCTCCCCTTAAGTTCAGCCAGTTCAGTCCAGTCGCTTGGTTGTGTCCGACTCTTTGCGACCCCGTGGACTGCAGCATGCCAGGCTGCCCTGTCCATCGCCAGCTCCCGGAGCTCACTCAGATTCAGATGCGTTAAGCGGGTGATGCTATCTAACCGTCTTATCCTCGGTTGCCCCTTTCTCCTTTTACCCTCAGTCTTTCCCAGCATCAGGGTTATTTCCGATGAGTCAGCTCTTGGCATCAGGTGGTCAGAGTATTAGAGCTTCAGCATCAGTTCAGTTCAGTTCAGTTCAGTCGTTCAGTCGTGTCCAGCTCTTTGTGACCTCATGGACTGCAGCACTCCAGGCTTCCCTGTCCATCACCAACTCCCAGAGCTTGCTCAAACTCACGTCCATTGAGTAGGTGATGCCACCCAACCGTCTCATCCTCTGTCACCCTCTTCTCCTCCCGCCTTCAGTCTTTCCCAGCATCAGGGGCCATATTCTCTAACCCTTTTCACAATGCCCCACAGGTTTTGGGAGGTAGCTCAGACCCCTGAGCAAGGTCCCGGCGTCTGGCCACCAGAAATCCCTCCCCTCCACCTGCATGCCCTCCCCACGTCTGCCACACTCACACCCCTCGTCCTAGGTTCTCCAGGCCGCTTGCTCTTTTCTCAGTGCTGTTCTCAGTCCACCATCCAGGTTCCACCTCCTCAGTGAAGCCCTCCCTGGTTTTCCCATTCAGCCCGTTAAGTTCTTACTATTGGTGAGAGCGCCCAGCAAAGCCAGTTGCCTGCCTGAGTTATTCGCTGTTCCTCTGTCCAAGGCCGCGTGCGCAGTGACCATGGTCACAGAGTTTGGGGTGGATTCAAAACTTGGTCTGTTTGCTTGTGTGTCTTTGGCCAAGCACTTAAGCTCCCTTTTCTCATTAGCAATATGCGTGAACAGTGGTAGCTGTCTCGGTGGGGCTGTTGTGGGCAAGTAATCATTGCCATGGGTAAAGCACGCAGAAAGGGGCCTGTTTGCTATTATTTTTATTTCCTATGTGATTGCTGTCTGCTCTTCTTGCCTGGTTGTGAATTCCTGGAGGTCAGGAAGCACACAGGATTCATCTTTGTATTCTTCCAAAGAGATTCTGCTTCTCCTGTGGTCTAGAAAGAAACACAAAAGGCTCAAGCTAGAAAGGACCAGAGAGGTCATTTGGAATTAATGCTGGTTTTCCGGATTGATAAACTGAGGTCCAGGTGAGCTGAAGGACCTGCTTGCATCACACAGCCAAAGGAACCTCACGGTCAGGGTGTGAGATCTAGGTCTCGTCAGCCTTTTCCGAGCCAACACAAATGCTATTTCTGTGTGCTCTTCGGAGAACAGAGGGCCGGCGTCGTCTCAGCCTTCTCCTGGCGTATCAGTGACCACACTTTAGATGGCTGCTCAACCCCGGGCCCCTGGATGTCCACTGTCCTAAGCCCTCTGGCCTTTCCTACTGCGGCAGGTTTTCCTGCCTTCTAGTAGGGGGGCTGCGTGTGCTTTACTTAGGGAGTGGTGATCCAGATCGGGACTTGACCCTAACAGAGACTCCAGGGGTGAGGGGTGGGGAGTGCAGGGGAAGGGAGCCGAGTCCAGAAGACACGGTCCAGCCCCATCCCACCCACTCCCGAACCTCCCCGCCAGGCCCCCAGGCCCCCAGGCCGTGTTCAGGCTCCTCCCTTCACCGTGGACTTGATACAATCTGGAAAACGCATTAAACATTACAGAGAGTAGTTGACGCGTAATTAATAAAGTACGGATTTTGGCTGGAAGCCTCAACTTAAAATAGCACCGCGGCTGAGAGTGAGGGCAGGGGAGGGAGGCGCAGAAGATGGCATGTGATGAGAAACGAGACTGTTATCTCTGCCGGAACGGGGTCGTGTCCCTGAAATTAAAGAGGGGGCAGAAAGACAACAGTTGTGTTTGTCATTAATAAGGGTGAGGTCAGAGCTCAGGGAGGTGAAACGTCTTGCCCCGGGCTGGCTGTGTGTCCCGGGACAAGGCCAGGGACCCGAGCCTGGGCCGGCACCTTTGACACTAGTCCACACTTGGGCAGTAAAAGAACACCTTTCGTGTCTCCCTGAACCCTTCTCGTGAGGTTGCACCTTCCAGGGCTGATTTTAATTTAAGAGATGTTTTAATGTCATTTTGAGACAGCCTGTTCCCTCGACAATTCTCCAGAGAGGCTGGAGGGAGGTTTGTGTCTTCTTTGAGGTAGAAGAAAAAAAAAAAGGTTGGGGGGAGCCTTTTCTTCCGCCAGCACGTTCAGAGAGGCCCTTGCTGTGGTTAACCAGCCTTGTGGTGTGAGGGGAGAGGTGAGAAGGGCTTGAGGAAGCAGAGGGAGAGGGGAGAACAGGCTTCTTGGTTAATTCAAATGCCTGGCCTCCGGGGCTTTCTCTACGGAAGCTGGAGCCCTGCTGCTTTCTGCCAGCCAACCCCAGCTGGCTTTCAGAAGCAAAATGCAAATTTCTGCCCAGCTAATCAACCCTGACAAGGTAGCGTCACCTCCAGCCTGCCCGTCATTAACAAACGACCCAAGGCAGACCTGAGCGATCAGGAGTACCGGCCCCGGGTGGAGGAGGCCATGATGGAAGGTTCCAGAAACTTTAAAATGAGCTCACCAGAGAGCAGAACCTTGACACCAAAAGAGACACTGAGTCAGACAGGAAGTCCCTGCATGACCCCCTCATTCCGCTTTGACAATATTGCCTTCCTCTCTCTGTGGGACAGGAATGAACTGGATCGTGTTTAAACAGTAATGAGTGGGTGAGGGCCTGTGGAAGTCTATTGTGTGACGAGGCCCAGTGGGCCTTCTATGAGGATAATTAACCTATTAATTACGTGACATAAGGAAAACAGTCCTGGCTTCTGTGGCGTGATCGCTGTGGCATTTGTTTCTATATCCCCGAAGCCGTAAGCACTATCGCTGGCACGTCAGCCAGTCAGTTCAGTCTCAGTCGTGTCCGACTCTTTGCCACCCCATGGACTGCAGCACGCCAGGCCTCCCTGTCCATCACCAGCTCCAGGAGTTTGCTCAAACTCACGGCCGTTGTGTCGGTGATGCCATCCAACCATCTCATCCGCTGTTGTCCCCTTCTTCTCCCACCTCTAATCTTTTCCAGCATCAGGGGCTTTTCCAGTGAGTCAGTTCTTCCCATCAGGTGGCCAAAGGATTGGAGCTTCAGCTTCAGCATCAGTCCTTACGATGACTATTCAGGACTGATTTCCTTTAGGATGGACTGGTTGGATCAGTGGCACGTGGCTCTTCAGAAACGTTTGTGGTCAAATCTTTGCTCCAGGTCTCCCAGAGCCTCAGTATGCTAGTCTATGGCGTGGAGACGGAGGGAGCTCCCCTTCCCTCCAGGCTGTTGAGTGGATTCGGTGAGAAGCCACTGTGGGTCTGGGGGCCAGGCAGCAGCCCAGTGATGTCTGGCTGCCTTGTTCTGCCTGCTCTGGCTTCTGCCTTCTTTCCTCCCAGGCCTGAGTCACAGTCAGCAAGAGGATCTGAGAGTCAGAGAGACACGAGGTATTTCTGCCCTCTGTCCCCCGATTCCCTGTGCAGGCATCTCAGGCTCAAATATCCGGAACTTGAACCTGGGACTGTATCTGACTACTTCTTTCCCTGGAAGAAGTAGGTCAGTAATCCAGAGCTGGGGGCCCAGCCACCAGCCAAATTCCCAGCTCTAACCATTCCTGCTTTCCTGGGTGGGCGGTTGTCACCAGGAAGGAGGGAAGGTACAGAGGAGAGTGCCGTCTCTGGTGCCCAGGGGCCGAGGGGGAGGCTGGTGGGGCAGCAGGTTGGGTTTCACTGGCATTCCAGAGCGGGCTTTTGCCCTGCAGCTGAATCAGAGCCGAGGAACTGCAGAGACCAGAGGAGCCTCAGAGCCGGGCTGTGGGCAAACCTGATAGCCCATCTGGAATGCATCCCTGGCCTGCCCCCCTCCTCCCCCGCGCCCTGAGCCCATTGGAGGAGCCACCGCTGTGGGAACGCAGGGCCCGGCGCCTTAACCAGCAGGCTGGGCAAATCCCCCAGGTGCCAGCCCACTGGCCTGCACAGCCTCTCCCAGCTCTAAAAGCACAGATCCCCTCCAGCCCCCAGCATGGGTTCCTGCCCCTTCCTCTCAGAACCAGAGTGAGCCAACCTCAAGGCTCCCCGTAGCTCCAAAGAAAAAGGTGCCTCAGAGTTCAAGCCATCCTGTGGTCACTCCAGGGGCCAGAGAGTGTCCACCCAATCCACATCAGGAAGACATCTGGATGGGCTTCCAGGTCAGTCAGTCAATTCAGTCGCTCAGTCGTGTTTGACTGTTTTCGACCCCATGGCCTGCAGCACACCAGGCCTCCCTGTCCATCACCACCTCCCAGAGCTTGCTCAGACTCATCTCCCTCAAGTCGGTGATGCCATCCAACCATCTCATCTTCTGTCTTCCCCTTCTCCTCCTACTTTCAGTCTTTCCCAGGATCAGGGTCTTTTCTAATGAGTCAGTTCTTCGCATCAGGTGGCCGAAGAATTGCAGCTTCAGCTTCAGCGTCAGTCCTTCCAATGAATATTCAGGGCTGATTTCCTCTAGGGCAACCAGGTAGCCCTGGGCTTTCAGAATCCTCGCAGCACTTGGCTGTCTGAGTCCTGAATCTCCTTGGATGTCTGGTGCCCTAAAACTCTCATCATTCCAGTGTTCTAAATGCCCAAACTCTCCCAACGAAGGGATCGCAGAGCTGGAAGAGCCCGAGTTATGCCCAGGGCAGGGACGACCAGCTGTCTGCAGCCTCGCGCTTGCTTCTCAGCTCTGCCTGAAGGTGGTTTGCTTTGAACCTTGAAGGAGTCGTTTGCTGTCTGAGGGACTCAGCTTCCTCTTCTCTGATAGGATACCCTCCCTGCAGGAATGATCATGAGGATCCCAGAGGAAAATGTGGATTTCAGGGAAAAACAAACGTTGCTCGGTCCTGTCCGACCTCATGGACTGCAACACGCCAGGCTTCCCTGTCCTCCAGCATCTCCCAGAGTTTGCTCAAACTCGTGTCCATTCAGTCAGTGATTCCATCCAACCATCTCCTCCTCTGTCATGCCCGTCTCTTCCTGCCCTCAGGCTTTCCCAGAATCAGGGTCTTTTCTACTGAGTCAGCTCTTCCCATCAGGTGGGGACCACCCCCCGACCATCCTCTCTGCAGAGCAGCTGATGGTACAGTGGCAGTGGCAGGTGCCAGCCTCAGCTGGAGGCCTGACCCCAGGACTCCTTGTCCCCTCCCTCTCTGGGGTGTCCTCCCAAAGCCTCTTGGAGAGGGATTTAGTTCTCCACGTCCCCGGCACCTCCCTACCCCGGGGACCTGATCAGGGGGGTCATGGTGCCGTGTTATCACCCACCGTATCTGATTAACCTTCGGTCACCACCCAAAACCGAGATAGCGTATTAAAAAGCAGAGACATCCCTTTGTCGACAGAGGTCCGTCTAGTCAAAGCTACGGTTTTTCCAGTGGTCAAGTACAGAAACGAGAGTTGGACCATAAAGAAGGCTGAGTGCCAGAGAATTGATGCTCTTGAACTGTGGTGTTGGAGAAGACTCCTGAGAGTCCCTTGGACTGCAAGGAGATCCAACCTTTCCATCCTAAAGGAAATCAACCCTGAATATTCATTGGAAGGACTGAAGCTGAAGCTAAAGCTCCAATGCTTTGGCCACCTAATATGAAGAGCCGACTCATTAGAAAAGACCCTGATGGTGGGAAAGATTGAGGGCAGGAGGAGAAGGGGATGACAGAGGATGAGATGGTTGGATGGCATCACTGACTGAATGGACACGAGTTTGAGCAAACTCTGGGAGATGGTGAAGGACAGTAAAGCCTGGTGTGCTGTGGTCCATGGGGTTGCAAAGAGTTGGACAGGACTGAGCAACTGAACATCAGCCACCCAGATAGCATGTGGGGTTGGACACCTGTGGGCCTCTCCCCCGTCTCTCCACGAGCAGGAAGGAGTACCCTCCAGCCCCGGAATGCCCTCAGCTTAGTGGGCTGGAAACAGAGCCCACCAGAGGGATCCTGAAATCTGAGTAAAGTTCTCCTTTGTTGGAGAGCCTGACGGGGTCAGAGGCAGCTCAGACCACCTGGAGGGAACAGGCCCTTTGCCCACCACAAATCTCTTTTCACAACAAACTTTGAGAACAGCCTGTTTTCCCAGTGCAACTTCCTCCATAGTGTTTGCCTAATCCGTCTGTCCAAAATCCCTCTCCAAACACGAGGTTTCCTGCCCAGCACTGGCAATCAGAGAGCTAATTATCTGGGATTAGAGATGGATTGGGGGGGTGGGGGGAGGCTCCCATTTAATTACAGGAAAAAAATTAGCCCAACTGATGTGGGCAAAGCCACTGGGATTCGAATGGAAGTCCAGGTTTGAAGGCAGGGCAGGTTGGAAGGCACGAGCACCCGGTGCTCCAGCCTGGGGTCCTCTGCCCTTTGGCGGCTGTGAGATGAGGAGGAGGGCTCCAAGAGTTTCTCTCCTGGGGATCCGGGAGAGGTGTGTGTGTGTGTGTGTGTATGTGTTGGAGAGAGACAGGGAGAGAGGCAGAGAGACAGCACAGAGAAAGACAAAGAGGGATAACAGACGTGCAGAGAAACTGGAAGTGACAGGAGAAACACAGGAAGAGAGGAAGAAGGGGACGGGCGGGCAGGAGGCGGGCGGGGCTTGCTGGAGACAGGAGACATCCCCGAGGCCGCCTCCCGCCCCTTCGTCCCCGTGGGCTGGCCTTCGGGTCCCTTTCAAGGCGGGAGGGGGGACAGAAAGGCCTCCCCCGCCTTCCTTCTTCTCCTCTCCCTCCTCTCCTTCCTCTAGCGCCCGGCACACAGACCCATTTAGCCACCCACAGCGCAGGTGATGAGCGGGTTCATCCTGGCAGGGGGACGAGGCTGGGATGAGGAGCGTAGCTCCTTTGGGATCCTAGTGATCTGGAGTCCCTTCTGTGGCCTGAAGATAGGGCTTCCTGCCAGCCCTTGCCTCCTCTCCTAGGAGAAGAAGCTCCTGGCTCAGAGAGACATTCATTCATTAAGTTAGTCATTCATTCTTCCGTTTTACAAATAGCTAGGGAGCCTGAGTTTGAGTAAGCTCCAGGAGTTGGTGATGGACAGGGAAGCCTGGCGTGCTGCAGTCCATGGGGTCGCAAAGAGTTGGACACGACTGAGTGACTGACCTGAACTGATCTGAGGGAGCCATGTTAGGGGCCAAACTCATCATTGAGCTATGGATTTTCATTAGCCCAGCAGAATGGAAATTGACTCTGGCTCTAAGTTATGAGCGATAATCTCCTCACTTCTTCCCTCTCACATACACTAAAACCATCCTGGAAACAGCCCAGAAACACCTCCTGGCCAGCTCCTGTCCACAGAGGATCTGAGCACATTGTGCAAAGACCTGACAAAACACCAAGGCATCAAACAACAAACTGCAAGCCTGTGCAGTACAGTGTTTCAGTACTTGAAAATGACTATTTATATGCATTTATATGTAGTAGCCCACTTCTTTCCAAATAAAGAATTAGGTGACATAAAAGACTGGCAAACATTTATAGCGAAAACCACCCCTGGACTAGAAAGCCCAAGTCATGAGAGGAGCAAAAATAAATATGATATGAATAAAGCCAAAATAGACACCAGCTCCCAGCCTCTAATTTGCCCTGAGTGTCCTGGCAGCCACATCAAAAAGGGAAATGGGATGAACTAGAAATTTTTAATCTCCAATAGAAAGAGATTTTTATTATTCAGGAGAGACAATTTCCAGACATTACATGCTGTAAGGAATTCACCATGTGAGCCCTTATACAGAAACCAGGGGAAAAGTCTGACATCAAAATCAGAAGCATCTTGTATATGGCAGTTTCTTACCTTACCTTCCACTGAAGTGTCAGGGCTGTGATCTCCTCGTGGAAGTCATCGTTCAGTGAACTGCTCTCATGGAGTAACCAACAACAAAAGGCAAGTGGATAAGGCCTTTGAGGAAAGTGAAACTTGCTGGTTAAGCTTTAGAGGCCCAAGTCTGTGGCTTTCTGGAGCTCTAACTTAATTCAAGGACAGAATGCAATTTTTTAATCACCCTCTTTGTGCTTGGCACTCTGTTGAAAGTTGAATAACATGAACTCAATAGCTTCAGCTTCTGGGAATTTATCATTTTTGTGGGCACTTCTACCGGGGCTCAGACAGCAGAATAAGAGCCTTAAAATGATCGATGGTAAGATGTTAACATCCTTTATAAGACAAGGGTGGAATGCGTTTGGGGGAGGCATTGTTGATAAGTCACTATGTCTGACTCTTTGTGGCCCCATGAACTGCCGCACCCCAGGCTCCTCTGTCCTTCACTGTCTCCTGGAGTTTGCTCAGATTCGTGTCTATAGATTCGATGATGCCATCCAGCCATCTCATCATCTGCTACCCCCTTCTCCTTCTGTCTTCAAGCTTTCCCAGCATCACTGGGGAAGCACGCAGCTTAGTAAAAGACTATATAATCAAACTGACCCAGGTTCACCACTTACTGGCTATGTGACCTAAAGCTAACCTGACCTCTCTGAGGCCCCGTGTCTTCATCAGTAAAGTGGGCTTGGGGGATTAAGGTAGGTACTTGGAATAAGGCAGCTATTGCCTCATGTAGCGCATAGTGTGTGCTCAGTCAGTGGCAGCTGCGCTGCGTCCCAGGGTTACTGACGAAGACGACCTTCCTAGCATGGGGAGAGGAGGCCTGAGCAAGGCGAGGGGGCTCACCAGGGTGGCGGGGACCCGTGGTCCCCCTCTAAGAAATCCCCTCAAAGCCATCACCCCCTAACGGCTGGGGTGGTCCAGAGCAGCTCTGCAGCTATCCAACCTAAGATCTGTCTCTCAGCTTTGTGTTTATCACCTCTTGACTGGGAAATCCCTGACCCTTCTGTCTCTCCGTTTGCTTTCCCCTTTGGAGACGCCCAGGACTTGGCCTTTCAGCAAAGAAAGGCCCGTCTCTCCTTGTAGGGAAGGCCCATCTTTCCCTGCTCAGCCCTGTGGTCTCTCTCCAGACCTCTGCCCTCAGGGGACCCTCCTCTGCCAGTCGTGGTGAGGTTCAGGTGTCAGGTGGGGTGAGGGGCATCCCTTCCTGATTCGCCCGGAGGCAGCCCTTGTCTAGACTGGATGTCGGCCAGCCCCAGGCAGCCTCCGGTGACGGTGNGAAGGCCCATCTTTCCCTGCTCAGCCCTGTGGTCTCTCTCCAGACCTCTGCCCTCAGGGGACCCTCCTCTGCCAGTCGTGGTGAGGTTCAGGTGTCAGGTGGGGTGAGGGGCATCCCTTCCTGATTCGCCCGGAGGCAGCCCTTGTCTAGACTGGATGTCGGCCAGCCCCAGGCAGCCTCCGGTGACGGTGACTGAGGAGAGAAGGGCAGACACCAGAGCTGGGCGGGATGGGAGAGGCAGATCCATCCTGAGCTTCGCGGGGTCGGCGGGCGGGCTGGGCTCACACCAGGCTGGTCTTCGGGACACACTCCTTCGGCCCACCCTCTGCTGCTCTGCTTTTTTTTCCCGCGGTTTCTCTGGTACTTTCCAGCTCACTGCCAAATTGTCAAAAGCCATGAGAGGCAAAGTGCTGTTCAGTTAATGATTCCGGTCCCTGGAGAGGTGGAGCGCTCTTTTAAGAGAAAAAAAAATAGGATTTGGGGGGGTGGGGTGGGAGGGGCACGGAGGGGGGTCGCCTTAGTACTTTACACAAAAGCCAAGCTGCAGCTCCTTCTAGCTTTTTCTTTTAAGGGGCAGATTAGAAGTGGGGAGGGTTGCCCCGAGCGGTCTTCTCTCTGTGGGGAAAAGCCGAGGGCCTCCCCGTCACTTCCCTCTTTCTCACAGAGCAGAAAGAGTCTGCAGTGCAATGCAGCCATCCTGTGGGGGCCCAGCAGCCTCTGCCCTCAGCATCCCCAGCACGGGTCCTGGGGAGACCCTGGCAAAACCAACCCTCCACTCTCAGAGGTCGCTTTCAAAAGCAGGCAGCAACCTCCCGCCCCACAAAGGGCGCCTGCCACGCCTGCCCTCACTGCCCGCCCCCGCCTCCTTCCCCAGTTGTTCCCCTGGGAAAGGGCTGAGAGTTGGGGGGCAGGGAGCCTCGGGCCCCGGAAGAAGTCCGTCCCGGCCTCCTCAGTCTGGGCCCCCTCAAGTCTGTGGATCAGGAGTAAATCGGTCAGAAAGGCTGCATCTCTGCACAGCCCTTTCCAGAGTCCTGGTTGTTGCCAGGCTCCTTATCTAATTTGTCCTCACCATAGTCTTGTCATGCTGGCTGTATGTTTTTTTTTAACCATTTTTGCAGAGGAAGAAAGTGAAAAGTAACTTCCTTGACTGAGGGTCCCCTGTGTAGCCTCCACCCCCAGCCAGTGAAGATGTCAGCCCTGACTGGACAGTCTACACCTGTCAGGAGGGAAGCCTGACGTGTCAGAGAGGAAATGGCAAACCCCTCTGAAGAGGCTGCCCTCCTCACAGAGACAAGACCCGGGCACTCTTTAATTCCCGTCATTTCCAAGTGTGGGAGAAGGCAATGGCAACCCACTCTAGTACTCTTGCCTGGAAAATCCCATGGGTGGAGAAGCTGGGGTCGCAAAGAGTTGGACACGACTGAGCGACTTCACTTTCTTTCTTTTCCAGTGTGACCTGCGTTGAGGGGGAGTTTTATGTTTTCTTTCACAGTATCCCTAGGACAGCCCCCTGCCTTCTTGACCCCTGTCCTCTGCTCATATCCTCATGTGAAGAATCCCATCAGCTGCAGAGAGACAGCCACCCCCTGGGTGCCGTGGCGTGTGGCTGCCCAGAGTCCAGGGGCTCATAGCCTTCCGGGCAGTGGGACTCTCTCAGGGGTCGGGAGGATGGGAAGCCAGAAAAGATGGGCAGTGGCCGCACCTGGCTGACCCCGGAGCCCACGGGATGTTCTGTTCAGAGAAAAGGTGGTACGAGGTTTGCAGTGCACAAGGCCGAGCCCGCTTCCTGCCTTCACCAGCCCCCTCCGTGAGCCCCTGGCACCTGCGGCAGGCAATGTGGTGCCCAGGCCCCAGCAGGGGCTGCGTGCTGGCACTGTGCCCGGCAGCTGTGGGGTGTCAGCTCGGGAGGGGGCGGGCATCGAGGAGAAGCAGGTGTCCAGCCCGAGAGAAACTGGTGACCAGGAAGGGTCCCTGAGCAGCGAGGCCTGGGTAGGCGGCTAGAGTCCATGGCGGACGGAGCAAACGACACGGTCCGTGCTCGTCACCCCACCCCACCCCCAGCCCACCTTGATTAGAATGATCTGGCNAGACGGAGGCAGCTCTGGGCTCGTGTGTGAGGCCCAGGAGGCCAGTATTCCAGGCATCTGTGGAGAGAAGGGAGGGGGGCCCTGAGCCCCGGTCATCTCCCAAGACTCAGGCTCCTGTCTGGCCACGTGTGTGGACAGTGGGCTGGAAGGGGCTGCCCCGGGGGCGTACCATGTCTGACCTCTGCAACCAAGTGAACTGTATCTCCAGCTCACTGCCAGGGATGGAGCCACCATCTCCCAAACTAAGTCAGGCGTCAGGCAGGTGCCCCAAAGCCTGCTGGTCTTTTCTCTGCAGCATCCAGGCTGGAGCCTCTGCTGGGGAGACGTGAATGGCTGGGCTGACTGGATGACTGGGGCTAGCGTGGTCTGGAGCCACGTCCTTCCAGACGTGTGGCAGCTGGAACCCGCTGGGCTGTCAGCCACAGTGGCTTCCAGGAGGCCTCCCTCTGTGTCCTGGGCTTCCTCACAGCATGCTGGCCCGAAGGTGCTCAGACTTCCTGAGCACGGCCGCTCAAGGCTCCAAGAGTGAATATTCCCTCAGATCAGGTGTGTCAGGCGAGTGCATTCTCCCCTGTTCTGTCTCGTCTCAACAGAAATTCAAAGCGCCGGACGTTAGAGCCTTCAGCATGTCACAGCTCTGGGACAGACCGTTACAGCTCTCAGGTCTCGAACAGACTGTATTATAGCTCTTAGACAGATCCATGTTACAGCTCCATGTTACAGCTCAGTTTTATTTAGAAAATAGCAGGAAAACACATCCTCGAGGCGTGAGGGCACGCCAACCCAAAGACGCGAGGAGAAGAGAGGGGGAGCACGCCAGCGCACAGGAGAGAGAGAGAGAGACCCCCGCCCTTTGGCTCCTCTTTTTATGTGTCTCTTCTCCTCCCCCTGGGCCTGCCCTACGTAAATCGGGCGAGCCAGGAGTGCTGTTTGTCCCGCCTGAGGTCCTCACTCAGGTCCTCGGACCTTCCTTTGTTCCATTTTCACAGGCTTTTCCCTTCCTTGTCTGTGAGCTACCGGCATTCTGGACTCCTGCTATTCTAACTACCTAACAGGTGGGAATGTTACTGCCTTCTTGATGGCTTAACCTTAGAAGTCATACACTTTCCTCTTCCGCCCGCCTCCTCACCTCTAAACTGCCCGTCTCCCCGTGACTCTGGCGCATGTAGCCCGTGACCCCGCTTTGAGACCCAAGGCACGGGGAAGATAAATACATGGTTTCCTGTCTCGCAGGGTCAGGAACCCACAGAGCATCTGAGCTGGTAAGGACTTCAAAGCTCACCCGTCCTGACCCCAGAATGAGGCCCATGGGGCGTGGAGCAAGCCAGCTTCCATTTCAGCCTGTGCTACACCCAACACCTAAGATCAGAGTCCCCAGAACTGGTTTGGTTTCCCTAAATTCACAGAGAAGTGCCAGCAACTTTAAAGCTTGCTGTTGATGGACTGAAGGTTGCATTGAGCCCTAAAGGAGACCCACATCAAAGGCGGCTCTTGAAACTGCTTCTGGGAAGCCTTTTAAGGAATCCTTCAGGAACAGGGTCACTCTACCTGGAAATTGCCCAGGCGATGGCATGCTACATTCAAGGGCTGTCCCGGTCTGTCTCCATGTGCAGAGTTGCACAGCCCACTCAGAAGACCCTTCTCCTGGGCGACCCACCTTCACGTGCAGGGCAGGGCAATGGGACTTCACTGTGGATGAATGGATAGTGACTTTCTAACCACCTCCACCTTAAGTCATTTCAGAGAGTTGGGGCAAGGAGAACTCTGGCCTGGAGTTACTAGAAATCAAAATTATTTGGAAAGATTATGAAGCCGCCCTTCTCAAGCGCAGGAGAGAGCCCTGCCCCTCAACTCCTTGCACTGGTTTAAGACTCCATGCATGGTGGGGGAGAGGGCTGGGAGGACAGACCCAATGCCTCTAGCATGCCAGCCCAGCCAGCTTCACCTGAGGATCAATTCTGGTTTCCTTGGTTTGGAGGAGGGCCTGTCAAGTCTAAACCAGGACCGAGGGCCAAAAATAAGAAGCATTTTCAAAGGGTCTTATTGTGATGTAAGGGTATTAAGTCTGTCACCTGTGGCCAACACCACTGAACAGCCAAGCCCCTGGGCCTCTAACGACTTGGGGAAGGAGCAGAAAAGAACGCACAGAGCCGTCCTTCCAGATGGCCCCTGCTCGTTTATTTTGACATCTCAGACTCTTATTTTGATTGTGCACATTTGTTTAGTCCTGGTGATAAGGCTTCCCAGGGCGCAGGCAGAGCATGCCAAGGTGTATTTTTACAAGGCGGTTGGAGTCCCAGTAACAGGAGACCTCCCTTCTGCCCGGACTGAGAGGCCTGGGCTGCAGGCGGGGAAGGAGGGAATCTGAGGAGGCAGGGGCTGGAGCAGAGCCTGGGGGACTTTGGGGGAGAATTACAGAGTTTGCGGATTAGGNGCCAAGGTGTATTTTTACAAGGCGGTTGGAGTCCCAGTAACAGGAGACCTCCCTTCTGCCCGGACTGAGAGGCCTGGGCTGCAGGCGGGGAAGGAGGGAATCTGAGGAGGCAGGGGCTGGAGCAGAGCCTGGGGGACTTTGGGGGAGAATTACAGAGTTTGCGGATTAGGAAAGTGAGGATAAGCAAATTTCTGCCGTACTTGTGTTTTCAAATGTGTCACTTTCAATCCAGGCCTTTGATGCACACGTGTTTCTCGTTAAAGACCTCAGTGTGGCCCAGAAGCCAAGCACACATCTCAGCGTCTTTCCCAAAGGAGGGGCGAAGCCTGCCTCCCGGAGGATGGGGCGCAGGGACCAGTGGCCACCCCAGGCCCGGGTTTGATTTTTTTTCCCCTCTTCCTCTCCCCCCATTTCAAATGTCAGGGAACAAAGAGGCTGACACAGAGCTGATTCCCTGGCTATTAATATTCTTATTGGCGCATCTTTAATAAATATTTTCACATGAAGGAAGCGAATCACAAACCCACCCTATTAATCAGGCGCTTGGCTTGTACTTAAGAAAGAAAACTCCAACCTCTTATTTTAAAATCCTTTGGTTTGGAAAGAAATGATTGAACACAATCCCCAGGCTGGGAGAACTGGTGCCAAAAAAGCTCATTTCTCTAAATGGGCAGGGAGGCTGGAGACTCTTCCTCTAGTCCTTGGCAGGGGACGTGATGTCTCTCACCAAGTAGGACTGCTGGATGCTGACTCTCTGATGACCGAGAATAACGTTCCTAGGATGGAGAGGTAGGAAATCACCGTACCTCAATCCCAGAAGGAACTCCTCCCCTTATACTAGAGATGAGGAAAACGGTGCCGGAGAGGGGAATCGCTTCCTACATCATTCCCTGAATTACCAGAAAAGCCAGGATTAATCCTAAATCACCTGGTCCAGCCCGGCATTCCTTTCCCAACTTGGCAACAGCTTCACTCAGCACAGGCCAGACCGAAAATCGGTTGTATTAAAAAGAAAAAAAGACTTTCAATTAAAAAACATTAAAGCTACCCAAGCCCAAGGGAGTCCCTGAAGATGTTCCCAAGGGTCAAATTAAAATAAGGAAAGATTTGCATCTCATTTGCATACACAGACTCATTCATTCAACCGACCATTAAGCGTCTACCGTGTATAATGCATAGAGCTGTCCACTGGCAGGTTATCTGCATATGCAGATATAGGCGGGGCAATCTTTCTCAGTCATATTCCAGCAAAAGGCCTTATGAATAGGTACCTTCTTGATTTCTGACGAGAGGTGCCTTCTTGATTTCTTTCTGCTCTTTACAAGGCAACAACAGCACCGTTCAGCATGCTTTTGTATAGGGATAAATAAAATATAATCCCTGACCTCAGGGACTCTACATTCTGGTGGGGAAGAGTGACATATAGATAAATTACCATATAAAGTGAGCAGTACTGTCGCAGATACACAGCGTGCCCCGTGACTGAAGTAACTCATACGGACCATGGGGAGCCCTTCCTCGCCCCTCCATGCTTGGGCTCACTCAGAGGACAGACCCTCTCCCTGACATAGCAGTCCAGAGCTGGGGGAGCTTCAGGGACTGTCTGGTGAAGGGCAGTCCTTCCTTTTATAAATGAGAACAGGGGACCTTTGAGACACTGAAACCAAAGTATCCACCAAGCCAGGGTGCAAAGAAGTAGATAGTGACATGATGGGGAGTTTCCTGGCCACCATGAAGAGCGTGGGATCTAGAGACTGCCAGACTGCCCACCTTCCTGGGCTCAAAGACTGGCTTCCTGCTGTGTGACCTTAGGCCAAAGTTTTACCTCTCTGTGCTTGGCTTGCCTCATCTAAAAATGGGGATAATTATGACATTGCTTGAGGATTAAATGAAGTGAACGAGTACATTAAAAAGATTAAATGAAGTGAATTCATACATTAAAAAGCACCCTGAAAAGTACCTGACATGTATCACCTCTTAATAAACGTTAGTAACAGTAATTATGCTTTTACGGTTGTGGCCTCATGCATAATCGCCAGGTGAAGCTCTGCCGATCAAGCTCCCCTCACAGCCACACCTCGAAAAGAAACTTGGCCACCCCGCCTTGCCTCTCAGCTCTACCTAATTTAAGACGTGTTGAAATCTAACTAACATTTAGGTCGTGTTTTTCTTCTGATAGTTTGCAGACATGACCTTGGCTAATACAACAATCTCCTGGGATAAATAGTATTGTCTTTGCTATTTTTTTTTTTAATAGCTAGGAAAACTGCAATTCAGTCTGGCTAAGCAATTTGCCTAGGGCCCCCGAGCTGGCCCTCGGGCAGAGCTAGGACAGCCCGCCCCCCGCCCCGCCCCGCACCCCTACCCGCACTTCTACCCGGGAACAGATGCCAGTGAAGCTGAGCCTTGTCCCGCCTCCTCCCGGGATGGCGCCCCCTGGTGGCCGCGCGGCTGCAGCGGGCCCGCCCCGCCTGCTCCCGTCCACCTGCAGCTCTCAGGGCTCCAGAGGCCAGACTCACGACTCCTCCCCGGACACCCGCCAAGGACCCTGGGGCAGGGCGCTGTTTGGTTTTCTAAAAAAGAAACCAATAGAGCCAGAGGCCTGCTGCCCGATGTGTCCTGTCACAGGAAATGTCTCTGGTGGTCAGAGAGGAAAGAGAGAGGGCACCCGCCCCAGGAAGCTGCTGTTTGTCCAGCAGGCCAGGTCCTCCGCCAGCATCATCTCAGCCGCTTACAGCAACCTCGAATGACAGGTATTCTCAGCCCTGTATGACACGGGGGGAAGTCAGGGGTGGCGGGGCCCAGTGACCAGAGCAAGGCCAGGCCCCCCACCCCGGGACTCCTAGGAGGCCCTGCCTGCCATCCCCCCGCCACCCAGAAGCCTGGTTCAAGGCGCCCAGTGGGCAAGGCCAGCACTGCCCTGCGCTCCCTACCATGCAGCCTGTCTGGCAGAGGCACACCTTTGCAAGGAGGTGAGCACCTTTGCAAGGTGCAGGCGCGTGAGAGGCATTGCACAAAGCTGACTGAGCATTTTAGGTGCATTTCCAAGTGTGAACCAGGCAGCAGGTATCGATCAGCTGCCTTGCTGGCCCTACCCGGGGCTTCTTGGGCCCTCAAGAGCCTTCTTTGTTGCCATCTTGAGTCTGTCTCATCCGGCCAGATACAGGGGCCCCATCCCGATGCCCTAGAACCCTGCAACCTACGTTTCAGCTCCCGGCTAGAGCACCCTCTCACACTCCGTACGTGGAGTTTCTGTAACCGAGTGTGTTTTATTTAGACCATAACATTTAGTGCCGCTTTGGATTTCCAATTAGGCTTCAGTCAGATGTGGAGAGCCTGATTTCATTTTGGTGTTTTGATCCACACAAAAGAGGGCCGCATCAAGAGGAGCCCCCGTGCAGTTATTTCCAGCCGCTGGCGGCTGGAACAGTTGCTGTGATGTGGAGATGCAGCTTCAGAGACGCCAAGAGATTGTCCGGGTGTGAGGGAAGGGGCGCGGGTGAGAGGGGTCAGTGAGCCCCTGGGAAGAGGCACAAGTTAGCGTTCTGAGAGCCCTGCCCGTACTCCATGGGGTCTGTCAGGGAATGCGGGGAGGTGGTCCCTCAGTAGGCAGCCTGAGTTCCTTCCCGCCTGGACCAGGGTCCCACTGCCCTTGTGAGGTGGGCCTTTTATCCAGAGGTTCCTAGAACACTGGCTTTCCCCGACACGGGAAGCTGATCACTAGTGGATTTCTCCAGAGAAAAGTTTCTGAGCTCCCCAGCAGAAATGATCCCCTAAGCTAGTTCCTAGAAATATCAGAGAGAGGGTTGCTTCATTACCTGTGAGTTCCGCCCAGCTCGCTCACACGTGCTGCCTGTCAGGTTTTCTCTCTGGGGCTAGCCTAAGGGACGACATTTGGAACCCAGCTTTGAGCTGCCAGGGAGTCGGAGGGGCAGCAGAGGGGTGAGTGTGGCAGAGTGTCGGGGAAGTGGGAAGTTAGGATCCTGCCTCCGGGGACTCATCACAGACTGTCACGAGTGCCTCTGAGTTAAGGCCAACCGGAGCCTCAGTTTCCCCCTCAATAGGATGTATCGGAATGCTCTCCGCGGCCATGACGTGGGTGTTTTCTGCAGCCGTAAATATATTTCAGACGGTGGCTGTGGGCACAGCCCTCGGAGGCTGACCCGGATCGGCTTCTGTGTTCTGTGTGTGTATGCGTGTGAGACAGGGTACATGTAGACAAGGGAAGTGAAAATAGCATCGCTTTGTGTTCTGGGCTGTGGACAGGTCTCTACACTAACACGACTTTTTCCTGCAACAGGGCAGGAAGCTCTGCTGTGCTCTCCGCGGGGGGAGGGGGGGGGGAGTGGTCATGCCCCTCTCCTGCAGGCAGGCTTGCTGTTTTCAGAGCCCTGCTTCGCTGTGGTTTTCCAGCTGCCCTTTGATCTCCCCTGCCCTGCTCAGGGACCCAGCATCTCAGCCACAGTCTTCCTTCACAGTTTGCATGCCACACCGTTCAATTCCCCGAGCCTTCACCACTCTGCCCAGAGTTCCCTTCCTCTCTCCTGCTTCTGGTTATCCCCACTCCCTACCAGACCACCTACAGATTGGGGTTTGAAATTTGCACCAGCTGGAGGGAGAACTGGCCATGTCACCAGCCGCTGGTGGCTTCCAAGCAGTCTGGGTCCAGTCTGCATCAAGTCGTGTTTAATGATGGGAAGAGGGAGATGGACAGAGAGGAGAGCCAGGCAGAAGGAAGATTAGAAACGGGGAAAATGGACAGAGCTGAGAACAGTGTCTTAGCCCTTCACCCACCGAGTAACTCATCAACAACCTCTGAGGACTCCTGTGCGCACAGAGCTCGCCCTTTCAAAATCACAAATCCAGGAGGCATGCACGCATCCAAATTTACAATACAGTGTGCAGAGCACTGGGAGTGTGTGAGAGGGTGCTACCTGACAGAGCCGGTGAGTCAAGGAAGGCTTCCTGGAGGGGGTGATATTCTAGGTATACCACGAAAGGATAGGGGGTTCACTGAGTGGAAGCAAAAGCCAAAGGATCTGAAAAATCACTTTATTGTGTTTACTAACATGCGTGAGCGCTAAGTCACTTGAGTTGTGTCCAACTCTTTGCGACCTTATGGACTTGTAGCCCGTACTGAGATTCTCCAGGCAAGAATACTGGAGTGGGTTGCCATGCCCTCCTCCAGGGAATCTTCACAACCCAGGGATCGAATCTGCCTCTTCCACACTGCAAGCAGATTCTCCACCACTGAGCCGCCGTGGGGGAAGCCTGTGGCTCCTAACACAACATCGTAAATCATCTCTGCTTCAATTTTGTTGAAAAAAAAAAGGGGGGGGGGGGCAAAGGAATGCTTCTCAAGTGAGGGAGAGCATGGGGGCATGAAAGAATTCAGCATGTTCAGGGACCATTCCCCTAAATATGATGTTGTTGGAGCCAAAGGCGAGGGTTTCGGGGCACCAATCCTCGTGGAATATCCACAGCTCACAGGCAGGCAGCCTTCTGGTGGACGCTCCCCACCTCCTCTTGTCAAGAGGAGAGGAGCCTCAGCCTAGAGAGAGGGCACCACTGGTTCCCCAGCCCCGCTGCAGGAACATGGTGCCCGGGAGGAAACAAGCCCATGCCCAGCTCTCTGTGATCCTCCTCCACCAGCGGGGCCCCTGGCCAGGCCTCGGAGCTGAGCAGCAAGTCAAAAGATGTGCAGTGAGAAGGAAGATGCCCTCCACGGGCAGAACCCACTGCTGAAGCCCCCTGTGGCCAGGCCAGCGCCCCGTCCCTGGGGACAGTCACCCCTCCCGCTGTGCGGCAGGGAAACCTCTGCCCGGCGCAGGTTCCTGGGAAAAGAAAGGAGAGAGCACCGGTTCGGTTCATTCAGTCGGTCATCCCAACAGCATTCCTTGCTGGCAGGGACCTTGCCTGTCCAGGTGGCTTCTGTCTCCCAAAGACATATTACAGTGTCTGGCCCTTACTGCTGCTGCTGCTGCTGCTGCTAAGTCGCTTCAGTCATGGCTGACTCTGTGCGACCCCATAGACGGCAGCCCACCAAGCTGCCCCGTCCCTGGGATTGTCCAGGCAAGAACACTGGAGTGGGGTGCCATTTCCTTCTCCAGTGCATGAAAGTGAAAAGTGAAAGTGAAGTCGCTCAGTCGTGTCCGACTCCTAGCGACCCCATGGACTGCAGCCCACCAGGCTCCTCCGTCCATGGGATTCTCCAGGGAAGAGTACTGGCCCTTACTAGGTGCTCAATAAACACTGAAATCTTGGAAGAGAGGACAAGACAAGAAAAGGGAGGGTTCAGAGGCACTGTCAGATGATCTAAAGAGCTCATCTTTGAGGCAGGTGGGCCATATTCTTAGCTCTGCTGCTCTTCAGTCGAGCCTGGCTTATCCTCCCTAAAGCCTCGGTTTTACCTTCTGAAAAATGGGGAGAAGAGTAAGACCTGCCTTATAAGGGTGCTAAGAGGATTCAGTGACTAATCCCTGCAGAATGCCTGGGACAGAGGAAGAGCCAGACCCTGGAAGCAGCTCCAGCTAAGCCCTGTCCTTCCCTCGGCTTCACTCACGAGCTTCCTGCCCCTCCACCCCTGAGCACCCCCACCACCCACTCCAGCTAACACGTTGCTCATTTTTCATCCTTCAGTCACCTGCCAGGTGCACCCATTTCCAGCCTCTGTCTTATGAGACAAGAAGAAGGAAGGAAGAGATAACCACAGAGGCTCACTGGCCAGCTGTCAGCTCCTGCCGCCAGCAGAGCTCTCTGTCTGCTTCACCCTGGGTGCCTGGGGAGAATCACTGTGACCTTTTATTTACTAGTTGATCTAGCCGGCTCTTGGCTCCGTATCACCTCTCTGCTCCCCACCCCACCCCCAACCACGCAGCTCCAGCCCACCTTCAGCCCCTCCATCAACCCAGCGCTGGGCCTCCTGCCTCCCATGCCCCGTCACACTTAGGATGGGCGAGCTGCCCCGGGCCCTCTGAGCCACCGCGTCTTCATGATCGGAGTCTTAAAAACCTGTGAGCAGGCACAGAGAGGAAGGAGAACCTGAATGATTGATGGCTCCTGCTCACTGCTCCCACCAGGGAGGATTTCTGCTGCTGATTCTCTTCGGCCGGGCTCCTTCTCCGTCTCGGTTTCACTGTGGAGCCACACTCCGATGCCAGCCAGTAAGCGACCGGCCCCAGAGCTCTCAGTAAGGCGGCAGCACCGCCTGGCAGAGCCTGAGTCTCTCCCAGTTCCTCACCCCAGAGCTTGTCCTTTGACTTTTGCGGTTTTCACTCCATCTCCCTTCAACTTCTGCCACCCTGTGTGCGAGCTCCTGGCCTGGATGGAGGCAGTGGTCCACAGCCCTTTCAGCGTTTCTTTCTCCTTCATCCCTAAAGCCAGCTACACATTCACCTACAGCCCCTCTGAGCCAGTTGGGCTGAGATGGGCAGGCCTGGGGGTTCGTCATTGGGAATGGTGACAAGTGTAGAGGAGGTAAAGATAGCTGAGAAGTGGGTGCTGACAGGGGTCCCAGAAGGCCAGAAATGAGCCCAGCAGACCCAAACTCTCTGTGTCTTGCAGGAGTCAATTGTATATACAGCATGCCTCTGTGTGTGTGTACGCACACGCACCCATGTTATATCATATGCAAATTCGCTTCTGGAAAAAATGGTCCAATGTAGAGTATGGCTTTTGACTCCAGCACCTTCAGGCCATCTGCCTTGGACTTCCCAAAGCCTTCAATGCCCATCCCAGAACTGGCCAGCCTTCCAGCTCCCTCGAACGGGGGTTGGGGGAGAGGAAATTTAAAAGCCTCTTGGGCAAGTCAGCTCNAAAAAATGGTCCAATGTAGAGTATGGCTTTTGACTCCAGCACCTTCAGGCCATCTGCCTTGGACTTCCCAAAGCCTTCAATGCCCATCCCAGAACTGGCCAGCCTTCCAGCTCCCTCGAACGGGGGTTGGGGGAGAGGAAATTTAAAAGCCTCTTGGGCAAGTCAGCTCCGGCTTTCCAAGCTCTCTTCTTGGCCCTCGCTGTCAGCATCAATTTTCTGCAGGGAGTGATTTAACCTTCATTTATTCATTAATTCTTTTTTCCCCTTAACTTCATTAGGTAAGATTTATAAAGGTGCTGAATTGGAAAGGTCACCTGTCCCTGGGCCCAGGACACCGTGTGCCTGCCTCCCTTCTCCTGAGTTTCCTTCCAGGAGTGCTCTGGCGGTAGGGAGGAGAGGGGAGCTGAGGAGAGAGAAACCAGAGCCTGGGACGCCCAGCAAGGCCAGGCAGGCCGAGGGATGCCGGAACCTCCGAGCATGCGCCATGCCATCTTCTTGGGGTGGGAAGACTGCTCTGTGTGGGGGCAAGGCAGACTCCGTGTTAAGCACATCTGGAATCCTGGCCCCACCCCTCACTCTATTGACCCTCATCCAGGGATCCCGTCTTATCAAGCCTTCCGTTTCCTCTTAGATAGATTGTCTATAAGGGTAGACTCTACTTTATCAGACGTTGCAGGGTGAAATAAGGTGATGCAGGCACTGCGCTGAACACAGTGCCTGGCACACAGCAAACAGGAGCTTTTGAGAAAGCTCTTGAACATTCTAGATGGGCCCTGGCCATGTTGGGGAGTTCTCCAACTAGTAACCACTGAAGACTGCTAGGCGGGGAGTCTGATTTCTCCAAGAAAAAGAAGGGCCCATATTTTATGACTGATCCCATCTCCAGAACCACAGGGAAAGCCTCAGCTCAGGGAGAAGCCAGAAGGAACCACGCCACGGCTCCATGTCAAGACTGTTTGCCAAGGCCCCGCAGATTTCTGCAGGAAGTTAGGCTAAGCTGGCATCCTGCTGTCTGACCACACACACTGTCTCAGGCCCACCCAGCAATTACCCAGAGCCCTGGGCCTTCCATCAATCTCGAGCCATCTCTTCTCGAGGAGCTAGCTGTCTCTTTCATGAACAGCCTCCCTAGGAGGAGGAGACACAGAATATAGACGAAAGATCCAGGCAGGTATTTTGAACTTGTAGAAAGAAGAGAGTATCTGCTTGCTGCCACCTTCTTGAGTCCTTGACCTTCATGCCCCCATCGGAACTCAAGACGGTCCCAACTGACCCCAGGCAGAGTGAATTTAGCTCTGAGTTTGTCTAACTTTATGGTAAAAGCTACATACCTGGAGGGACTATCTATTTGGTACCTCCCTCATTAGGATCTGAGCTACTCAGGGGACCTGATACAGGTCCGAGGTACCCCACACCGTCGCAGTGCCTGTGATACAGCCAGAACTCAATCAGCGTTTGAGAAAATAGTTTTCATAGGAAAGCATGGAGGGAAGCGGGCAGGCAAACCTATGCTGTGTGCCAAGCTGAGAATATTGGGTTTGAATGTGATCACAGAGGATTACAATAATTACTTTTATTTTATCTAATACCCTTGCGTTTGGGGCCTCCAGAATCCAGCATGCCAGTGTACGCTGTTAGTGCAAATCGGAGCGTGCCCAGATTAATAGAGAAAAGTCTAGTCCCCCGACTTTCTCTGGAGTCCTATCTCCCTCACCTGGGGTCACCTATTTGTTTGCCAAGAATGGGCTGAGGAGTCAATTTCAGGACAAGAAGGAGCTCCAGGGCTGAGTAAATGTGACCAGTGCCTCCCCGCTGCTGCATGGAGTGAAGAGAGGTGCTGGGCACGGGACAGCAGCCCGCCAAGCCTGGGGTTTCCAAGCAGCAGCCGCAGGAGATGTAGGCTGCGGGTCTGGCCCCAGCGCGGGCCCCACCGCCACGCAAACCATGTCACATGTATGATATTAGCCGGTACTGTCCTCACGCTCCCAGATTTAATGAGATTCTTTGAGCGTGGTTAATAAACAACGCTTGACCTTTTTAGAGAAGCAGCATTGTATCGTTTTATTTCCCGAGATAGGGCCTTACACAACAGACTGTCGTTATTGCTGTTTTCTGATGGATGTAGTTCTAAACACGAGCTTGATTCTGTAACACACGGGCATCCCCTGAGGTCCCCAGGGATACGGGTCACTGAAAAGCCCAGATAGGAAGTCATCAGCTGTTGTGCCTGAGCTTCACAGTCACCCCTCATTTCTGAGATCTTCCCTGCTTCCGCCTGTGGCCGCAACCACGACCCCCGTGTCTGGCAACTGAGGCCACCGTAGTCTGTGCCTCTCTCCTAGCCTGGCTGTGGACAATTTCCTCTCCCTGGAGCTCAAGCTCAATCAGTTTCTAGGAGAGCAGAAAGGCGTCGCGTAACCCTCTTTTGGTGGGTTTTCCTGAAGCATAGATATTAGTCCGTGGTATATCTGGTTCTATTTTGCATTAAGCTCAATTTTTTTTTTTTAACCTGTTCAGTTCAGTTCAGTTCCGTCCCTCAGTCGTGTCTGACTCTTTGCGACCCCATGAATCGCAGCATCACCAACTCTGGGAATTCATTCAAACTCATGTTTATCAAGTTGGTGATGCCATCCAGCCATCTCAGCCTCTGTTGTCCCCTTCTCCTCCTGCCCCTAACCCCTCCCAGCATCAGGGTCTTTTTCAGCGAGTCAACTCTTCACATGAGGTGCTTAAGTATTGGAGTTTCAGCTTTAGCATCAGTCCTTCCAATGAACACCCAGGACTGATCTCCTTTAGGATGGACTGGTTGAATCTCCTTGCAGTCCAAGGGACCCTCAAGAGTNTGTGACAGGTGGAATATCTCAATGAATAAAACACGGCCCCTGCCTTCAAAGAGCCGAGAATCCAGCCATAAGGTCACACGCACGCTATCCCACACAGCTAAGACCCCATCCAGGGTTTTACATGTCCCTGGGGGGGAATAATAATAATACACATAGCCATCATCATTAATATTTTCCTTAGTAGGGCCAAGAACAGGCCATTTTCTAAACACTCATTCTTTTAATACTTACACCAGGCCTGTGAGATACAGTATTATCCTTGGGCCCAGCATTTTACAGCTGGGGGAGCTGACAGGTGGGGACTTCCAGGACCCTGCCCAGTGGGGCCACAGCTAGCAGGCTGGAGGTCTGGGTTAGAACCCAAGCACCCTGGCTCCAGAGTTCACATGCTTTGCCTTTTGCCTGATGCGTCTTCTGTTCCCCAGCCTTCCCTCCCTCCCTCACAGAGCTTCCCGTAAGGATGCTGTCTGTAAGAGCTATTCTTCTTGTGTAACTGCAGCTCTCATTTTGGGAGTGGGGGCTGTTGACCCCGCTTCTCTTAGTCTGTCCTCCTTTTAATAGTCTTCTAAGTGTTCTTTTCTTATTTTTGGCTGTCCCGGGCCTCCGCTGCTGACCCAGCTTTTCTCTAGTTCAGCGCTCGAGCGTCTTGTTGCTGTGGCTTCTCTCGTTGCAGAGCACGGGCTCTGGGGTGCATGGGGCTCAGTAGTTGCAGCTCTGGGGTCCAGAACACAAGCTCGGGAGCTGTGGTGCCCGGGCTTAGTTGCTCCATAGCATGTGGGATCTGCCCGAATCAGGGGTTGAATCTCTGTCTCCTGTATTGGCAAGCAGATTTGTTGCAGGAAGAGGGCCCTGGGCTTTTGTCTAACACTCAGAAATGAATTGTCCAAGGAGATACACGTGTTGACAAAGCAAGACACTTTACTGGAAAGGCCGCTGGGCAGAGAGCAGGAGGGTGAGGGAACCCAGAGAATCGCTCTGCCAGGTGGCTCACAGCCTCGGGTTTTATGGTGATGGGATTCGTTTCCGGGTTGTCTTTAGCCCGTCATTCTGACTCAGAGTCCTTCCTGGTGGTGCACGCCTTGTTCAGCCAAGATGGATGCCAGTGAGGAGGATTCTGGGAGGGGGTCAGACACGTGGTGACTCCTTTTGACCTTTCCCGAGCTCTTCCGGTGGGGGGTGGCTTCTTAGTTCCGTGTTTCTCACCAGGACCTCCTGTCATAAATCAGCTCGTGCCCGTGGTGGCCGTGGTGCCTGGCCAGGGTGCTTCCCCTAACAGATTCTTTCCCACTGAGCCGCCAGGGAAGCTCCCTTAGCCTGTCTTTGACGGCAGTAGAGACCATCTGGGAGTCACCGAGCCCTCTGGGAGATGTGAAGCTCGTCGGAGAAGACGGAGATGGGCCGCAGAGCTGGGAGCCCCTCACTCACCCCTGTGTGTCTGTGGCAGGTGCTCCCGCAGGGACCGGTGCCAGCGGGCCTGGGAGCCTAACCGATTTGCCTCCAGCACCAGCCAGTGCGTGAGGCTCGAGGTTCACCCCAGCAGCATCTCCGTGTCTGAGCACAGCCAGCTGGTGAGTGAGCGCCGAGGGGCCTGGGGGCGGGGCACAGCGCGCACACAGGCCTGGGTGTGTTCCTTTAACTCCAGCACAGTGTAAGGGATCAGACTTCACGTGCTCCGAGGACATTTTGGAGGAAAACTGTGGTAACGCCGGTCCTTACCCAGGGCCCAGTCATTCGCCCCGCTCCTTGCAGATCCGTCACCCATTGATCTGGTTTGTAAACATTTTGCATTTAGCAACAAGCCCCTGCAACATTGTGCAATCCCATCCCGTTCTGTGGTGTATGATAGAAATTTCAAGGGGCCACCTGGTACAGTCGCTCACAGGAGCTTGGAGTTGCCTTTGTATGTGTATGTGAGAGAGAGGCAGACAGATGGACAGACAGACACAGAGAGACTGAGGCTTAATTCACAGGGTGTGCCGAAAGAGAATATTAAAGAGATACAGCAGTCCTTCACCACCTGTCAAGGTGCAACCCCAAATACTCTGCGTCCTCGGGCCTCCACGGTTATTTCCTTCTGGAGGTTTTATGGGCATTCACGGATGCTAATTAGTTAATGAACCTCCCAAGACTTGTCTTCATTCATCCCCACCGGGAGGTTTTGGCTCCCACGGAGCTGAGGGAACAAACAGCAGAGTTTGTACCTAAGTCTCTCGGCCCCATGGAAACGAAACTGGGGCAGAGGTTCAGTGGCAGACAAATGTATGGAAAGGCTAGGTGATGGCCACTGGGGCTGGGAAAGCCCTCCAGCCATCTTGAGAAGACAAAGCGAGGCCTCCCTCCCTTGGGACTCGCTTCTCGGAGGACACGGGGTGTTGTCACCGCGAACCCCCATGGGCACTCCCCCCTGGGAGTCATGTTTCTCTCCTCTGGTTTCCAATACCACTTAGATATCATATTGTTGTCATTTAGTACGAACCCACTTCTGAGGGCACAGAATTCAGAGCGGTGTTTTGCTATTAAATGGTTTCTCGATCATTCTTCTGATAGTCTGTGATATTTTTACCATTCAGAGGAGGATATTCAAACTTAAAAAGCCTGCAGACCACTGACCTGCCTCCCTGGAAGCCTAGGGAACCGCAGACATCATCCAGGGCGTTGGTCTCCACTCCCTGCCTTTCTCTGATCCCCTAAGCGCCTTGTGAGGCAACTGCCCTGCTCTCGGGGAGCACTCAGGGGGGCAAAGAGCCAGAGGCCAACACGGAATAGAAGCCCACCACCTTGGTAGCCAGCCCCTGCATGACAGCCAGGGTGGGGAGCCAGCCAAATGGTAAACTCCTTGTAAACCTCCAGGCTGGAGACACATGTTCTCCTATGAACCAGAGTTAAGGCTTATTTGTGACGAGTTCAACTCATGACCGGCTTTTTTCAAGTTTGCATGGTTTCATGTCAAAGCGAGCTCGGACTGAGATGGGTTTTGGGACCTTCCCCCACCCCTAGCGTCCCTTCCTCTCCTGCCAGTGCTTTATGCTTCTGGACAAGACTGAAAAGTAATATCAGTAATAAAGACCACGGACCCTGAAACACCCCTTGCCGTGCTACGGTAATGGCTCCGAGTCAAAGCTAGGTCTCCTGGACCGACATCCTCTTCCTAGATGAGGTCCAGGGAGAGGAGTGAGCAAGTGGACAGCGGCAGGGCCAGGCCTGGAGCCCAGGTCCCCGAGCCCTGCGGGGTCTTCCCACAGCGTCGTCTCTCTGCTTTGCCCACAGCTCAGCCTGGTTGTGAGCGATGCCCCCGATCTGTCTGTGGGCATCTCCTGTGCCTTTGGGAACCTGACGGAGGTAGAGGGACAAGTATCTGGGAGCCAGGTCATCTGCATCTCACCGGGACCCAAGGATGTGCCAGTCATCCCTCTGGATCAGGGTAAGAAGCCTCTGCCGTGAGCGTCGGATGCTCAGGGCTGCTCAATCAGGCTGGCGCAGAGTAGGGCCCAGGAGACAGGGTGGCAAGTGCCAGCACAGACCGACTGACAGCTGCCAGAATAGGGCTTCTTACTCCAGACTCTAATTTGACTTATAAATCCATTTAAGTTTGAAAGCAAACTCATCCCCAAGGAAATTTCAGGAGGAAGGGGGTCCCTGTCTACCATTTGGGTTAAGCCTGCAGTGTGCATAAGCGTTTTTCCAGACTTCCCTTCCCTTCGAGGAAGCTCAGCGGCTTCAGCCAGTGGTTTTCAGTAGGTTCTCTCCATACAACTGGGAGCTTTTAGGGGTTTTGACCTGATATATATATATTTTTAAATTTTATTTTTATATTGGTGACCTGATATTTCTGACAGTCTCTCAGTGACTGAACATATTCAACCTAGGCAGGGGACTCTACAGGATCTGATCCGTCACCTCCTCCCTAAGAGGGTGGCCTGGGGTGTCTGGGTCTCAGTGATGGGCTGGTGATCAGAAGGACGAAAGGGACTCTTGGAAGAGGACTCAGGAAGGCTCCATCTGCCATCAGTGCCCCCATGGCAGCCCTGGAGTGGCTGAATGATTTACCCCCCAGCCTCTCCCCTGGGCTCCCAGCTTGTAACTTCCTCCTCCCCCCCCCCTTTTTTTTTGCAGACTGGTTTGGGCTAGAGCTGCAGCTGAGATCCAAGGAGACAGGGAAGATATTCGTCAGCACGGAGTTCAAGTTCTACAACTGCAGCGCCCACCAACTGTAAGCACGCCCCTAGCGGCGCTAGCAGTCGTTCAGGGTCAGAGTGGGAGGAGCACCTAGGCCAGCGTCCTCCCTTAAAGGTGAGGTCAGAGGAGGCTGGCGAGCAAGTGGGTCCTGGCAGGGCCAGGCCAGAAGCCGACTTGCCCCAGGTCTGGATATGTGTGTAGGGGGGTTCCTAAGTTCCCTTAGGACAAGAATGGTCTTACGTTTACCACCCAATCTCCCGATCAGATGTGGCACTTTGTCTAGAACAGCGAAAAGTGCCCCGTAAATATTCCAGTTATATTCAGTTAATTCAGTTATACCAAACCGAATAGCATTTGCTGTCCACAGCCTCTGATCTCATTCAGTCTCCCTTGCAACAGACCCTACCCTCAACTCTCAAGCTAAGAGTTAAAAAGGGTTTGAAGTAGAAACAGAAGTCACAGCCCAGGAGCCCGAAGGAAAGTCCTCCCTTTTATGCCAGTGAGTGGTGGCTTTGAATGTGGAGATCGACGGCCAGCGGAACGTAGCCACACCATCCATGGGCACGTGAAGAGGGACTCAGAGATGACAGCCTCAGAGGAAGGGGCAAGGCTGGGGAAATGGCCTCACCCAGCACCCAAATAAAGGACCCAGGCTGAGACACAGCGAGGAGGCTTTCAGCTCTACTGAGGTCCACACTGAGCCTTCAACTTTTCAAGGAGGAAGCGAAAACCAGACCCACCCATCGGTCCCCAGGGGGCTTAGGTGCTGCCCGTCTGACTTCAACCAGCCACCTCCAGCAGCTAAGTGCCATGGCTGTGAGTTCTTACAGCTGTGCAGGAAGCCGGGTGCACTTCATAAGTAAAAATCGGGGCCAGGAGTGGAGGAGAGAGACCCATACTTAGTTTCTGCTGGTCTTCTCTTGAAGTGAAACTGAGACTCTTTCCACGTCATCTGGAAACTCATGTACTGTTTGACTTAGAAAATGAGAAACTGGGATCTCATCTGATCTTGGTCATAGGCAAGAGTAGAGGCCCAAGAGCTCCAGGCCGGAGGGAGAAGCACCTGGGAATGTTCTGTGGACCCATCCTTCCTGTTTCCCAGGACAGGATCTGCCTGAGGACTCCAGTGGCATCAAGTCTGAGGGTCCAGGCTGTGGCCATGATGGGCCCAGCAATCTGTGTAGGGAAAGGGTCTGTTAGCAGCTAAGCCCTAAAGAAACCTTTAAGCCATAAAAATAGACAAATGAGCTTCATTCATCTCCCCTTTGCTGATCTGGATTTTCATGATGAGATCATCTGCTGGAGTTCTCGGGTCTCCAGAGTAGCTAAGGAAGGAGACGTCACTTGGACCCATTTGGGACAAATCAAAAGATGTGACAGAAAGACAGAACAAGTGATAAAAATTGGTCTGGGAGGAGCTAAGACAAGGCGGTATGTGGCAGAAGCTAAACTGGATAAAATCGCCCCCGAAGCCCTGCGTCCAATCCCAGCTAACCCTGTTTTGGGAACCGCGAGCATCTTGGAGTGGGAACTCCGCAGCCTCCCTCTCGCGCTCCAGCACAGTGGTGATGGAACGCATTGCTTGTGAGAATGTCCTCATCTCCACGACACCCCAGTGTGATGTCACCTCTCTCAACCATGGATTACCGTGGCAGTGGAGATGCTGTCACGGGCAGCAAGTTTCAGCAGAAAGAAAAGCAAGTATTTTTGACCTTTTATTGCCACGCACTGTCTTATCTTATCCGTCCAGTTACAAACCCAGGATCACGTTCAAGCCTCTCCTTTTACTATGGTAAACTAAGGCCCAGAGCGGGTAGGTGCTCCATTGGAGGTCACCAGATTAGCAAGTGGACAAGCCTGTTCTCGAAGAACCCTGATCTCATCATCCTTGATCCATTTTTGTGATTTCCTTGCTGAATCGTAAGATGTGAGGAAGACCCAATCCATCTGGCCTAAGTTCATAAACGAAACAACTATGGGCATATCTAGAAGGGGATGAAAATATCTGGCATGGAGAAGAAGTGTCGATGGGATAACGCGCCTGGTCGCCAGTTTGCAGACCTGGCCCTGTGCCTGCCAGGTTGGTCCAGTGGTAACAAGACTGGACTAGGGGATCTGGCAAGGAGTAGATCAACTCCACCGGCCACACCTGTTTCCCTGACGGTGGTCTGACCGCACACAGGAGCCTAGATGATACAAGAATGCAGGGGAAACCGGAGGGAAAGAGGCGCTCTACCTGGTGAGAAGGGCAGGAGCCACACGCAGCCTGTCACTCCCATGTCTGGCTACTTGGAAAGGGCGACAGAGTTATCAGTTGATACCATTCACTCCACTCAAACTCCAAAACACAGGTGATATGAACCACCTGTGAACACTCAAATATGATTTAAGAGCTTGAAGTAACAGGTAAGTTAAGCCCCTAAAAATAATACATTTAGCATTGTATTTTTGAAAACCACGTCCTGTACGTTATCTCGTTTGACACAAAACAACCCCTTGGAGTGGACGGAAAAGTTTTAGTGCAGACGGATGAAGAAATTCCGATTCAGCAGGTGAAGTGACTTACTCGAGGCACCCCTAATGGTAGGGCCAGAGGCAAAATGGGAACCCGGTCGGCCCAGTTCCTATCCCTGCTCTCCTTGGGCCATTCCCTCTTAGAAGTGGTGCTAGGCTGGCAAGTGTTTAGCTATCAGAAATCAGGGGAGAAAGCTTAGTAGGTGGCATTTTCCAGTTTCTGTGGCCTAAATACTACCCCTGTGGCTCGTTTCAAGCTGCTATCATGTCGATGACCTGCTTGCAACATTCCTGAAAATGTGAATAATTGGCTGTCATGAGCTGAAACAGACCAGCTCTTGCACTCCACTGCTTTCGGAGACATTATTCCCACTCTGGACACGTTTCTGTCTCAATTTTCTGGCCCCCTGGTCCCCTGAGCATCTTAGAGGGAGAAGCCACAATTTTCAGGGCTGGGGATGCCCCCACAGCAACCCCCCTCAAGAGTGAGACTCGGGTAACAGACTCCCATCACAGCGCGTGGGCTCCCTGGCCCCCTCCCTTCCCCGTGTGCCCTCCTCTCTTTGCCTCTTCCTGTCTGCGTCCTTGCAGGTGCCTGGCCTGTGTCCGCAGCGCCTTCCGCTGCCGTTGGTGCAAATACCGAAACCTCTGCACTCATGACCCCGTCAGCTGCTCCTTCCAGGAGGGTCGGATCAGCATTTCAGAGGTAAGCAGGGCCCAGCCTGGCACGGCGGCACCCCCAGTGAATCTGCGCAGACCTCCCTTTTCAGATGGCCAGTCCGACAGCTTGGCCGTCTCCTTGCCCCATGGCTTCTTCCAGAGAGGTTAGAAAGCCCTGGTATTATAAAGCCAAAAATAAAATAAATAAGTAAAAGCCAGCAAATACTCCCGAGAAGGAGAAGTGTGCTGTATTTGCTAGACTCCAGGAATTGTGTTCATTCAAAAGTGCGAGGGGAGCTGAGGGCTGAGACTGAAAGCTCAGAGGAAACACATCCAACCAAACAGACTCCACGGCCTAGAAGAGTGTAGAGAATGGCATTTGTTCTCTGAGTTTTAAGCCCTCTGCTTGGCTGCAGACATAGTCTAGTTCAATAGCACATTCACTCTCAGCCACTCTTTCATGCCAGCCTCTCTTCCTAGGCTAAAATTCAATGATTCTTTGACTCTTTTGTAGGACTGAGTAGGTGGCCTTATAGGAGAGAGAGGCAGTCCACTGGTGAAAAGAACCCAGGCCTGCTCAAAGTCACATTTCCTGAATACAGTCGATGTGCCATCCCCAAGACTGGTTCCACCTTTGTTATCAACACAGGGAGATAATAAGTTGCTTATCTTTCCAATAAATAATCCTACCCAGTGATGTTTCCTTGAGGTTCACGTTCTTACGAGCTCACAGCAGCCCTTAGGACAGCGAAGCCTGCTGGGTCACTGTCCTTTTCTCACATCTAATGTTTTCCATGCCCCAGGGTGACCAGTAGTTGGGTTTGAACAGTTGTAGAGACCTTCCTTCTTCCCACAAACGCACATGTGCTTGAATATACATCCCCATCTCGTTCTACCTTTTAGGAAATCCATAAATGTAACAAGTGACTAGGTAGCATGTACAAATATCCCTGTGACCTTTATCTGTCTCCCTCTTACATTAGACTGAAGAAGTGAAGTCGCTCAGTTGTGTCCAACTCTTTGCGACCCCATGGAATGTAGCCTGCCAGGCTCTTCTGTCCATGGGATTTTCCAAGCAAGAATACTGGAGTGGGTTGCCATTTGACCACAGCCTCCTTAAAGGCAGGAGTTACATCTCATCATTAAATCCTCAGGAACTTTTTCAGTGAAAGTCTGCAGCGTGCATGCATGAAAGCATAGAGGAATCAGTGACCACTGTAACCAAACATGATTGATAGGAAGTGTTCCTTGGAGCTCCTTGTCTAGGATTTCAAGACAGTTTCTTGTCTCTCCTAATCAAGGTAGAAGTAACAGTAACTTCCAAGAAAGAGCACCTTGATCGACATGATCATGTTGTACACTTAATTTTTTTAATTAGATGATAATTGCTTTTGTGTTGGTTTCTGCTGTAGAAGGGAGAAGGAAATGGCAACCCACTCCAGTGTTCTTGCCTGGAGAATCCCAGGGATGGCAGAGCCTGGTGGGCTGCTGTCTGTGGAGTTGCACAGAGTCGGACGTGGCTAAAGCCACTTAGCAGCAGCAGCAGCTGCTGCTGTAGAAGAATATGAATCAGCCATTCAGTTTAGTTCAGTCGCTCAGTTGTGTCCAACTCTTTGAGACCCCCATGGACTGCGCACGCCAGGCCTCCCTGTCCATCACCAGCTCCTGGAGTTTACTCAAACTCATGAGCCATTGAGCCGGTGATGCCATCCAATCATCTCATCCTCTGTCATCCCCTTCTCCTCCCACCTTCAAGCCCAGCATCAGGGTCTTTTCAAATAAGTCAATTCTTTGCATCAGGTGGCCAAAGTATTGGAGTATCATCTTCAGCACCAGTCCTTCTGATGAATAGTAAGGACTGATTTCCTTTAGGATGAACTGGTTGGATCTCCTTGCTGTCCAAGGAACTCTCGAGAGTCTTCTCCAACACCACAGTTCAAAAACATCAATTCTTCGGCACTCAGCTTTCTTTATACCCCAACTCTCACATCCATACACGACTACTGGAAAAACCAAAGCTTTGACTAGACAGACCTTTGTTGGCAAAGTAATGTCTTTGTTTTTAAACATGTTGTGTAGGTTGGTCATAACTTTTCTTCCAAGGAGCAATCGTCTTTTAATTTTATGTCTGCAGTCACCATCTGCACTGATTTGGGAGCCCAAAAAAATAAAGTCTGACACTATTTCCACTGTTTTGCCATCTATTTGCCATGAAGTGATGGGACCAGATGCCATGATCTTCGTTTTCTGAATGTTGAGATTTAAGCCAACTTTTTCCCTCTCCACTTTCACTTTCATCAAGAGTCTTTTTAATTCTTCACTTTCTGCCATAATGGTGGTGTCATCTACATATCTGAGATTGATATTTCTCCCAGCCATCTTGATTCCAGCTTGTGCTTCCTCCAGCCCAGCGTTTCTCATGATGTATTCTGCATATACGTTAAATAAGCAGGGTGACAATATACAGCCTTGACGTACTCCTTTTCTTATTTGGAACCAGTCTGTTGTTCCATGTCCAGTTCTAACTGCTGCTTCCTGACCTGTTAAGTGTCCCTATATCCTTTCCCCTTGAGGCTTCTTCCCACTCCACCCCCACCCGGCCCTCTGGGTGTCACAGAGCACCAGACTGAGCTCCCTGTGTTACACAGCAAGTTCCCACTAGCTATCCGTTTTACACATGGCCGCGTAGATACTTCGGCGCTGCTCTCTCAGCTCGTCCCAGCCTCTCCTCCTCTTGCTGTGTCCACAAGTCCCTGCTCTGCGTCTGCGTCTCTATCCCCACCCTGCGGATAGGCTCATCCGTGTTAAATACCTCACGGTTTTATTTGTCAATTGTTGTTTAGTCGCTAAGTCAGGCCGGACTATTTTGCAACCCCATGTACTGTAATTCACCAGGCTCCTCTGTCCATGGGATTCCCAGGAAAGAACGCTGGAATGGGTTGCCATTTCCTTCCCCAAGAAATCTTCCTGACCCAGGAATCAAACTCGTGTCTCCTGTATTGGCAGGCAGGTTCTTCACCACTGAGCGACCTGGGAAGCCCAGTTATACCTCAGTAAAGCTAATTTTTTAAAACTTTTAATTTAAGAAGAAAGTAAGCCTTGAAAGGTTTCCCAAACGCAAACACACACACACGTACACACGGCCTTGAATTCTTCTTAGCTTCTGAAACAATATGTGTTATATTCAGGCTAGAAAAAAAATGAAGTCTGCCTGTCTTGAAAGAAAGACACACAGATGGTGCCCGTAAGCGGTATTTAAGGCAGACCCAACTGCAGGTGCCTCCGCGGGATGGAGCCAGTTATCTCGGGCCCCGAGAACCTTTCAGGGAAGGCCTTTCCTCCAGCCAGTCGGGATGCTTTGAAGTGGCTGCCCAGAGAGTGCCACACTGGTCTTAGTGGGCCTCGTAAATTAATCCCAGCCCCGGGATCCTGCAGGAGACTGAGACTGCTTTTCAGGCCAGTCTTCTCACTCATAGGAAAGGACTCATGAACCGAGGGTGTGGTGGGAGAGAGGAGGGACTCAGCCTGGGCATCCACAGGACGACGGCCAGGGGAAGCTGGACGCCAGGACAGGGTGACGCTGAGGCCAAGGCTGGGCAGTGAAGGGCCTCAGACACTGACCTATACCGGCCACTTCTAACCTTCTAAGTTAAGTTAGTAAGTTAGTTGCTCAGTCGTTCCCGACTCTTTGCGACCCATAGACTGCAGCCTGCCAGGCTCCTCTCTCCATGGGATTCTCCAGGCAAGAATACTGGAGTGGATTGCCATTTCCTCCTCCAGGGGATCTTCCCTACCCAGGGATCAAACTCAGGTCTCCAGCACTGCAGGCACATTCTTTACGGACTGAGCTACAAGGGAAGCCCTTAACCTCCTAACTTGGTTAATGAAATAAGTCGAGAAGGACCACAGAATGCCGAGAGAGAGAGAGAGAGAGAGAGAGGGAGGGAGAGGGAGGGAGAGGGGATGATGGGGACGTCCAGATGAGAAGCCACTTCATTCTCCTGGCGGCTGGGCTCCTTCAGGCCCACAGAAATCCAGAGCTGAGCCTGGAAGGACCTGCAAGCCACAGGAGCACAGGCAGGGGGTGGAAGACCCAGCGAGACAGTAACTCTGCTCCGTGTGGGACCAGGGGCCTGAGGCCCAGAGGGCTAGCTGGAATCATGCTGCCTCCCTCTCGGCCACCAGTAACTCAAGAATTCCAGAGAGCCCGGTCTGGGAGAGGCGGTTGCCATCCGAAGTTAGGATTAAATTAACACCGAAAGAGCCCTGGGGGGAAAGCCAGAGGCTTCCTGGCTCCTTCCTCTCCTTAATGTCTACCCCTGGAGGTGAGAGAAATGCCTTGGTCTCATCACCTACTCCTCCTCCTCACCCTGCTGACAGGCCCCAGGCCCCACCCTGGGGATGGGCCCTCTCGGAGGAGGGGTGGCCCCGGGCCCCCCAGGCTCCTGACAGCTCAGGACGGGAAGCGGGAGGCAGGACCCCAGGAGATGGCAGGGCTGCAGCCCCTCACACATCACTTCCCAGTTGACAGCCCGCAGACCCTGCTGCTTGCTGTCCGAAGCTTGCTTTCGGGGGCAGCCCCGATCCGGAAAATGGGGGGAACCACAAAGGCGCGCAGGTTCAGCTTGAGCGAGGTCCCGTTATTCGGTCGGGAGTCTTGCCTGGCATCCTCAGGTTCTTCTGGGAACTGGAGGTCCCTTAGCTGTCCCTTAGGGTTCCTAGAACATCTTTTATGCTTCCAGTCAGCCCCCTCCCCCCTGCCCCACTGCAGTTGGAACCAAAATTTTACATCTACCTACTTCTTAGAAACAATATATAACTGATTAGCTCCATTGATTTGTATAGCAAAGCTAAGACAGCACGCATTTGCATTTCTCTCTCGAGTGACAGGAGGGTGGGGGAGGGGAACCAGCCGCAGGAGCAACACTCGGGAACTTGTTAGAAATTCAAATTCTTGGGCCCCATCCCAGAGTAAGCCGAAGATTGAGAACCACTGACATATGGCATCTCAATTGATTCTCACAACAGACCTGCAGTTTCACATAATTCATATTTGACAGATGTAACCAAGATGCTAAAAATTTAGTTTTTTTTTTTTTTGCCTAAGGCTACAGAGAACTCAGGCATCCAAAAAGGCGGAGTACAGGATGCTTTCTCCAGAAAATCAGGCCCAGTTCGCATGTATGTTTTCATGGTCTCAGCTACACTTGCAGTCCTGATCTTAACCAGGCTCTGTGCTGTTGGTCCTGAGGGTTCGGGGTGGGGAGAGCGTATGTGTGGGCCAGTCGCTCAGTCACGTCCAGCTCTTTGAGACTCCATGAACTGTAGCCCGCCAGGCCCCTCTGTCCACGGGATTCTCCAGGCAAGGATACGGGAGTGGGTCGCCATGCCCTCCTCCAGGAGGTCTTCCTGACCCAGGGGTCCAAGCCACATCTTTTCCATTTCCGGCATTGGCAGGCGGGTTCTTTACCTCTGGTGCCATCTGAGAAGCACCCCGGTGTGCAGGGACCCACACAAATCCATCTGCACAGACGGAGAAACTGCCCATGGAAGGCAGGTCAGTAGCACCACGTCCAGATGCAGAGGTGGCCAGCGCAAGAGGTACATCTGCCTAGTTCCTTCCAAAGGGCTGATGGACCGATGATCCCAGGCTTAGTCCTGAAAACCAGGAACCGCTGTGCCGGGTGAAAGTCAAAGTGTTAGTCACTCAGTCCGACTAACAACTCCACAGACTGTCCGACTCTTTGCAACCCCATGGACTGTAGCCCTCCAGGCTCCTCCATCCCTGGGCTTTTCCAGGCAAGAATACTGGAGTGGATAGCCATCTCCTTCTCCAGGGGATCTTCCCGACTCAAGGTTCGAACCTGGGTCTCCCGCATTGAGGGCAGACTCTTTACCATCTGAGCCACCAGGGAGGTCCTAGAGAGAATGCAATTCAAAACAAACATATTAGTAGTCAGCATTTGCTGAGAGTTTCTTATATATGCAACATTATACAGCTATATGTTTAACCTCAGTTGTAACTATTCTATGAAGTAAATTCGATCCTAGATGAATAAACTGGTAAGTTTAAACAATTTTCCTATGATCCTCACAGAAAGGCAGAAGTCACGATCCAGTGTTCCCAAGCTGGCGCTGAATTAGTTGAGGTCCTCTGATCCTGTGTTCACATGAGAAAAATGCAGTGATGATATCAACATGGTTAATCCAGTTTATTACCACTGACGACAGACCTTGCCTCTCTTGCCTGCAACCTAGAGTTGTCAAGTATAACTGGTCCCATTTTATAGATGCCTGCGTGGTAAGTCTTTTCAGTCATGTTTGACTCTAGGATTGCAACCCTAGGGACTGTAGCCCGCCAGGCGCCTCTGTCCATGGGATTCTCCAGGCAAGGATACTGGAGTGGGTCGCCATGCCATCCTTCAGGGGGTCTTCCCCACCCAGGGATCGAAATCACGTCTCTTATGTCTCCTCCATTGGCAAGCGGGCTCTTACCCCTAGCGCCATCTTGGGAGACCATTTTGTAGATGAGGAAGTTGAATTTCAATTGAGCCATCTCTTGAGTGCTTTTAAGTTCATGAGCCAGACCTTTCCCCCACTCAGAGCACAGCCAGTCTCGGATGGGGTCCCAGAAATCTGGGCCCCCCTGGGCCAGGTTAAGCGGTGACACAGTGTTTGCGAGTGGGTGTGCGCCGGAGTATATATGGGTTTCAGCTTGAAAAGCTCATCTCCCACCATGGCTAAACTAGGCCTAGTGAGATGTAGATACATAAATATCTCCTTTACACCCTGTCCCGGGGGGAAGATAGGACCACGTAAATCCGATTAGCTTACCCGGATGCGGGCTGCTCTCTCTCTTTGAAGTCCAGTGGGTGAAGAGAATGCCATTTGCACGTAGGAGCAGTCGTTTCCGAGGGCTGAAGGAGGGGTCCCCGTGCTGAGAGCCGGTGACACAGAACAGGGGGGACCGTGCGGCCCGGAGGCGCGTCCGTCGGGCTGCAGGACCGGCGTCCTGCCCTCCCCCCTCACGTCTCCTGCTCCTCAGCCCACCCCTCCCCCGGGATGTCCCCAAGCAGGGCATCTGCTCCTCTTGATGGAAGCTCGGCTTGCTGCTCAGGAGCGGGATCCAGCTGCCCACTGACCTAGAGGCAGAGGGAGGGGCAGAATGTGCCACAGAGGTCCCTCAGGAGACCGGGGGTCTGCAGGAGCAATGTCTTTCAGCAGCGTTCACAGCAGTCCTCACGCTCTGCATGAAGGGCGCAGCATGTGTCTGTATGCAGGTGTGTGTGTGTACTCCCAGGAGCAAACGGGTTGGAAATGGCCTTTTATATTTGATGAGACCTATCACCTTCCACGAGCTTCCCTGGTAGCTCAGCCGGTAAAGAATCCACCTGCAATGCAGGAGACCCCGATTCAATTCCTGGGTCAGAAAGATTCCCCTGGAGAAGAGATAGGCTATACCCACTGCAGCTTGGGCTTCGCTGGTGGCTCAAACGGTAAAGAATCCGCCCGCCATGCAGGAGACCTCGGTTCCATTCCTGGGTCAGGAAGATTCCCTGGAGGAGAGCATGGCAACTCACTCCTGTATTCTTGCCTGGAGAATCCCCATGGGCAGAGGAGCCTGGCGGGCTACAGTCCATGGGGTCACAAGAGTCAGACCTGACTAAGCGACTAAGCCAGCACAGCACAGCCTCACCTGTCACAAACCTCAGAGGANTTCCTGGGTCAGGAAGATTCCCTGGAGGAGAGCATGGCAACTCACTCCTGTATTCTTGCCTGGAGAATCCCCATGGGCAGAGGAGCCTGGCGGGCTACAGTCCATGGGGTCACAAGAGTCAGACCTGACTAAGCGACTAAGCCAGCACAGCACAGCCTCACCTGTCACAAACCTCAGAGGAACTGACGTTACGACAGCTTGGCAATGTTCTGGGCTGCCAGCTCTCCTGCACCTTCAACCCCCACTACCGCCTTTCCCACTCAAGACCCACTGCCACCTCCAGACAGTCAGCAGAACCATCTCATAACCCAAGGAGTCTGTGTATCCCCTGATTCTAGGAGAAGAGAGGACACCTGGGCACGAGCCACTTCTTTCCTTTGCCCTAGAGAATGCAAGGAAGGATGCGATTCTGTCTGGCCGAGAGAAATAGCCAAAAACACGGGCAAAGCCTGAGATTCTTTCCTCCAGGGGCAATCTCAGAACCCTCTTGAGGCATTTGGAAGCCCCTAACCATCACCCTTCAGCTTAGTCCCAGAGAGTCTGAAACAGCAGACCACAGGAATTTTTTTTTAATAAAATTTTAGAATCTCTTTAAAAAATGCATGAAAGTACTCATAAAGTCTACTTATGATTCTTAAACTCTCAGGCTGAATCAGACAACCCAGCCCGAAAGATGGGGGTGTGTATGGGTAGGCAGGTGTGTGTTTTTGCAGGTACACATACATACATGTATTTTTTTCATGGTTAATATGATTCTACAATCTTGTTCACTAACCTAAGACATCATACTCCCAAAAGTACGTCTTAAAGACTCTGCTCGTGAAATTTGAATTTGTTCTCTAAGCTCATTAGAGGTGAAAAACAACGGGCCATCCTTTACAATATATCAACCAGTTCTGATTCTGAAAATCTGTTCTCTCCCTCTCTCTCTTGCAGGTACACACACACACACACACACACAGATGCACGCACGCACGCACACACCCCTTGCTGCACCTCAGCCTTATTTCCAGTCTAAATTAAAATTCTGATTTATTAGACTCAATGAGGATTTTTAGCCACTAACAGGAAATAGTATCTCCTTTTCTAAGGGATGCCTGGGTTTTCCTAAAGTGCTGTTCACTTTTTTTTTTCTTGGCTATAAATATATGAAAGACTCTGTCAAGAGTGCCCTCGGGGAATGAAAGTAAAAGTGCAGCAAAGAGCAAGTTTATGAGTTGGCAGCTTGAGTGACTGGCTTCTAAACAGGGCCCCATCTGTTCTGGGGCTGCCTCGCGATCCTGTCTCCTGTGGAAACCGAGCGTGCCCATGCCCTCACAGGCAGTCACTGAGGGACGGCTCCATGACCCCAGAGGTTCCGCCAGACCCTCCTAGACGGGTTTCTGTGGCACACTTCTCCTGGACCCAGCTTTCCGTAAATCCTCAGGATTCCTCCATAGATACGGACATACCAATTTAGCAAGGCTGTGACTCCAGAAACAGTGACCATCTCAAATCAATCCCAGACTTGGGAATCAAACTCCCGCCCAAGTCTCTAGATGTCCGGAAGACAGGGATTTACCCTCATCTCTGAAGAATCTGGGGAGTTGGAGCCGAAAGGAAAGTTTGAGATAGTTTTGTGTCTGTTGCTTTACTTCCTTGATTCCCACTTACCTTCCCACAAGCCATGAGCAGTTGTCCACTACATGTCAGGAATGGGGATAAAGCCTGGGGATACGAAGGTGAGTAAGATGCAGCCTGATCTTCAAGGCTCACAGGCCGGTGAGGACAAGTCAACAGGCAGCTGCAACTGTGAGGGCTCAGTGCTGCTGGCGGAGGGCCCAGGGGAGGGGTGGGGAGTATCTGTGGCCTGCCGGTTAGGGACAGAGTCAGGGGCTNGTGAAAAAGTTGGCTTAAAATTCAACATTCAGAAAACTAAGATCATGGCATCGGGTCCCATCACTTCATAACAAGTAGATGGGGAAACAATGGAAATAGTGAGAGACTTTATTTTGGGGGTCTCCATTTTCACTGCAGATGGTGACTGCAGCCATGAAATTAAAAGATGCTTCCTCCTTGGAAGCTATGACCAACCTAGACAGCATATTAAAAAGCAGAGACATTACTTTCCCAACAAAGGTCTGTTTAGTCAAGGCTATGGTTTTTCCAGTAGTCATGTATGGATATGAGAGTTGGTCTATAAAAAAAGCTGAGTACCAAAGAACTGATGCTTTTAAACTGTGATGTTAGAGAAGACTCTTGAAAATCCCTTGGACTGCAAAGAGAAGCAACCAGGTCATCCTAAAGGAAATCAGTCCTGAGTATTCACTGGAACGACTGATGTTGAAGCTGAAACTCCACTACTTTGGCCACTTGATGCAAAGAACTGACTCATTGGGAAAGACCCTGATGCTGGGAAAGATCGAAGGCAGGAGGAGAAGGGGATGACAGAGGATGAGATGGCTGGATGGCATCACCAACTTAATGGACATGAATTTGAGCAAACTCTGGGAGCTGGTGATGATCAAGGAAGCCTGGCGTGCTGCAGTCCATAGGGTTGCAAAGAGTCTGAGGTGACTAAGTGACTGAACTGAACTGAAGTCTTTTGGAACGCAGCTGGCCTGGCTTCTGCTGAGATTTCTTAATCATAAAATAGTAATGAGAAAAAAGATAGCTAGCACTCACTGAAAGCTCACCTGGGACCTGGCACTGCTAGCTTATCACCATCTGCATATTATCTCATTTAGACCTTAAGACAGTTTCTGTGAGGTAGAAGCAATCGTCATGAGCCCCACTTTACAGATGAGGAAACCAAGGCACTATGAAGAGTGATGCCCTTCTCAATGTCACTGTGCTAGTGAGCTTTAGAACTAGGAGTTCATCCCAGCTACTTGACTCTGCAGTTCCCATGTCTGACCCTGTAGCATCCTTCATCTCTCTCCTGGGCTCACTTAGACAAATAGAGCTGTCAGTCCACGGGCTGGGGGAGGGAATGGAGCGGGCACCATGCTCGTCATCAAGCCTGCTACAGAGAGGGGAAGCAAGCCAGTGGTCCCCACCCAGAGCATCATTTGGGGAGACTCGAATNCCATGTCTGACCCTGTAGCATCCTTCATCTCTCTCCTGGGCTCACTTAGACAAATAGAGCTGTCAGTCCACGGGCTGGGGGAGGGAATGGAGCGGGCACCATGCTCGTCATCAAGCCTGCTACAGAGAGGGGAAGCAAGCCAGTGGTCCCCACCCAGAGCATCATTTGGGGAGACTCGAATGCAAGGGAGAGATGGCACCGGGGCAAGGCCAAGGGGAGTGTGGGCATTCACAGGGTCAGGGCCAGAGAGCGGGGAGGATGGAAGCTGAGAAGTTCAGAGAGATGGTGGCTAGCCAACTCCAGAGCTCCTTGGAGGGCAGCAAGTGTGGCCTTAGCCATGGCAGGCCTGCACAGAGGGGCTCACGAGGCTGGGGCATGAATTCTCATAGCTGATGACCTTGGGGCTGTGCCCTGGCAGGACGCTGGAGACGCTGGGGAGGCTGGAGGCCCCGGTTGGGTGGACCTGGCTGGGCTCTGCCGTTCACTCTGTCAGCTTGAGCCGGTTCCTTCACCGATCAGAACACTACTCTGCAAGTGTAAAATGAAAATAATAGTAGCAGCTCCTTCATAGTTTGCGGTGAGCTCTAAGTGAGATGTAATATATAAGAAAGTGAAAGTGTTAGTCTCTCAGTTCTGTCCGACTCTTTGCAACCCCATGGCCTGTAGCCTGCCAGCTTCTTCTGTCCATGGCGATTCTCCAGGCCAGAATACTGGAGTGGGTAGCCACTCCCTTCTCCAAGGGATCTTCCCAACCCAGGAGTCAAACCCAGATCTCCCACATTGCAGGCAGATTGTTTACCGTCTGAGCCACCAGGGGAAACCCAACATATAAGACCCTTAGCACAATTCCTGACTCATAATAAGTACTTAAAAACTGAAAAAATTCGTAAGTAGGCACCATTATCAGAATCTTTAGTAACCTGGAGCTGATGCCCACTTCTGTCTATCAGGCAGGAGATATAAACAGAGAAGACAGGGTCTCTAGGATGGGAGCCAGTCTTCGTGAGGCTCCCACCACGAAGGGGTTCTCCTGTGACCCCTTAACCATCTACCCGTACATCTGCCCCAACTCCAGCCTCCAAGGCTCTGCCCAAGTCTAGGAGTGGCCCAGCCAGTGCTGCCTAGGCTGCCCAGGCCCTGGGCCTCCAGTACCTCCCTCTGCTCCCAGTGCAGCCCCGTGGAGCTCCCCAGCTGTAATTAATCGGCTGCATCTGCTCTCGCCCTTGGGCAGCTTTGTGGCACAGTTCCCTCCGAACTGTTCAATTAGCGGCTGCAAGAATCAGGGCGAGTGCAGCATCACGGCGGCTGTTTTCCAGGTCACGGCACCCACGGTGGAAAACAGCCATGACACAGTCTGGCAGGAATACAGATTTGGCTGGGGTGCTCAGGCGTGCAGCGGGCTAGGCTGGGCTGCTGGCAGGTGAGGGCTGAGGAGGTGGGGAAGTGGGTCCCGGGGTCAGAGATTCCCGGAGATTTTTAGAGGACCGGCAGGAGACAGGAGTCTCCTGGTTTGTCGCCTCCCATCATTCACGCCAGTCTCACCCCACATCCTGCTGGCCTGCTCATCTGGGCCTGCAGTGGGCAGATGAGGGGCATGGCCCGGGCTGGGGCCAGACACCGTGATCTGGCGTGGTCTGAGATTACTTCTGGGACAGGGCTTAAGGGCTGCTGGACTGAGCCCTCTCTCTGCCTTAATGTGTTTCCCATATTCTCCTTCTGAATCCCGCAAATAGTCAAACTTAATTCTACAACCAGTTGAAAAGCCAACACTCTTAAGGCAAGGTAATAACACAACTTAAATCTCAGTAGGATGCAAGTAAAAAGTTCTTCAGTTCTTGCCTGGTGGCTCAGATGGTAAAGAATCTGCCTGCAATGTAGGAGACCTGGGTTCTATCCCTGGGTCGGGAAGATCCTCTGGAGAAGGGAATGGCTATCCACTCCAGGATTCTTGCCTGGAGAATTCCACGGACAGAGGAGCCTGGCAGGCTACAGTCCATGGGGTCGCACAGAGAGTTGGACACACTTAAAGTGTTCTTTGGAGTTTCCCTGGTGGCACAGATTGTAAAGAATCCACCTGCAAACCAGGAGACCCGGGTTTTATCCCTGGGTCAGGAAGACCCCCTGGAGGAGGACATGGCAACCCACTCCAATATTGTTGCCTGGATAATCCCATGGACAAAGGACCCTGGCAGACCACAGTCCACGGGGTCGCAAAGAGTCAGAAAGAGTGAGCAACAGAGCACATTCATAAAAGGTCCTTTAGGGAAGAGAGACGCGGAGGCTGAGAGGTGACTGAAATGGGGAAGGGAATTCCAGGGAGTAAAACAAGCATATGGGAAAGAGAAGGGCTTACCTCCCCCTGGGGTTTGCCCAGGGCCTGCCTGGCCAGGGGCGTGTGAGCCCGCGCTAGGGGAAGTCGTTGTTGGCACAGGCCTCCCTTGCAGCGAATCAGCAGGCCTTTGCTCAAGCCGAAAGCCTGCTTGGCGTTTCTTTCTTACACTCTCAGAGGATGCATGGATATCCGAGGGTCCAAAGAAAAGCATCTGAAATGATCAAAGGGCCTGGAAAACAAGAGCTTTCAACACAAGGCTGACGGAATTGCAGAAGCACAGACCAAGGGTGACTTAATCGCTGTCTTCAGTATCTGAAAGAGGTTTGATGAAGAGGCAGCTGTTCAGTCCTCCACTCGAGGAGAAATCACAGCGGAAACTGGCTTGAGCTAAAGTCAGCGAGACTGCAGGAAGAACTTAATGCTTCGGATGTGAAAAGACTGCCCCACTTCCAAGCAACACCTGGGCACCTACCTCCATCCTTGCAGCGGTCGTTTGAGAACACAGGTTGTCCTGGAATCTGCCTGAGCCCAGCGTTTCCCAGGAAGAAAGAGCTGGAGACAGGTCTTGACAGCTGCTCTGTCCCAGGAAGTGTGCTGTGTTAGGCTAGAAAGATGGAGGAAGTCCCTGTCCCGAGATAGATATTGTCTTACTGAGAAAAGACAGAGTCCAGGGTGGCCCTTGCTGTCGGGGGTGTTCACCCATGGCAGTGGGGGTGTAGGCAAAGGGGCTCCTCAATCTGCCGAGATGGTTAGAGAAAGACTTTCTGAGGAGGTGTCATTAGCAGAGCCTCACGTGATGGGTAAGCATGTGTTAGCATCACGCGTGAGGGGCAGAGGGAACCGTGGGTCAAAGGCACACGGGCTTCAGACCCTGTAGCCACGGGCGCCCCACCTCCCCCAGGGAGCACATATAGTACGTGCGAGAGTGGGACCAGAGCTCGGGAGGGGACAAGGGGGAGCACACCGTGAGGGCCGGCACAGAACGTGCGGGAGCCCCTCGGTCGCCCCCCGCACCCCACTCAGCAGCCGCTCGTCTCTCCCCGCTCCTCCCCTACTTCTGGCTCTCCCTTCTGGGGTCCACAGAGGAGAGTGGACAGCGATCCCTGGTCCACGGTGTGTGCTGAAGAGCATGGAGCGGAAATGAGTCCATGTATAAAGATCTTCCCAGCTGATTTCACAGGATTTCAGCTCCCTGCCCCCTCTCTCCACACCCTCACTACCCCCCCAACACACACACACATCCATCCCAAACTGTCAAACCTTTTGTTTGTGTGGGTGTCTCATTCAGAATTACTTTCCTGAAAGAATCCATTGAGTTCATAATGCAATGCCCCATCGACCTCAAAATGGCCAATAGCCAGGGGCAAAGAAGTGAGGAGAAGCGGAGAATGAAGGCCATTTTAGACTGGGCCAGTGCCCTCCCAAATTTATTCTGGGTGAAAGGGCGATGTTTGGCTCCGAGCATGCTTCTGCGGGGTGCCGTGAACCCGTGGACACCAAGGCCCCGCCCTGGGCGGCACGGCCACGCCCCCACCAAGTTCGGGCTTTCTCCAATCAGCCCACAAGCATCTCTCCCTCTCCGCCCTGGGTCAGCCCACCAAGCACCGTCTAAGTTATGCATTCCCTGGACCGTGTGTCCTCTTTCCGGGTAAATAGAAAGATGCCTCCCACCTCTAGGCCCTCTCCACCACCACCCCATGTTTTTGTGGTCTAGGAAGACACAGGTGCAGGGGGAACGCTAGGAAGGAAACTGACGACTCTCCTGACCTGTTCTCGCAACCGTCATCATATGAGGGACTTTCCCAGTGTTGTCTCATTTCACCTTCGCAGCAGCCCTGCAAGGCAAGCACTGTCACCTGTTTTCTGATGAGAACACAGAGTGAAGGTTATCTAGCTTGTAAGTATCAAGCTGGAATTCAGAGTCTGTCCCCATCCCGAGCTCACTCTCTTCCCACCGCAGACACCCCCCGAGCATCAGGCCCCCCTTCCATACCCCTGTGCGGCCGGCAGCCCAGGGCCCATCCGAAACTAGAAGACGAGATGCGTGGATCTGGCTGCTCCCCTGGCTGTCTCTTAGTCTCCCCCTGACCGTGGGGGGACTCTCTTCGAGTCACCGCTGCTGAAGGTTAGCGCTTTCTCCCCTCTGGCCCCACACCTCCTCCCAGATCTGGAAGGCCTTCCCCAGAGCTCTACAAGCAATAGTCTGGGACTCCACCAACTTGCCTCCCTGCAGACCTACACGGAGAGGCCAGACGTGACTCCCAAGGGGACCAAGCTTCCTGGGTGCTATGCTGGGTGCCCTGCCATCTAACCCTACTGTACTAAAGAGAAAGTCTTGGAGGCAGTCTCCAGGGTGGGGCACTGCTGGGCCTGGGGCAGTGTNGCAATAGTCTGGGACTCCACCAACTTGCCTCCCTGCAGACCTACACGGAGAGGCCAGACGTGACTCCCAAGGGGACCAAGCTTCCTGGGTGCTATGCTGGGTGCCCTGCCATCTAACCCTACTGTACTAAAGAGAAAGTCTTGGAGGCAGTCTCCAGGGTGGGGCACTGCTGGGCCTGGGGCAGTGTCTTGAAGACTCCTGTTCATGCCCTCTCTGGAGAATCCATTCTTTTCCTCCAAGCATCCCCTCCAGAGTGAGACCTGCTTGGTCCTGGGGAGAAATGCGAGCAGGATGGCCAGGATGTTACACCACGCAGACAGGGCTTTGGCAGACCCCGACCCTCGTTCTCAGAGTCACCTGGAAGCCCTCAGGTGGCAGGTGGTGAGTTTCACGGGACTCCTGTCTCTGTTCCACTGAGCCCAGACCTCCACCGTGTCTCGCTCTGATTTTCAAGCCAGGGGGAGAGCAAATGACTCGGGCAAAGGCACAGAGAGCCTTAGAGTGCCTGTGTGTACGGGACCCCTGGGCTCTGGGGAGCACTTGGAGGACAGAGTGAGAGTGCTGATGTGGCTGAAATTACTAAGGACCAGCCCGGGAGTCAGAGACTTTGCCTGGACAGTGGCCAGAGCCACTGAAGGTTTTAAGAGCAAGCGACCAGTCCCCAGATCAGGCATGTGTCCATGACGGCCACCTGGCCGTGCGAGGAAGTCAGATCGCACGGAGGAAGACCGAGGATAGTGTGATTGAGGACACAGGTCCGAGCATCACCTCTTCTGACAGCGGAGCGGGGCACGGGTTCGGAAGACACCTGGGCGCCAGCACCGATGGTCCCTGTGTTTATCACACAGGGTAGGAGAAGGAAGGGGAACAGAGATGCTTCCAAGATCCCTAGCTGGGTGCACAGTGATCCCATTAACCTTGAACGAGGATCTGGGAGGACAATCGGGCTGGGGGGGGAAGGAGGGAAAAATTAAGAGTTCATTTTTAGACGTGCTGAAATTTGAGATGCCTGAGGGACACGCATGTGGAAGTCGAGGTGTCCAGTAGCAATTGGATATATGGATATGGAGCTCAGGAGAGAGGTCTGAGCCAACAGTATGGAGTTGGAAAGCATCCGTAATGGTGGCCTTGGGAATCCTCTTGCAAATCAAGTTCTCACCACCTCATCTGTGTTTTGGAAATCCAGATTTTTGTTCATCAGTTTTGTCTTAAGCAAGAAAAGGAAAGCTATACCCCATGTAAGCCCCAAGGCACAGTGGCTGCTGAGTGTTCTGACCCTCAAACTCCTTACCACCTCCCCGGGTGCTGGAGGCCCAGGATATAGTGTGTACTGTGTGGGGAAGACCCACAGGGACCCAGCACTCCCCAGCCACTTGCCCCTAACCGGTGAGGGCGGTCCCAGTCTGGATTCCAGCAGCTCTTAGCTGGGTTAGAAGGGCTCAGACTTGGGTCTCCACACCCCTAACTATCCATCTCTTTGCTGTGTCTTCATGCCAAGATGATAATGCTGGCTAATAATGTTGTTAAGTCTCCCATCTCTAAACAGCATAAGCTGGCTTATGCTTCTGAGCAGCTGTGTGCTCACAAATGTCCATTTGTGACAGTCCCCAAGTGACCAGGCCTCTGCCCCTGACCCTTGAAGGTCACTGCAGTGAATTCCCAGCGGGAGGACACTGCCCCATGGACCTGCCAACACCGTGGAATAGCCACAATACCATCCCCACGTGCTACCTGCAAGACCGAAATATTTTTAGGCTTTCCAGAAAGATTTCATTTCACAGTGTTTCTGAAAGGTTGTAATTAACTGCCGTGAGCAAGAGAATGTATTTTTAAAAATAAAAGTGGAGGAAAGAGAGCAAGCCAATCCTCACGTTTCTGTCAGGGTTTTCAGTAGGTTCCTGGCGTCCAAGTGGCAGAAGAAGGGGAGGGTGGACCAGTGATGCTCATTCCAAGCTATCAGGGGAGAGCACCGGCTCAGAGGTACCTCCTTCCTTCTGACACTCTCCTGCAAGGCCATGGAGGCCACCCTTTCCTGTTCCTCCTTACAAGTGTCCATCTCCCAGAGCCCGGGAGGCCCAGGGACCTGAGGAAGTGGCACCAGGGGAGGGCGAAACAACCGAGATCTCATGTTGGTTATTCTTAGAATCCCCAGAGACAGGAAAGCCATGGGGCTACAGGTTCCTCCTGCCAGCTCCTTTCTTTCCAAATTGCCCTGACTCCCCGCCACCTCCAACCCCACACCCAGTGCCCAGGCCTCTGGGCACCCCCTTCCCTCCCTCAGGGATTTATCTCATGAATCTGATTGATTGGTGTTCATCAGTTCAGTTCAGTTACTCAGTTGATTTATTTATGTCCGTCAGTTCAGTTCAACTCAGTTGCTCTGTCGTGTCTCCGCCGCGACCATCATCTCCTCCCTGGACGCTCACCTGGGCGCTCACGGCCAAGCTGGAGGCCTCATGCATGGTGCTGACATCGTTGGCAGAGAGTAGTGCCCCCTTGAGAAAGACAGGCGGGAGGAAGAGCCTTCGACAGTGTTTTCACCGGTGCTCTCCGCTCATCAGTGCCCAGAGACCCACCTGGGGGTTTCTAGTGGACGCTTGGCTCCCTTACTGTCTTGTCTCTCTCATGTGCAGTAAAAAGAGCCCTGGACATTTTTTTTCTATTTGGTCCACGTATACAGGTGGTGTGATCTTAGAATAAGATACCCTGGCTCTCCTTCCAGTTCCGAAATTCTGTGCTTCTGTCTGAGGTTGGGTTTGTGTCTAATTTCCTCCTACTTTGGATAACTATGGACCTCGAAGTAGGATCTTATTACCTGGAATCTGTTGGATCCCAAACAGCTGTGTTTTTCCTGGAGCCTGATTCATTCTCAGATAGAAATTTACACATTAGGAGAGCCTGATTCTGCAAGTTCCTTTTCCTGTTGCATCAAAGTAAAATCAAACAGCATTTGGTGACTGAAATAAGAAATGAGTAAATAAATGATCCTGGCTACTGGGAGACTTCCCTGGTGGCTCAAATGGTAAAAGCATCTGCTTACAGTGTGGAAGACCTGGGTTCAATCCCTGGATTGGGAAGATCCACTGGAGAAGGAAATGGCAACCCACTCCAGTATTCTTGCCTGGAAAATCCCGTGGACAGAGGAGCCTGGCAGACTACAGTACACGGGGTCACAAAGAGTCGGACATGACTGAATGACTTCACTTCACTTCACTGGGAAGGAAGCCAGCAAAATTTGGAAAATCAGGAAGCTATTTTNGGAGAAGGAAATGGCAACCCACTCCAGTATTCTTGCCTGGAAAATCCCGTGGACAGAGGAGCCTGGCAGACTACAGTACACGGGGTCACAAAGAGTCGGACATGACTGAATGACTTCACTTCACTTCACTGGGAAGGAAGCCAGCAAAATTTGGAAAATCAGGAAGCTATTTTTCTTTGATACGAGCATGATCAAGTTACAGGATTTTTCTTGTGTGTATGTGTTGAGTAATGTCAAATATACTCTCCGTCTTGGTCATCCCCTGCAGCAGCCCTTAATCAGGGACTCCTCAGAGCTCCCACGGCTTTTCCTTCAAATCTACCTTATCACTGTGTACCCGGCATCAGCCTTACTTATGGCCTTCTTATCTCCTCCTCCTTGACCCCCAAGTTCCTTGAGGGCAAATCCCCTGTTCATCGTTGTAAACTCAGCCGAGGCTAGCACACGGGGGTGGCCAGCATATGTCTCAGTTCAGTTCAGTCGATCAGTCGTGTCCGACTTTGCGACCCCGTGGGGTGCAGCACGCCAGGCCTCCCTGTGCGTCACCAACTCCCGGAGGCCGCTCAAACTCACGTCCGTCGCGTCGGTGGTGCCATCCAACCATCTCATCCTCTGTCGTCACAATTACAGAGCCCTTGGGAGTTGACAGAATGGTCCCGGACACCCTCCATGTGGGAGCTTCCAGGGTGAGGTGGGTTAGGATTATCCTCCTTCCCAACGAAAGAGACCTGAGGTTCAGGGAGATTCTGAGACTTGCTTTCAGTCAGGCAACTAGTGAATTCAAGCACTGCCCTGAGCCCAGTACTTGCTCCTAATCTTTCTCGTAAGTGGACGGATGAACGAAGGCGTCATCGGATGGAGGTCTAAAGAACCAATGAAGTGGGTGCAGCTTCATTGTCGGGATGATGACGTTGGGATCCTAGACAAGTTGAAAAGTGGCAGAAACACAGTTCCCCCCCAGACTCCAGGTGTTCCAAAGCCTCCCTGCAGGGAGGGTAACGGGTGCCCTGGCCCCTCCTGCCGTAACTGACCAGTTATTCCTCCCGCTTCCTTTCCGCAGATCCTGACGGTGTCCGGACCTCCTGAAGGGGGAACTCGAGTGACCATCCACGGCGTGAACCTGGGCCTGGACTTCTCCGAGATCGCCCACCATGTGCAGGTGGCCGGGGTGCCCTGCACGCCCCTGCCGGGGGATTACATCGTCGCTGAGCAGTGAGTCCAGTCCGCTCGGGCCCACCCTCCCAAAGCTTGGGGAGGACTCGCCCCACTCCCTCTCCTCTGGGACTGCTCTAGGATGCATCCCCCCCCCTCTTCCCAGGACCCCACTCCCTGAAGCCTTCCCGGGACCCTCTCCTAGCCCACCTCTGCTCCTCGATCGTCCTGTTCAGGGTGATTTCCAGTTCCTTGGCTCCTCTGGCGTCAGGGCTCCCGGGGCCAGGCCGCCCCATGGTTGGTCTCTGCCTGCCCACTGGCTGGCTGAGCCGCCTTCCCAGCCTGTCCGTTCTCCTCCCGGGCCTCCCCCGCCCCTTCTCCTCCGGCCCCCCTGTTGGAGGGCATCCCACTTGGTGGGCTGTGGGCAACAATTTGTTTGGCTCGTGGGGCTCTGACAACAGCTTAATCTGAACAGGGCCTCCGCCGGAGCAAATTCATTTATTTCACTAAGGGAAATGTCAGCTGGAAATTAGAAAACAGGCATGTAGCGGCGGATGGGCGAAGGGGGCTCCCAGGGTGACATGCGTCCCAATTTGGGGTGCTCATTTGGCAGCGGCGGCCACTGTGGAGTCGGTGGACAGGAGGTGGGCAGGAGGCTGGGGGCTGCTGGGGGTGGGAGGGCAGCCGAGTGATGTTCCCCCACTAGGGAGAAAGAGGGGGCGCCAGGGTCTTCTGCAGGATCTCTCAGGCGGAGTTGGGCCACGTCACCCTGGGTCCAGCGGGCACGCAGCTCTGCAGGGGGCACTGGGAGCCTGGCCGTGAACAGGGCTGGAAGCCGGGTTCTCCCCTTAAACGCCACCCCTTGCGGCCTCCCTCAAGCCAGCCCTGAGTAACAATCAGAAAAGTGGCGCTGGCATCCATAAAATAATGACAGGATGTCTTTCATCGGCACTTAGGCTTTCTCATCCGTCCTCTCGCTTCTAATTGGTAAGGACTCAGGTAGACGTTGTTATCACTATTTTAAGAGCAAAAGACTCGGAACTGAAGTGACATCCCCCCACCTCCTCACCCCCGTTCACTCAGGGCATAAGTGGCCGTAGAGAGTTGGAACTCAGATCTAAGTTTTGGTTCAGGCCTCTTGCTGTTCCCTAACAGTCAGGGGAGACTCCCGGATAAGAGTGGCCTGAAAATCCCATGATCCGTCAGCATGTGGTTTTCTGGGTCAAAGGCTGTGATTCCAGGATGGCCAGGACAGGGTCAGAGTCGGGGGGTGAGTTCCCCGACTCTGAGGATTCCCAGCAGGGGAAGCAGGAGCCGTCTGCCTGATCCTTCAGACCTTCAGATCTTGCAGACCAGACTCTTCACTCTCAGCCTTGGCCCTTCAAGGAGTGGATCCTGGAGGAGAGACTGGCCAGGTCTACAGGAAAGAGATGAAGAAGAGGCGAATGGGGAAATATTTAAGTAGCGATTCTGAGCCAGGAGGGGAGGGGAAAGCTGGCGGGCAGGACCTAGGAGCCTGCGGACTGTGGTCAGACGGTCTCTATAGAGCCCAGCACCCGGCCAGACTCAGCTAGACACTCAGTCACACTGAGCCCAAATCCGCCTTGGCCTCACTGACGTGCCCTAGGCCTCGGGACACAGGCCAAGTCTCCGGCTTGGTGACATGCCACGGGACTGCCAAGGAAAGGGTTTGCGGGAGACGAAAGGATAAGGCTTGGACCTGAGAGGTGCTGAGTCTTGGGCAGCTGAACGTGGAAATAGCCTGGGATCTGGGATTCAAAAAGTCTTCTAAGTCCTGCCTTATCTACTCCAGGCAGCCCTGAGACCTTAGTAAACTGCTCCGTCTTTCCATCCTTCACTGGCCTCATGGAAACCACGATTCTTACCGCGTGGGTTTTTGGGGAGAATTCAGTAAGATGAAAACGAGGAGCCCATAACGTGCCTTGGGAACATCAGGAAAAATTGTTCCATCTTTGAAATCAAATGCATCACACCCACCCAGGTCCCCAGGGAAGAAAGTCCCCCCCAAAAAACTGAAAGTGAGGATACAAAAGGAGCCTGCGAAGGTGAATGGTTGCCAGGGGTCCCTGCCAAGGCCAGTAGGCACCCTAGAAAACCACCCCCATAGTCTCCTTGGGCGCGGGGCAGGCAGGAGGCGGCAGGCGCATTCCGCACCTCGGCTGCACGCAGCCCTGGCTTCCAGCCGTGCCAGGCTCATTACTGCTCTCGAGGTTTCAGAGTTTGTTAACATCATTAAAGCCTCCATCCTGGGCAGTGAGCAGCAGGCACAATCATTACAGATGTCTGCGAGAGATGAATTTGGCTAAATGGGCCCAGTGCAGAGTCCCGGGCACGGGCAGGATTAGCAGGCGCAGTAATGACTCACCATATGCTTGTGCCACGCCATTTATCACTCAGCAATTAGGTTAATGTTGGTTAAAGGGTCCCGCTTAGTCCTGCAATCAGCGCCCCACAGGTCTGGGGAGGGCCGGAGGACTCCATCACAGGACGTTTCCTGGGTGATGAGAGGCAGGTTGAGACTGCAGCTCAGCCCTTCCTGAGACAGGCTCTGTGTGAGACAGACTTAGCTGAGGTCCTCAGACCTGCCCCCGGTCTCTCTCTTCCGCTGTCCCTACGAGCTCAGCCGTGCCTTGATGGATGTTAGATTGCACGTGCTCCCCACCCCAAGGATGTGTGCTCGTGGGGAGAAAAGCGCCACCCATGCCAGTCTGCGGGAGGTGGTGCAGGGTGGGGCGAGGGCACTGGGCTGGTGCCAGGAGCTCAGCTATCGATGTGCTCTGTGACTTTGGGCAAGTCCCTTTGCTCCGTGATCCTCAAATGTCTCATCTGGAAAGTGGGTCTGTAGAAACAGATCTCGGCAATCACTTTCACGGTCCCTGGGATAGCAGCAACGATAACCTCTGTGCCTCACGGGATCTACAACTCCCATCATTAGAAAGTGTGGTCAGTGGCACTGATGTGAATCCAGAAGCCCACTGTCTACCAGGAGGAGTCAGGCCTGCAAGTGTGGAAGCTAACCGTTAAAGGGTTATGTAGTCTAATTCCTCATTTTACAAGGAGAAACTTAAACATCCCCAGCTCCTGTCTCCTGGTAATACACAGGGAGACTGAAGCTAGCAGGGATGCTGGGAGGAGGCAGGGAGACAGGGAAGTAGGAGGCCCCCGAAAGTCTAACCACAGGAACTTCGCTGACCTGTGAGGCCAGAAGGAGTAAGTGGCACCCACATCACTGCCTGTGGTCCCCTCCTGCCGGGGAGGGGGTGGGTGCAGCTGGTTAAGTCTCAAAGCCTTAGGAACCCAGCCAGGCCTTCCCTACCTCGCCATCCTCCACCTCCGCCAGCAACCTCGGCTGCACCCCAGGACAGCCACCTTGTCCACCCTGTCCCTCACAGAACACACAGAGAGCATTCCACTGATGTTAGGGCAGCAGAGTGGAGGGCCATCAGAGACATGAGCTTTGGAGCCAGGCTGAACCTGGGTTTGAATCACAGCTCTGCCGCTTCCCAGCTCTGTGGCCACAGATGTGTCACTCAGCACCTCCGAGCCTTGGTTTCCTTGTCTGTAAAAACAGAGACAGTAAGACCCACCCTTAGGATGTCAGAGGATGACTTGAGATCCTGTTTGGTACAGTGCCTGCCACATGCAGCTCAGTAAGCTGGAGCTCTTGTTATTATTGAGAGACTCCACTTTGGCTTGACCCTCATCCTCAGTATACCCCTCTACACTCACTACAGCTCCCTCGAGCTCAGGGATCAAATGCCAGTAACAGTAATAGATCCAGTCAGTCAAGGGGGCCTCTCCATCCTTCTCTGCAAGCACTGGGTCCCAGGAATGAAAAGGAAGAAGAGTGACAGGCCGTCAGAGTTCCCTACAACGTGGTCTGCGTCCTTAGCACTCTCACGCAGTTCTTAGACTTACCAGACAGACCCTTCTGCAGCCCACTGCCGCCCCTGTCCACTCGAGAGAGGAATGGATGAGGTAGAAGCCCTCTCCACCAGGCGCTCAGCCTTGGGCTGTGGGGCAGCGCCCTTTCCCCTCTGTCCGCCTTCTCACAGGTGCTTGACACGCAAAGCTCACCTTTTGGGCCATGAACCCTGAGCAAGAATATGTTCTGGGAAAGACAGTGTGCCAAGAGGCCCCAGCCCTATGGTTCACCCCCTACAAGGACAGCAGAACAGGCCATCCTAGGCCTTCTTCTCTCTTAGACAGGTCCCAGGAGGAATAAAGATGCCCATGACCTTCATGTGTTCTCACGTTTCCTCTTTCCCGGACTTCGAGCCCACCCTGATTTCCTCCTGCTTTTTCTTCTCGAGGGTGGTTCCAGCACAGTGACCAAGGTGGGGTGAGTGAGGGACAAGAAAGCGCTGATGAGGAAAGAAAGAGACTCATCTGCTCCCTCCTCCTCTTGGCCCTCCCCTCTCCGCCACTTCCAGCAGACAGCAGAGAAAATCCGCTGATGCTGCTGGAGAGTGCAGGTCAGCAGGATTGGATGGCAGGGACCCCAGACAGGAGCAGGCGCTGGGGCCCAGGAAACCCGATAGGAGGGTTGTTACTCCAAGCAGGAAGCAGCGTGGAAATAACCCCATGCAGTACCTTAAATGAAGCTTCTCAAATGCTCCTCTAATGAGGTTTAAGGAGACAAGTATGTGTAAAATACTAATTGATCACCACTATCATCTTTACTGTGGGTTCATAATTAATTTATTTATTCTTGGCGAAAAGGAGGGGAGAACAGCCTTCAACATGCACCCACTACTGTCTTGTCGAACTTAATATGCTAAACGCAATAAGACAGTTATTGCATGTTAAGTAAATATTCACCAGGAGTGAAAGTACTTATTTGGGATTAACTGTTATGAAGGAGATGGAGCTCGGTGGCATGCCATGTGCGCGAGCACGCCGTGTATTTGTTTAATGCAAGTTTTATTACATCGAAATGAAATCTCTGTTTAGTTACCTTCCTTCCTAGAGAAGCTGTTGAGATAAGCATCGCTCAGTTAAACACGGATCTTCCCCACCGTGCCTGGATAACGCTGAGGATTACTGGAGAGGGGTCTGTTTTTCTGGCTCCCCACTAAGCCAGCCTACCAAGGGCACCAGACTGCTCAGAACTCTTAAATGGCATTGGGAGGAGGGTTTCTCTTTACCAAGCCTGGTGGGGCCTTTCCCATTCACCCCATGCCTTAGGATTCCGGGCAAGAGGTCCCCCCAAAATCTGATGTCTTCCCTTCCTCCCGTACGCTCCAGCTGCTGCCCACTGCTGGAGGCGGCCGTGGCTACGGCAACCAGTCTGCAGATGTGCTTGTTGTGACCCGTCTCAGGCACCAGGGAAGCCCCCACCCCACGAGGGGCGTTGATTTTGCACAGCAGCAGAGGGAGTGCCCTGTCCCCTCTCCCCTCCAGCTCTCTTGTTGACGTGAGACGCGACTTCCAACCCCGGGGCTGGTTGGCCGCCTCGTCCACCAGCTTCCTGCGCTCAGCCCTTGATTAAGTGGGAGTCCAGTGTCAGCTGCCGTCCTAATGGACTCATCCACCTGCCACCCCGTCACCCGCTGCCGCTGGACGCCGCTGCTCTCACTCAGCCGAGAGCTCCTGTTCGGGGAACTCACTGTCTGGCCAGATTATCTGTCCCCTCTCTGCAAACCACAGGGAGGGAAGCACACCACACATGAGTCAGCTTGCCCAGTCAGTCCTCAGTCCTTCTTCTCAGGAGTGATCAAGTGTTGGCCTGTCACTGCCTCTGCTCTGTCCCTCGGTCTCTCTGCAGGGCATTAGGTTTATCCCACGGATACTGGGACAGGACTCAGTGCTAAGCCCTGCACCAGGCACCGGGGACTGCAGGCTTGTTCATAGAAATAGGCAGCGTAGCGTTTTGAAGGGACACAGGTCTTTAGAGATGCGCTCATCCACCTTCTCACTGTGTCCATGAGAGATGAAAGCCCAGAGAGGGAAAGTCCTTGACCCAAGGTCACACAGCCACCCGATTGAGCAAGCTGTCTTGGTCCAGCCCTGGTGTAAGACTGTGTTGAGTTACTCACCGTGACTGTGGTGGGGTAAGCAAGCAGGGGCAGGAATGCCAGCTGTCCCCAAGTCTCTGACGGGAAGGCTCACTCTCTCGTCAGGATCGTCTGTGAGATGGGCCACGCCCTCGTGGGAACCACCTCTGGGCCTGTGCGCGTGTGCATTGGCGAGTGTCAGCCGGAGTTCATGACCAAGTCCCACCAACAGTACACCTTTGTGGTGAGTACCAGGTCTCGTGCTGGGCTGTGCTGCTGCTGCTGAGACGCTTCAGTCATGTCCGACTTTTTGGGACTCTCTGGGCTGCAGCCTGCCAGGCTCCTCTGCCCATGGGATTCTCCAGGCAAGAATACTTGAGTGGGTTGCCAGGCCCTGCTCCAGGGGACCTTCCTAACCCAGGGATCGAACCCACATCTCTTCTGTCACCTGCATCGGCAGGTAGGTGGGTTCTTCACCACTAGCCCCACCTGGGCAATTGCTGGGGTGCAGGCTCCCAGAAAGGGGGCATTTCTGCTCCCGACTTCTCCCAGGAAAGTCCCACCCTCCCCTTCCCAAGCCAGCGCCTCTAGGCTTCTTGCAGACTGAGTAGGAGACCAGAAAAAGGAAAGCCTGTCTTTCCTGGGTGAGTCGAGCTCAGAACCAAAAATGCTTCTTCGGACACTTGGGAGTCCCAGGGAGCCACAGGTCAGGGTTCTGAATAAGCAACATCAGACCTTTCTTAGAAAGTGGATCCTCAACGCAGGGTGGGCAGGCGCTGCCCTTTGTCCTGCCAATGTGATATCTTTGTCTAATTCCAGCCTAATGAGGACAGATAGCCTGAGGGACCTAATTAAAAGGGTCTATATTTATCCACATGCTTTTTTTTTCTGCCAGGGATATTGTAAGAGGGAGTTTAGGGGAGCCATTTGAAATCCTGCAGGGACGTGGGTCTGTGTGTGCGACCACGGAGAAGAGTGTAAGCGTGAGCTGCTCTGGGTGTTGGTGTGTTGCATGTGCGTACACACATACACAGCCCTGGAAACACTTCTTCACACCCAGGCAACAGGTGGAATCACAAAGGCTTTCTTTACTCCTTCTGAACAACCCTCTTCTGGGGCCCAGAAGTCCCTTTTCTGACACCTAACCAACATTGCTTTATCAAGTTCTTTGTTTAAAAGTGTTAACACCCTGCAGAGGGGGTCAAACCAGCCTTGCTCAGAGTATTGAAAAGTTATTAGATCACAGAATTCTCTTCTGTCTAAAGCATTTTACTGCTTATTTTAGGGTTTCCAGTCTCTGCCTTGTTAGCTCAGCAGCTCCACCTTTTCCTTATACCAGTCTTCTCTTGGATTGGAGGGTACCACGGGCTTCCCAGGCGGTGCTAGTGGTAAAGAACCGGCCTGCCAATACAGAAGGCAGAAGAGATGTGGGTTCAATGCCGGGGTGGGGAAGATCCCCTGAAGAAGGAAACAGCAACCCCCTCCAGTATTCTTGCCTGGCAAATCACATGGACAGAGAAGCCTGGTGGGCTACAGTCCATAGCGTCGTAAAGAGTCAGACACAGCTGAAGCGACTTAGCACTCACGCACGCACACACACATGCATGGCCTGTATCTGCAGCCCACCTCCCGCATCCGAGGGAGTCTTGTGTGAGAAGCAAACTCCGAAAGACTAGGTGGAGGGAGAGTGGTAGAGTGGCGAGCAGGGAGGGCTTCAGAGATCACGTCGCCCTCCTCCTCTCTTGACAGAGTGGCAAGCAAGACTGATTGCCAGCCCAGACCGATGCAGAAACTTGCTCCAGGAGTGAGTAGAACTTGCTTGCATCGCGTCGCCAGTGAGTGGCTAATGCAGACTGGAGTTCATGTTGTGTGCTTGCTCAAGTTAAATGCACTTTCCACTCCACTCTGCTGCCCACTAGGCAGAAACAATTTCTTTCTGATGCATTCTAGGCCAATGACATTTCTTTTAGGCTTCAGGGTGATTGTTACAATTTAATGAGCTTAGTAGAACATCCCAACCAACGATAGGCCATCCTCCTGGTGAAGGTCGGGGAAGCCGACATTACTGACCAGTGCCTGCACCAGGCACCCCGCTGTGCCCCTCTCGGGCTGAGGGAGGGCTCCGGGGAGGACGTGAGCTTGGACCATTAGCGGAGACTCTTGGTGGCCCGGTCCAGACAGGGATGCTTTATTCAGCACTATCGATTTTCTGCCAAAAAAATCAGTACTGCTCCGGATAGAGAAGCATTTTCAATTGTTCTCAATTTGTAAACTAATTGATAGATTAGTCAGTGTCATCTCTGCCTTCCCATCAGGGTTATGAGCAGAAGACTCCCCGGGGAGTTAATTACTTGCCAAGCGTGGCCTTTCTGCCTTTCCTGGATATGCCCGGAGCCGCCTCTTAGAAAGGGTCTCAGCTCCAGGGTGGGCAGAGAGTGTCTGGAGTTCCCCCTTTTGTCTGTTTAAGCCCAGCCTGGGCTTCTCCCTGTGGGCAAAGCCTGAGCCGTGATCATGTCTCCGCTTCCTCCCACAGAGCCCTTCCGTGCTGTCGCTCAACCCCATCCGCGGGCCTGAGTCTGGAGGCACCATGGTGACCATCACGGGCCACTATCTCGGGTCTGGAAGCAGCGTGGCCGTTTATCTGGGCAACCAGACCTGCGAGTTCTATGGGTGAGAGGGGCTTGGAGGAGCTCTCGGAGACTGTGTGTGCGGGCTGTGCACACATACAGGCACATGTGTGTGCAGTTTCCCATATACGCCTGCCCCACCATCGCCATGGTACGCGTCACATCCTAGCCCCAAATCCTGCTCCAGTCGCTGCGAGAAATGCCTGCCAGTAGTCAGTTTGAATCGCATCATAAGGGCTAAATAGTCCTACGAACACTTGGAAGTGAGGCCCATGAGACCTGCTCCCGAGCAGGGCTCCCAGGAGCGCTCAGGCGCCATCAGGATCGAGCATTCATTAGATCCCCGCCGTGGTGACTCCAGAAGCGTGGCCTCTGTCCCCACACCACGCACAGATGCCTCCTCGAGGCATCTCTCGTGTGTAAACATTGAAGCCTACTGTTTGGCAGGTATTCCCACGAGACTCTGGGGATGTAGAGAATCCAGAGAGAATTCTGAAAGGGATCCCTAGATGTGAACCCAGCTTGCTCAATAGACCTCCTGCCTGGACCATACACGGCCTGGGGCCAAGACCGTGTGTTTTCTGTGTTTGTTTATCTGCATAGTAGATACTCCACGTGTCAACTGACTGACCAGACTCCAAGCACTGGCTCAATAGTCATGTTTTAGAAAAATCCAGAAAGACAGGCATTCTCCCAAAGCCCAAGGAGCCGTGCCCCTGCCCCACCTTCTCTAAGCCCCTTCTCCAATTGGCTGCCTCCCCAACCCAACCAGAGTTGGAGCTCGGGTAAAAAGAGACACTGACACACACTGCTAAGGGGCGTTCCCTAGCCTGGAGTAGAACAGGACAGAAGGACCCACCTGTCGACCGGGGAAAGCGCCTTCTCAGGCCAGAGGCCCGCCCGCTTGCCCCGCCCCTAACCCTCCTCCGGTCTGCCTGCAGGCGGTCCATGAGTGAGATCGTGTGCGTCTCGCCCCCGTCGTCCAATGGGCTGGGGCCCGTCCCCGTCTCCGTGAGCGTCGACCGGGCTCGCGTGGACAACAACCTGCAGTTCGAGTACATAGACGACCCCCGGGTGCAGCGCATCGAGCCCGAGTGGAGCATCGCCAGGTGAGGCGGAGGAGGCGCCCAGCCGCCGAACCCGAGCCCCTTCCACCCCGGGGCGGCTCCTCGCGGAGCGTGGGGGCAGCTGCAGAGGGCTGTCTCCCTCACCCAGCCTCTGCTTCTTCCCAGTGGCCACACACCCCTGACCATCACGGGCTTCAACCTGGATGTCATTCAGGAGCCGAGGATCCGCGTCAAGTTTAACGGCAAAGAATCTGTCAACGTGAGTACCGGCGCGTCCACCCGGCCCTCAGGAAACGCGGCTGTGGGTGTGTTTGGCAAGGTGATGGGGTCTGAGTTAGCACTGGGGCCTTCGACTGCCAGAGCAGAGGCCGCGATCATGGCCCCAAACCCCGGGGCCTTGCAGTGGTTTTTATAATTACGGTATAACCCTTGCTCATCAGAAGGTCGCGGCTCTGTGGGCCACAAGGGCGCGTGACTCCCAGTACGGCTTCTGAGCCTCGGACATGGTGCCAAAGGGCTCCTGTTTTCTGCCATGTTCCCTTCGAGGTCTGATAAGAGGAGTGTGAGAGGGTGGAGAAATTCTGGCTGCAGATTCACGTGTTTTCTAATTAGAAATAGGACGCTGCCATCTATTAGCTGTACACCCATGGTAAAGTCATTTAGCCTCTCTGATCCTCCCGTCCCTGGCTAGAAATGCTGATGATAAGACACTCCTCGTGATCTGTAACGTGCAGTGAGGCTGGCACTTGATAAGCGCCAGTCACTGCATGCAGATAATTCCATCCTGGTTGCTGAGATGATCAAGCTGAACATTTCACTTCACTATCCTGGGCAGAGCCATGTAATTTAAATTTTTTTCCCCCACTGTGGATTTTTGTAATGTTAAAAAAAAGTTCTCTATTGTAAAACCAGAATGTCTGCTATGTTCTTATAAATTTTTTAGTTTGTTCCACTGGCTCCATCTTTCTCTTTTCAGTCAATATGCTCGGAAACATTACTGTATTCATAATTACAGTCCAGGAGATGCCATTATGGCCATCATTTTTCACATGAGTTACTATTATCACTGCTTTGACCTTCTGGAGATTGACGAGGCTGAGATGGAGATGGAGAAGGTGGTGTTGCGTCGACGCTCCTTTTCCTGACGCATTCCCAGCATGCTTGAGGCTTCCCTGGGAAACACAGAAATACACAAAATGACAGACTTGCCGGAAGGCTAGATCTGGAAAGGTCTCAGAGATCATCTGGTCCAAACTTCTCCTCGTGTAGCTTAGAAAACAGGGCCAGAAGGGCGTAATGACTTGCCCCCAGACATGAAGGCAGCAGGTGGTAGGGCCAAGCTCAGTCCCATACATCTGACTCTTGGTAACTAGACTGTGTGAGATGCTGGTGGGCTTGACGTTCCATCGTGCCAGAGACGCGGGACGCCAGTCTGTCACCTCCAGCGCCCATCGTGGTAACAGCTCCGTGGGCTAGATGAGCACGTGACTCTGTGTCCCGGTGGAGAGCTTGATACCTGAGCAAAAGAGACTGTGTCCCCGCCCCACTTTCAGGCTGAGGCCACAGCCCACCTCCGCCTGTCTGCTGTCTCTAGGAACTGGCCAGCCTGGGGAGGGGGCACAGTCCCTCCAGGGTCAGCAAGACCCCAGAGGTCAAAGCATCAGAATACAGAAAATAAAAGACACAGTTCGTCTAGTACAGAGGGAATTTTGTAGGATGAGTACGTGACTGAGAAGGTCAACCTCCAAGGCTGTATGGTTAGTCTCCAGGAGGCTGTTTGAAGAGAAGACAGAGGTGGCAAGGGCCCCTCAACAGCTGGCATCCTTCTGAGAATGCCTGGGTCTTACTGCCCTCCCCAGGATGTGCTGGTGGGAATCTCCCCAGCAGTTCCCCCTGCCCACCCCCCAGGACCTCAGTGCTTCAAGGAGTTAAGAAGCAGCCCTTCCCTCTTGAAAGACTGGGGCCCTGAGCACCAGCAGTGACCTGCCTGGCGTCTGCGGGCTGCAGCCTAGAGGAAGCGCCTGGGGGTGCATGTCGCCGGCAAGCCAGTCCCAGGAGGGAAAGCCAATCTGCTCTGCCAGGTCCCTTCCCGTTCAGGGGTGCTGGGAGAGAACCGTGTGTCCCCTTGGCCCTGCCTGGAGCCCACCTCACCCTCAGGCCCCGAGGCTAACCGCTCCCCCCCCCCCC
>SJYA01002239.1:85012-104298 GCA_006410615.1 Neotragus moschatus
CTAACCGCCCCCCCCCCCCCCCGCCCCGGGTTTGGAAGCAGCTCCAGGGGACTGGCCAAAGTGCAGGCCGCCAAACCCGAAGGAATGTTTGGCAGCAAAGTGCCGATGCAGCGCTGGGCAGGGAGCAAACGGAGGCTGGGGGCGGTTTGCTCACTCTCAGAGGAGCCTCGGCCAGAGGCAACAGAGCGAGCGGAGAGGAGATGGGGCGACAGGGCGGTGGCGCTCAGGCTGGGGGGTCTGTCCCGCGTGCTCCAGGGTGGCACCCTCAGCTCAGCGCCTCCGCCCGTTTGACAGCACCTCTGTTTCCCTCCTGCCAGGGTGTCCCCAGCTGGCATATGAAGGGAGCTGGGTCCATAGGGGGCTGCTGAAGGGACCTGCGAAAGGCGGGGTGGGTACTGCTCTCTGACGGCACAGAGCCCTCCTGAGCTATTTGCTTTAAACTCTTCAGCTCCCCCTGGAAAGGGAGGGTTAAGGCTCGGAGCGCTGACGTCATCTCCATGCAAGTGTCCACTTTTTCTGCCCTCTCACACCGTCTTGTTTTCCAAACGTGAAGCCCGGGCTTGTATATGTTGGCCGGACACACAACACGTGTGCAGCTGCCAGGACAGCGCGTACTTGAGCAGGGTTCCCACACATGCCCCTGGCGGTTGCTGGGACACCGAGCCTCCTGCAGCCCCAGCAGCTGCAGAGGGCGGGACAGGAGGAGTGGGGAGGGGTGCTGGGGCCCCGAGGCGGGGTCTCTAGTCGGGCTGCTGCCTGGGAAGCCCCTAGACCAGCCGGCAGAGGAGGGCCAGCTCGGCGAGCTATTAGCTGGAGACCAGGGCCCACCCAGGAGGAAAGGACATCGTGAACCCCAGGGGCGAAACCACGGTCACACCTCCGTGGACAGTGAAGGGACCCTCAGAAAAGAGAGAGACCTTGACTAGGACATTGAAGGAGGTGAAGAAGCTTTTTCATCTGTCACTATGGTCAGTGAACATTAACTGAACACCTACTGTGTGCTCGTCTCACACAGTTTCCCACATCCCATCACACACACACACACATTTATACACACACATACACACACATATGGACACACACACATGCATAAACACACATAGACACGCAGGACACACACACACATAGACACNTATGGTCAGTGAACATTAACTGAACACCTACTGTGTGCTCGTCTCACACAGTTTCCCACATCCCATCACACACACACACACATTTATACACACACATACACACACATATGGACACACACACATGCATAAACACACATAGACACGCAGGACACACACACACATAGACACAGACACATACATGCGCATGCACACACATACATAGACATGCATACACATGCAGGACACACACGTACATAGACACCGATACAGATACACACATACACACACACACACACACAAACACACATAGACACACACACATACACAGACACACAGAGACACGCATGCACACGCAGACACACACACACACACACACACGCAGGACACATATGTACATAGATACAGATACATGCATACATAAACACATGGACACACACATACGCGCATGACACACACATACATAGACACAGACATACATGCACATGCACACAATTATGTAGACACACATACACACACAGGACACACACGTACATAGACACCGATACATACATACACACACACATGCATACACACACACACGGACACACATACACACATGGACACATGCACATACATAAACACACATAGACACGCAGGACACACGCACATACATACACATGCGCACACATGCACACACACGCACACATACATATACACACATACACACACCGGACACATATGTACATAGACACAGATACACACATGCATACACACATACACACGGACACACATACACACATACATAGACACATACATGTGCATGCACACGCACATACATAGATACACATACACATGCAGGACACACACGTACATAGACACCAATACACACATACATACACATACATATACACACAGAGACACACACATGACACATGCACACATACATAGACACAGATACACACGCACACGGACACACAGACACACACACTACACACATTTATACACACATATACATACATGTATACACATGGACACACATACATAGACATGCACACATTTATACACACACATATACACAGACACACACATACATAGACACACATACACATTTATATACAGATACACACGTATATATACACACTCATTTATACACACATACACACACATGGACACACACATACATAGACACACACACACATGCACACACACACGCAGGACACGGCTTCTGTTCTTATCTTTTCTTCATTTGCTCACGCTCCGTCATTCCCAGGCATTTGCTACGGTTTTTCTCTGCCTGGAACTTGATCCTTTACCATCCCCGCTGTCTGGGAAAGTCCTACACATTCTCCAGGTTAAATTTCATTCATTTTTTCCAAAGGAAAGCTCCCATGAGTCACCCTCACCCTGCCTCAGGCCACATGCACACGCACACACACACACACAGGCTGGTGCACACACACAGGCACCCCGAGAGTGCCGGGGACACCCCCATCCGGGCGATTCTCACTCCATCCGTGCCTTTAGCAGTGCTGCGGCCCCTCCTGGGCTGCAGGCCCTCCGCCGGGGCCACTCTGTGATGCTGGTTGGATCCTTGTCTCCGCCCTGGACTGGGGCTGTTTCACTGATGGCCCAGCTCCCGGGTACAGTGCCTGGCAAAACGTAGGTGCTCAGTCAGTGTGGGTGAATGAAGAAATGAAGTTCAAACGCACCCCTCCTCCTACACACACACACACACACAAAACCAACAACAGAAAAATACAATTTCACAGCTCTTTTCCTGAAGCAAGTAGCTCACTGGAAACCAGCCAAACGAAGCAGAAGGTGGGAGTGGGGCGTGTGACCCCGCAGTGTCGCCGGCTGGGTATTGGAACACAGTGCTCTGGGCCCCGCAGGTGTGCAAAGTTGTGAACACCACCACCCTGACCTGCCTGGCACCCTCGCTGACCACGGACTATCGGCCTGGCCTGGACACCGTGGAGCGGCCAGACGAGTTTGGATTTGTCTTCAACAACGTCCAGTCCTTGCTGATTTACAACGACACCAAGTTCATCTACTACCCCAACCCGACCTTTGAACTGCTCAGCCCTACTGGAGTCTTGGATCAGAAGCCGGGATCCCCCATCATTCTGAAGGTAGGAGCACGGCGTGGCCAGACCACCCCTCTCCCGTCCTGGCGTCGCCTCCCTTCAATGCCCACAGGCTTCCATGGCCGTCCGCGCCCTGTGAAGGGAGCTCAGGAATAGCTCCAGACCCACGGAGTGACGAATCTTGAGCCTGGGATTCTCGAGGAACCCTGGGGAGTATTTTTGTGTTCTTGTGGACGTTGGGCCCAAAAGCCTTGCAGTGCCTTGGAAGCAGCCATGTCCTTCACTGACCTCATCCGTGGCCACCATAACTGCCCTCAAACGTGAGGCGGTCACGGTCCCCGGTGCCGTCCGTGCACGGGTGTGTGGCTCCTCCGCTTTTAGCTCTCGCCCCCACAGCCTCCCCGGCAGCATTTCCCGTTTGCCGTTCGCCCTCGGCTTCCTCTCTAGTTACCGCTCTCCCCTTCCCTTTCATCCTCTCCTCCCTGCTTTCCCTTTTCCGCTCTGAACTGTGGCCGGTGGACGTCCTCTCCGCTGGAATCCCTCTTTGGCTGTCACATTGGCGCCCTAACCCTCTCTCTTTAATCTCCTCTTAAATAGGCCATTAACTTCTGTGTGCACGTGTCAATTATTCCTAATAAGATTGCTGTTATCTGCAGGGCAAAAATCTTTGCCCTCCTGCCTCTGGAGGTACCAAACTCAACTACACAGTGCTGATTGGAGAGACCCCGTGTGCCGTCACCGTGTCCGAGACGCAGCTCCTCTGCGAGCCTCCCAACCTCACGGGGCAGCACAAGGTCATGGTGAGTGGACCGTCTTCTTCTTCCTTCCCGCTTCACCTTGCATGTATGATCTATCGTAGCAAAAGGCTTTCCACCTCCTCCACATCTGCTCATCTCAAGGTTCTGTTTAAAATGGCTAGGAGCAGAGGGCACAACAAAAGACAGGCAGGCGATCCGCAGGAAGTTGTTTGGTCTCCAGACTGCACTGTGTGGGTGTGGTTGCTCCCGTCCTTTCTGAAACGAGAAGGACTGGACGGCCCGCCAGCGTCCGTGTGCGCGTGTCACGCGCAGGTCCACGTGGGCGGGATGGTGTTCTCGCCCGGCTCCGTGAGCGTCGTCTCAGACAGCCTGCTGACCCTGCCGGCCATCGTGAGCATCGCGGCGGGAGGCGGCCTCCTGCTCATCATCGTCATCATTGTGCTCATCGCCTACAAGCGCAAGTCTCGCGAGAACGACCTCACTCTCAAGCGGCTCCAGATGCAGATGGACAACCTGGAGTCCCGCGTGGCCCTGGAGTGCAAGGAAGGTAAGCGGGGCCGTTCCTTCGCTTCCGGAAACGCTTTCCTCTCCAGCCTTGTTACCCCCTTCCCTGAGACAGCTCTCATTTCACTCCCATCTCCTCCACCCCAAGCCGTGAAGCTCCATTTTGACCTCTGTTTTCCTTTGAACTTCCTTTGCTCTCGGGGCCAGAGGAGTCCTATTGACATGCGCGCAGTGAGGCGCCAGGTCTGATGCATTATTCTGTCCCGCTGTGCCCTGACTCACCCCACAGTCTGGCCACCTTCCTCTCTCCTGGGACAGCGGGTGGCCCTCAGTGTCCCCACCGGCAGAGCCTCCTGGGCCCTGTGGCCTCGGACTCTAGATCCCCACGTGGGAATGGCTCCTTTCGCCTGGCCGCCCGCGGAGCAGCAGAGAAGGCAGGAGAGCGCGTCCCTGCTCCTGCCCCGTCCCCGCCCCCAGGGCGTGGTCACCCCATGCTGCAGGCTGAGCCTCGGAAGGCCACCTGCAGGGCATCTCAGACTGTGATGGTGGAGACTGTGCTTCCTCCATCTCCCAAGCCGCCGCCACTGCCAGGCGACTAGTGGACCTGCTGTCGCCTCGGGCTGAGGGCCTGGCAGACTCTCTGGGTAAACATCTCAATCAGGAATCAAAACACTTCTCTTTTTCTGCAAACTTCAGGATCAGAACAAGCCCCCTGTGAGGAGCTGGGCTGGGAAAGTGGTCCATGCTTCCTCCCTCTGCTGCCAGGGGTAGAGCAGAGAGAGGAGGGGGCAGGCTTGCCATCAAGGGGAAGCCCCTGCTGGCCAAGGGCCTGGCAGGCGGGGCACCCTAAGGCTGGGTTTGGTGGTGTTCTCAGTTGTGTGTGTGTGAGAAAATATATATAACATACAATTTGCCATTTAACTTTCTAATCTCTATGCCCTAGTGCTCTCCCCTCCAGTTCAGAGGCATTGTGTGCAAGTGTGTGTGCAAGCAAGTGTGCGTGCTCGGTCACTTCAGTCGTGTCCAACTCTTTGCGACCCCGTGGAATGCAGCCCACCAGGCTCCTCTGTTCATGGGATTCTCCAGGCAGAATTACCAGAGTAGGTTGCCATGTCCTCCTCCAGGGGATCTTCCCAACCCAGGGATCGAGCCCCGGGATCTCTTGTGTCTCCTGCTTTGGCAAGTGGGTTCTTTACCACTAGTACCACCTGGGAAACTCCTCAGAGGTATTAAGTACATCCAAAATGTTGTGCGACCATACTCACCATCCATCTCCAGACCGCCCTCATTTCCCAGCTGAAACTCTGTACTCATGGAACACTCGTTCTCCGTGCTCCTCTCCCTCTGGCTCCTCCGCCTTCGGTCTCCAGAACTCCGACTGCTCTGGGAGCCTCACATATGTGGCATCAGGCAGTATCTGTCCTTTTGTCAGGGTTATCTCACTTAGCATCATGTCTCCAGGGTTCATCCATGTTGCAGCACGTGGCAGAATTTCACTCCTTTTTCAGGTTGGATAATTGTCCACCAGGTGTAGAAACCACGTTTTGTTTATCAGGTTATCTGTCAATGGGCGTTTGGGTTGCTGCCACCTCTTGGTATCATGAGTAATGCTGCTGTGAACATGAGTGTACAAGTATCTCTTCAAGTCCCTGCTTCCAGTTCTTGTGGGCATATATGTCAGGGAGGAGTTGATGGGTCATAGGATAACAATTCTATCTTTAATTTTTTGAGGAATCATCAAATTGGTTTCCAGAGCAGCAGTGCCAGTTTACTTTCCCTCCAACAAGATACGAAGGTTTGAGTTTTCCCACGCCCTTTCCAACACTTGTTATTTTCCATTATTTACATTAGCCATGCTAACGGGTGGAGCTTCCCTGGTGACACTCGTCTTAAAGAACCCGCCTGCCAATGCAGGAGACGTAAGAGACGCAGGTTCGATCCCTGGGTTGGGAAGATCCCTTGGAGAAGGGCCCAGCAGCCCACTCCAGTCTTCATGCCTGGGGAATCCTACGCACAGCAGGGTCTGGCGAACTACAATCCATAGGGTCACAAAGAGTCGGACAAGACCCATGCGTACTAATGGGCATGAAGCGGTATCTCCTGGTGGATTTGATTTTCATTTTCCTGCACCTTGATTTTTCTCTTTTGCTGGGAAAAGGGGAGCAAAGCTGCCTACTCTGGTCTTTGATCCGCGCAACCAGCCCCTCACCTATCTCTAGCATCTGTATCACCTGTATGACCCAAGCCACATGTGCCTCCTTTGTTTTAACAGCACGTGTAATACATAGAAAGAAAATTCAGAATTATAGGCAGGCATAGAGGAAGAAATGGGCTTCCATGGTGGCTCAGCAGTAAAGAATCCACCTGCATGCAGGAGACGCAGGTTCAGTCCCTGGGTTGCGAAGATTCCCCTGGAGAAGAGGATGGCAACCCACTCCAGTATTCTTGCCTGGGAAAACCGATGGACAGAGGAGCCTGGTGGGCTACCGTCTGTGGGGTGGCAAGAGAGTCAGACACGACTCTGCAAGTAAAGACATACACACGCAGAGGAGGAGACAGTATAGAAATCACCCGTATCCCCGCCACCTAAAAAGGCAGCCTGGAGCTACCTCACCCCCCCGGAGGTGCACGCCTGTGGCCCCACACACGCACCGTCTCTGCATCCCAGCCCTTCCCTCCTCCTTCAGGAACGTCTCTGCCTCTCCCCTCCCTGTCTGGGTTCCCCTCCCGAGTCTCCCTGTCTCCCCTGTACCTTCCCAGCTTTTGCCGAGCTCCAGACAGACATCAACGAGCTGACCAGCGACCTGGACCGCTCAGGGATCCCCTACCTGGACTACAGGACCTATGCTATGCGAGTCCTCTTCCCGGGCATCGAGGACCATCCCGTCCTGCGGGAGCTGGAGGTAACACCTGCCTCCCTCGCCCAGCTGCCCACTGGGGACCCGGGGCCTGGGTTTCCTAGGAGACGCCCCGCAGCTGAGGAGGGTCATGAGTGAGGAGGAGAAACGGCCTGTAGAAGCAGCAGCACCACGGGGACATCTCCGAACAGGAAACTCACGGCCACGGGGGCACCCGGGTTCCTCGGGATGATTCCAGGGGAAGGCTGACTGTCGTTCTTTAATTAACGACTGAATTAATTAAGATTTGGCCTCATTTCCGAACAGATTTGAGGTGGCTCAAGGAAAGACCCATGATTCTGTGAGATCTGCCCGTTCGTTTCTCAGTTTGTTTTGCGAAAGAGAGGACATCAGGGCGGAGGAGATGGCGGGGAGGGGAGTGAACCCAGCTGGTCTGCTGGGGTGCTCCTCTTGTGTTGCATTCTTGGCGCAATCAGATGTAGAGCGTCCTCCCTGGAGCCCAGCCCTCTCCACCCACTGGGAGGTCAGGCCGCAGGGAGCAGGCATTCCTGCCTCCCCGGGGTGGGGTGGCTATCAGTGTCATGGAGAGGGTCCTAGAGCTGGTGTCATCATCAGCCGGGCCCCCCCGCCCCCGGGGAGAGCCGGAAGCCTGTCCCGACGCCACGCTGCCGACCCCTCCCCCAGGTGCAGGGCAACGGGCAGCAGCACGTGGAGAAGGCGCTGAAGCTCTTCGCGCAGCTCATCAACAACAAGGTGTTCCTGCTGACCTTCATCCGCACCCTGGAGCTGCAGCGCAGCTTCTCCATGCGGGACCGCGGCAACGTGGCCTCGCTCATCATGACCGGCCTGCAGGGCCGCCTGGAGTACGCCACCGACGTCCTCAAGCAGCTGCTGGCCGACCTCATCGACAAGAACCTGGAGAACAAGAACCACCCCAAGCTGCTGCTCCGGAGGTCAGACCTGCGCCCCGGGGCTGGGGAGGCAGCCGGCGACCGAACGGGGACGTGGTGGGGGGCGGTGCCCTCCCCGGGAAAGCCTGTGTCCCCGCAGCCCCCCAGCGCAGAATCGCATGTCCCCTTCCCCGGGCGGCTGGGCCGTGTCCACAGGTGCTGGGTGTCCAGTGCATCCCAGCCTGGATCCCAGCGCAGCCACCGGCTCGTCTTGAGGCCCGGGGACAGTGGTGCAGCGTCTCTGCTGTTTAGCCCCCTCATGAACAAAATGACACTCATCTCCAAGTCTCTCTCCCTCCTCCTGTATCTCAGGTTTCACTGTCCAACGCCATAGCACATGTGGCTGTTAATTAAAATGAGATAAACGTCAGATTCAGTCCCTCCGTTGCACTAGCCGTATCCCGAGGGCTCGGTCCCCACAAGTGGCCGCCACGTTGGAAACGCAGGCAGAGGCTGCTCCCATCCCTGCAGGAGTTCCCCCTCCGGCGCCCAGCTAAGGATTTGGTGCAGCCTGTGCCCTCAATGCCCAGCTTCCGGGATCTGAATCACCAGTACCTACCACCAGCCCCTCCCTAGTTGCCATTTCCCCGGCAGGGAAGAGGGTCAGAGACCTTGACATCCGTCCCCCGAGCCCACCGTCTCTGGAGGCCCCAGGGATCCAGCACTGCTTTGGAACCACCTCCATGTCACCACCACCTACTCCCCTTCTCCTAGCAAGGTCTCAGGCTTCCAGACCCCACGCGGGGTGAGGAGGGAGGAAGAATGGCTTTGTGTTACGAACACAGAGCCCCCATTCTGCCAATCTGAGCATTAGAAACTCTCATTAAGAACTGTTGTGTTTAAATTAGAGCTAATCTCAGGCATAATGCAGGGAGAGGGTGCTGGGAGGGGCCCACGGAGAAAGCTACAATTTCTCCTGCCTTTGTCTCTCTCAGGCCCGGGGTTGCTGAGCCGCCCTGGCAAATGCCTGGGATTTACTGCAACTGGAGGATATAATTTGCACCACATGCAGGGAGTTGAAGTACTCCTCCAGGGTCCTCATCCCTGAGGGATCTGACAGGGCCACGTTGTTCCTTCCCAGGTCCCCAGAGCTGCAGCCTGGGGTGAGCGTGGGGGGTGGGGGGTGGCAAGGCTTGCAGAAGCAGATCCCCGCTAGCTAAACACTTACGCACACGGTTCTCTACGTGAGGGGCCGGATCCAGACCCCACGTGTAAGCAGTGATGACAGCTTCCGGTTCCAGGCACTCTTCTTAGCACTTTTTGTGCATTGACTCCCTCAACCTTGACAACAACCCTGTGGGGTACATGATGACGACGGTGGTGGTGGTTACCATTATTAATTGTGGTTGTAGTTATTATGATTAATTCCCCGTTTAGAAATGGGGAAACTGAATCCAGAGAAAGGGAAGCGACTTACTCGAGATCACACAGCCAGTCCATGGCAGAGTCGAGATTTGAACTCAGTCTGATTCTGAGTGTTTGGAGGGGCAGGCCCCAGGGGCCTTCTAGATATGCATATAAAGTATTCAGACCAGGCAGGAAACCTCAGAGGGACAGAGCAACTGTACTTATCCCGCTGAGGCCAGAAGAGGGCTGGAGGATGGTGTCCTTGGCACCCGCGTCTATAGACCCAGAGTGCCACTCCATTTTCCCAGGAAATTGAGGCTCAGAAGGCAAAAGCCTCTGGCCCAAGGTCTTGTGTCTTGCTACTGGGGTGAAGTCGGGACAAGACACAGCATCCTGGCTCCCAGCCCTGGGTTCTCTTGGGCCATAGTCCACCCAAAGAGCCAGGCACCCTCTTGGGATCCCTCCATGAAGGACCTCCATGAAGGCTCATCCCTTCTGCCTCCCCAGGACAGAGTCTGTGGCGGAGAAGATGCTGACCAATTGGTTTGCCTTCCTCCTGCACAAGTTCCTGAAGGTGAGAATGGGAGCGGGGTAGGGACTGGGAGGTGAGAGCGGGATGGGGGAGCTGCCCCTCTGAGCCTGGCCGCCAGGGCTGCATGGATGCCCCCCAATCTCCCATTTGGAGCAGGAACCTACCTGGCCAGGTGCCCCAAAACCACACGGGCCTAGGAGCAGGGTGAGGAGAGGGAGGGAGGGGGGAGGCAGGCTGGGGCCCCACCGCCCATGCCTGCCCGTGCCCACCACCCATGGCCGCCTGTGCCCACAAGAGAGCAGGGTCAGGAGAGTGGGGGAGGCAAGCTGGGGTCCCGCCGCCCTCGCCCGCCTGCGCCCGCAGCCCGTGCCTGCCCACGTCCGCCCGTGCCCACAGGAGTGCGCCGGGGAGCCGCTGTTCATGCTGTACTGCGCCATCAAGCAGCAGATGGAGAAGGGCCCCATCGACGCCATCACCGGCGAGGCGCGCTACTCGCTGAGCGAGGACAAGCTCATCCGGCAGCAGATTGACTACAAGACCCTGGTGAGGAGGCGGGGCCCGGCGGGGCAGCGCGGACCTCCTGCTTCTGAGCCCCGCCCCAGCCTCTGGCTGCCAAGCCAGCCTGAGGGCTTGGCAGCGAGGCCGGGAGACCCGCCTGGGGGCCAGTCCAGGCCCAGCCCAGGGTCCCTAGGGTGGGCACACCAGCCTGGGCTCCTCTTCCCCATCTCACTGGGTGGACCCAAAGAGCTCCGATTGCCTCAGTTTACCCTGGATTGCCAAGCTTTGGGCCAGGGAAGTTGGCATGATGGGAAAGTCTGCTGATTTCTAATGTAGAGACTTCAGGGAGGCGGGAGGTCAGCCCACCTGCAGCCACTCCTAAACCCTTAGGACGCCTGGACCCGGGATGGCAGCCTCCCCTAAGCCATCGGGGGCTACAGGGTGGAGTCCTGGTTCTTGGAGAAGCAGAGGAGTGGGCAGAAGGACTCAGGTTGCCATCGGCAGATGGCTGGGAGGTGGGAGAAACGGAGACACAGAGACGCTCGTTTCCCCGTGAGAGGAGGAGGAGCCTGGGTGAGAGAAGGCTCCAGGGCCGCACTCCCCACCCTCAAATGACATCTTCGACTCACGTCTCCCCTCCCTCACCCTCGATCACCACCTCAGATTCTGAACTGCGTCAACCCTGACAACGAGAACAGCCCGGAGATCCCAGTGAAGGTGTTAAACTGCGACACCATCACGCAGGTCAAGGAGAAGATCCTCGATGCAGTCTACAAGAACGTGCCCTACTCCCAGCGGCCCAGGGCTGTGGACATGGACTTGGGTAGGAGCTCTGGCCTTGGGGGCACCGGGGCAGCCTCCGGAGGGCACTGGGGCTGGGGCGGGGCGGGCTGGGAAGACGGGACGCCCTGCCCAGCAGATGGCCCTTCCTGGGGGCCTGACTGGGTGCCCCCTCCCAGATGGGGGTCTGGGTGAAACCCTTCTCCTAGGGCACTTCCTGCTCAGACGTGGCCGCCTCTCAGGAGGCTCCTCCCAGCCTTGCAGCCACGGAGCCCTGGACGTCTTAAGTGCTGTCATTGTCCCTGCTGGCGGCCAGGCCTCTAGAGCACGCCCCACGGGGCAGTCCTGGCCTCCGCCCCTCACGCTGCTGCCCGCCCCCTCCTCCCAGAGTGGCGACAAGGCCGGATCGCCAGGGTCGTGCTACAAGATGAGGACATCACGACCAAGATCGAGGGCGACTGGAAGAGGCTGAACACGCTCATGCACTATCAGGTGAGGGGCTTCGCACCAGGGGCCCAGGCCCTCCCGAAGTGCCCCCTCCCTCCAAGGTTTGCTCTAAGGCCCTCAAGCCCTAAAAGAGTTTTCCTGTCGCCCCTGTCTACCGGGGAATCCCTGGTAGCTCAGCTGGTGAAGAATCCACCTGCAATGTGGGGGCCCTGGTTCAGTCCCTGGGTTGGGAAGATCCCCTGGAGAAGGGATGGGCTGTCCACTCCAGTATCCTTGGGCTTCCCTGGTGGCTCAGCTGGTAAAGAATTCACCCGCTCTGCAGGAGATCTGGGTTCAATCCCTGGGTCGGGAAGCTCTCCCAGAGAAAGGAACAGCTACCCACTCCAGTATTCTTGCCTGGAGAATCTTATGGACTGTAGGGGCCCCTGCAGCCCGTAGGGTCACAGAAAGTCGGACACGGCTGAGCAGCTAAGCATAGCACTGCTCAGCGCATCTCCCCTACCTGACTCCTCCCTGAGTCCAGAGCGGTGGTTCTCAGCCCTGCCTGCTGGTTAGAACTACTGGGGGGTGTGAAAGCACGAGTATCCAGACTCATCCTGAGAAGCTGACTTAACTGCTCTGGGGTCCGGTGGGACCTTCCTATCCTGTACAGAGTGTAGCTTTTCTTGGGCAGAAAAATCGCATCTTTCGAGGACAGGTTCAGAGGCGTCTGCCAGTTTCTCTGACTTCCGACTAATGCGGCTTACCTTCCACTTCGCGCCCGCAGCGAAGCAGGGAAGTGAGTCTTGGTTTCTGCCGCTCACCCGCTGGTGTCCTTGGGGAAGCTGCTTAAGCTCTCGCTCTCCTCATCTGTAAAATGGGGCTAATGCTGATCCCTGCCCCGTGAAGTGGTGAAGAGCAGACTGAATATAGTGGGTAGAGCGTTCAGGGCCCCGGCAGACGCACTGAAAGGAGAGTCAACAAGGAAAACCCCAGCGAAAGAACAAGAGATCCGAGAGGCATCAGCTCTCGCTCTGCTCGCTCCGCAGGGTAACTGCTCGCAGCTGGGGCCTCCGTAAGATTAGGCATAGGTGGGCTGGCAGGGATTCTTAAAAAAACACTGAAATAGCAGCTGGAAAGGAGTCAGTGAGGGAGAGCAAACCAACCCGAGGAGCTGCCTCAGGCTGCAGGGCCCTCTGGGACTGCTCGATGAATGGCATCACCCTCCATCCCTGCCTCACGCGGGCAGGGCGTGCAGGGCTGGCACGCTGGGCTCTCACACACTGAGATGCCAAGGGCCGGGAGGCTGGGGGTCCTAAAGGCCAGCAGGACCTGGCTGGGAGCCTCTCAGCGCACACAGACAGCTAGGGGAGGGGCAAAGTCCCCCAACGTTCCCTTCCAGGCTCCATCATCCTAGCTGACTCGCATTCGCCATGCTGACACTTGGCCTGGACTCCCACCCTAAACGGAGAGCGTGAGGTATAGTGGGAAGAGAAAAGGGTTTGTGAGCGCTCTTTAAACCCCTGCGTCCCCACTCGCTGGTGATGTGACTTTAATCTCCCTGAACCCTGAGCTCCTCATGAACAAATGGAGACACGGTCCCGAGTTGCGAATGTGGTTGGGAGTGTTAGAAACCACAGGTGAGGCTTACCAGGGTGTGTGCACCTCTCCGTAGCAGCTATAATCACGCTGCTGATCCCGCCGCACCCCTCTTCGCACTGCGGAGTGCTTCCTGTAGCGCAGTTGCAGTGAACCAATTAGGACCAAGGAAGAAAGTGCGAAAGAAAGAGTGTCTCGGCCCCAGTTGATGTTTCGAAGGCAGCAACGTGCTGCTCCTCTGTCTTTGCTGCCCTAACGCTTATTAACGGGCAGTCTGTCCTGTGACGCCCAGTCAGAAGAACGGAACATTCTTCATTACAGTGTTCACCACGCACAGCACTTTCAGTTCCCCAGTGTCATTTATCGTTTGTGTATTCATTCATTCCTCAAGTATTTACTGAGATTTACGCTGTGCGAGGCACTTCCCACATGGCAGCCCTGAGTGACAGGGGACAACAGGGATTATTCTTCCCTTTGAGAGATGATGGTGATGGTGATGGTGGTGATGGTGCTGATGGTGCTGATGATGGTGGTGAAGATGACGGTGATGGTAATCATAATAACAACAGTAACCCCAGCATTTACTGACTCTCACTGGGCACCAGGCACTGCTCTCCACCTTTACTCGCTCTAAGGCCTTTAATCTTCACAACAAACCTGGACACAATTATTATCCCCTTTGACAAAGGAGACAGTTGAGGCACAGAGAGCCTAAGTGACTTTCCCGAAGCCGTGTCGCTAGTCAGTGCAGAGGCAAAGTCAGACCCAGCCAGGCGTCTTGACCACGGCTTTGCATCATGTGTTGGTCAAGAGAAAAACTGGAGACTAAGGACAAGAGAGATTTAGTGATGAGACCGGGAACTGAGTTGAACTGTGGTCATTCCAGTCACCTTGTGAACCTCTCTTTAGGTGACAACAAGCCATAAATGATATTGCAGTCCATTCTCCCCGGGAGAATAAACCCTTGCCCCTGCCAGGGATTCAAGTATCATTTCTAGGGTGCTAGTTGCAGAGTTCCTGAAAGATTCAGGTGGAGAGTTCCCCCTCCGTGTCAGACCTGGTGCAAGCTGCCCGCAGTCTGCGGAGCTGCCCCCGCTGGGAAGTAACTATCCCTTGGCATCTTCCAGGCACTGTGAAGAGCCCTGGACCCTGAAGCTTTATGCCGTCAAGTCAAAGCATTGCCCTCTTGTTACCCTCCCAGGAGTCAAAGGTCCTTGGAGCCCCTACAGGAGAAAAATCTGCATAACCTTAATTAACAAAGAGATTTTTAAAAACTTCCTGGGCTCCCGCAGATTTATAGGGAGGGTGAAATTAAACACCACCGCTAAAACTGGCTATCAGGGAATCTCGTTAGCACTAATGTTCATTTATAGTTTGACTTCCCAACATTTAATTCTTTTTTGGTGGGAGAGAGGGACTGACAATTTAAGACCCAGAAAGATGGTTTTATGACTGGTGCAGCTATAAATCAAACTTATAAAGTTCATAAAAATTGTTAAAATAAAAAATGGTTTAATAGGAATGTTTTATGGCCCATAACATTATTATAGCTGTTTTATTCCCTCTGCGTTAGGGGTTTAATTGGATCGCCACAATTCTGGGGATTCTCCGTTTTTATTGGATGGAGGGTAATCTTAAATCAAAATGGCCCCAAATGTCTTCAATATGGCGCCTCATTTATCAGCCGTCGCCCTGCAGGCTGGGTGCTGAGCCTCGGCACCCTCATGGAGGGCATGCAAGACACCTTCTTTCTCTCTTGAGTCCCCAGGAGCGGTTGCCCTCTGGGGAAGCTCCTCAAGGTGGCTGAACCGTTATAGGGCCCAGGCCAGAAAGAAATCAGAGCCAAAAGGGAAAAATGGGCTCAGACCAGGGTGTCTTGAAATAAAATCCCAAATTAGAATGCGATGAGAAGATCACGTGCTCTGGAGCCCGACAGCCTGGGGACCAATTTCGGCTCTATTGTATGTGAAGCGTGTGACCTTGAAGGCGGAGGCTCAGCCGCTCAGGGCTTTGGTTCCTCCTCTGTAAAATGGGGACAGTCGTACGTAACTCACGGAACCGAAGGCAGGCTGGGCTACCCAGCTCCCTCTAACAGAAACACAAGGCACCCACGTGGATACCTTGACATTTTTACTGTCACATTTTTACTAGAGTAAAGATGAACGGATGAACGTGATGTTAACAATGTCGTCTCTAACACCACTGATCTAAAATAATTGTCATTTAAACACGTAATCAACATAAACATCATTAATGAGACAGTTCGTATACCTTTATTCAGCCCCAGTCATTGAAATTCAGTGTGTCTTGTACATTTCCAGCACACCTGAGCGCGAACACCTACAGGGCATCTCCCTTAGCTCTAGTCAGACTGTAACAGCCCAACAGCTACAGGTGGCAAGTAGCTACCACACTGACAGCATCAGTGACTATTGCTGGCATTCCTCACCTCCTCACCCTCTACCCCTACCTATTCCATCAGCTTCTAGAAGCATCAACAATCCCATTTCCCAAGGTGCCGACATCCACCTGAAGTGTGTCTCTCATATCCCCCTCAGGTGTCAGACAGATCGGTGGTGGCCCTGGTCCCCAAGCAGACCTCCTCCTACAACATCCCCGCCTCCGCCAGCATCTCACGGACGTCCATCAGCAGATACGGTGAGCACCACAGAGGCGGCCCGGGCGGCCAGGGGCGTCTTCTGTGACTCAGGGCTGCTCCCCACCGCTGCCGACAGTGGGAGGCCTGCGCCGCTGCTGCAGCTGGCCTGCAGTCAAAGGAGGCCGGCACGGCCTGTCTCCTCGGGCTGTGGCACCAGATGGCACCGCGAATCTTTCCTTCGGTAGCCCAGGTCTGATGGAGGCATCTGAAGGGCCCAGAACCAAGGAGGCCCTTGGATGGGACGTTCACAGAGCCCAGTCCCAGTGTATGCTTACTGTCCTGGCTGAATCATTAACAACGTCCCCCTTTAGCTCTCGGTGATGCGGACCAAATAACTTCCCTGGTGGCACAGATAGTAAAGAATCTGCCCACAACGTGGGAGACCCAGGTTCGATTCCCTGGGTTGGGAAGGTCCGCTGGAGAAGGAAATGGCAACCCGCTCCAGCATTCTTGCCTGGAGAATCCCATGGACAGAGGAGCCTGGAGGGGGGGTGGCTACAGTCTATGGAGTTGCAAAGAGTCGGACACAACTGAAGTGACTAACACTTTCGCTTCGCTTCCCCTTTGGCTCTCAGTAGTATCCCGATGTGGGCATCTGGCTGGCCATCCCAGGCCTTCCAGCCCTGAGTGCTGGGCCCCCAGTGCCCTCTGGGGATGAGGCTGAGGAGTTTCCATTCCTCTAGTTCTGGATGGTGCTAGGCTTCGAGCCGTCCAGCCAAAGGACCCTGCAGGCCTGAAGCCAGCAGCTGCAGGAGGGGCTCAGGCAGTTCTGTATTCTGGGCCCTAAGTAGGAAGGAGCCTTAGCTCCCAAAAGAGAGCTTTTCCGTTCACAGGCCCTTAGTGTCCACACTTCGATCAAAGCCCCTCTGAGAATATCTGGCTGACATTCCACCTATTGATTGGTCTTTGCTGGAAGCATCAGGGATGGAGGTACTCCTGTATTCCCCAGGGCCACTCCAGCTCGCAGAATTTCCAGAGCCTCGTTTTGGCAACAATATTTCAGGCTATCCTCACGCCAGCCAAGGATCACTAAAATAACCCGCCAAACATGAAACCCCAAGGGCTCCCTTCCGATCGAAAGCAGCTTGTTCTTAGTGAGGGCAGCAGGTGGGCAGGGATTCTAGAAGGATTCTGCCAGCAAGGATGAGGAAACGAGTCACTCACGGGCCTCTGCCACCCCCTTCCCTGCAGACTCCTCCTTCAGGTACACAGGCAGCCCCGACAGCCTGCGGTCTCGGGCGCCCATGATCACCCCGGACCTGGAGAGCGGGGTCAAGGTGTGGCACCTGGTGAAGAATCACGACCACGGGGACCAGAAGGAGGGGGACCGGGGCAGCAAGATGGTGTCGGAGATCTACCTGACGCGGCTGCTGGCCACCAAGGTAACAGCCCCTGCTCTGCCCCGGCCCAGAGAGGGCAAAACGAGTCCTGCCCCAGCCCCTACCCGGCCCACAGTGTGGGAAGGATCCCCCGGGCTCTGCCCCTCCAGGGGACCCACCTGGACAAGGAGGGCCTCGTCCTGGGGCGCGCTTCCCTGGAGACCAGGCCACTGCTGTTCTCTGCCCTGCGGCAAAAATCACAGTGGTCTGCCCGGCTCACTCCACAGCTCCCCTGTTACTCCACGGGGGACTGGTGCTCTCGCCTCTGGGTCCCCATACCCCTCAAGAAGATACTGGGGTTTTATTGGAAAATATGAGATGGACGGACGTGCCGTCTTCCCCTGTCAGTGCCTTCTCCACCACTTTCTGCCCACGCTGGGAGGAAAAGCATGAAGGCCTGGTCTGTCTGGAAATCTAAGGGAAAGCTTCCCCTTCCCCAGTCCATCACATGTGTGCGTGCTAAGTCACTTCAGTCAAGTCCAGCTCTTTGCAACTCCATGGGCTGTAGCTCTCCAGGCTCCTCTGTCCATGGGATTTTCCAGGCAAGAATACTGGAGTGGGCTGCCATTTCCTCCTCCAGGGAGTCTTCCTGACCCAGGAATCAAACCCATGTCTCCTGAGTCTCTTGCATTGGCAGGTGAGTTCTTTACCACTAGCCACCTGGGAAGCCATCTCATCTACCCCCACAAATGCTGACAGAAGCTGAAATCTAAAGCAGCCTGCCAGCCTCCCCAGCAGAGAACAGTATACCTATAAGCATAGCAACCATATATAGCTTGTATTTGACAGGACTCTCCTCCAGTGAACCAACAAAAATGCTGCTGAAATTCTAATACAGTGGCTTCTCAGACTTGTTCCCTGAAGTGTCACAGAAATACACCATCAGAGAATGTGTCTCAAATTTTGCTTCAAATAGCATGCTGATAAGAGACCAGACTTCCCAAGTGGCTCAGTGGTAAAGAAGCCATCTGCCAGATCAGGAGGTGCAGGAGATGTGGATTCCATCCCTGGGTCAGGAAGTTCCCCAGGAGGAGGGCATGGCAACCCACTCCAGTATTTTTGCCTGGGAAATCCCACAGACAGAGGAGCCTGGTGGGTTACAGTCCATGGGCTTGCAAAGAGTTGGACACAACTTAGCAACCGCATGCTCACAAAGAGACACCAAAAGGCTGGACATTTACTGACCTTCAGAGATGTTTCTTGAACCTGCAAACTGTGGGCCCCGGGCCCAGCCTTGGCCCTGCCCCCTGATACCCTCCAAGGCCCCGTGATCAGGGCTGTGCCTGAGCATTCTTGGATCTGTACCCTTCGCCCAGCCCTCACTCCAGAGCCCACTTATCCCAGGCTGCTAACACGGCGAGCCCTTTCACACCTTCCTGCCAGACCCTCTGCGGTCCTCCCCTGCTCCTGCTGGCTGGTTCTTTAGATGCCCTCTCATACCCTCTCATACCAGCCTGTGCCCCTCATTCCCTGTGGGAAGCCTGAGCTCGAGCACTTGCTGTCCTCGATCAACGCCCCCTGCCCACACCACCTGGCAGGGACACAGGCATAAGTGTGTGCATGGCTCCCGGTTGGAGGCGGTTCTTCCTGGAAATCTGCAGCCCATCAGTCCTTCCCACCTCCCCGACACCCCAGAAGGACCCTCGTCCCCCCACCTCCGCCATCCTGTCTACACAGCCTGGTGTCGCAGACAGATTTCTGAGGCAGGGTCGGTCCAAGCAAGGCACCATCCTGCCTGTGTGTCTGCTGCCACCCCCCTCCCCCACCTCACCCTCTCCCACCGCCCCTCCCCCAGGGCACCCTGCAGAAGTTCGTGGA
>SJYA01002239.1:106379-116695 GCA_006410615.1 Neotragus moschatus
GGGTAGGGCCCAGCAGGGACCAGGGAGATGGGGGCGCAGGGTAGGGCCCAGCAGGGACCAGGGAGGTGGGGGCGCAGGGTAGGGCCCAGCAGGGACCAGGGAGGTGGGGGCGCGGGGTAGGGCCCAGCAGGGACCAGGGAGGTGGGGGCGCGGGGTAGGGCCCAGCAGGGACCAGGGAGATGGAGGGGTGGAACCTGTTCTTTGCCATGGCTGGGTAATCCAAGGTTCCTAGGACAAACATATGCTCCACAGAGCTGATGTGTGCCCTGAGTGCCAGGCAGGGCCCTCCCAGCACAGGGCCCAGCACCAGGACACACACGCACTCGAGCTCCTGGCCTTTCAGGCCGAGACCCTTCCCCAGGCCACACCTCCTCCTCTCTGACTTGTGGTTCTCAGGAAAGGGAGCCAGGGGAACCCACACACAGAGCCACATCCCAGACGACTGAGCAGCAGGCCAGGCAGCATGGGGCCTCCTGAGCACAGCAGAGTCTCGGGCACGTCCTGGCATGAGGAGAGCCCTGCATTAAATTCAGACCCCTGGGGAGGCTGGCCAGTGCTGGGGGAGAGCTTGCACCTGCTGTGGACTCGAGCTCACCAATGAGCGAAGGCCGTTGCACACACGACCCCTTAAGGCCCAGCTCCATGGCTCTTAGGAAGCCACAGGCAGGAGGTCCCATGGGCCTGACTCCATCCCTGGAAGGGCCCTCCCTGGGCAGACCCAGCAGAGGGAGAGACGGCTCCCCCAGGCCCTTCGCACAAGATGTCTCTCTGCTGGGTTTTGAACGTGGATCTCAGACCAGTCTGAAGACAGGCCCTCGTGTCCCGCCAGGCCTGGCCAAGAGCCAGAGCACAGACCCTCCCTCAGGAAGGGGCAGAGAGGAGGGCCAGGCCTGGGGTTGGGCAGGCTGCCCACACAGCTGTCTGGACTCAGCCCTCACCTCGGAAAACAGAGCCGGCACAGATGGGCCCCGGCTGTTATTTAGGAATCCAAAGTCCTAGCAACCAGCCAAACACTGGGGGAAAAACCGGCCTTGGACCCCACCTTTTCCTCCNAGGCTGCCCACACAGCTGTCTGGACTCAGCCCTCACCTCGGAAAACAGAGCCGGCACAGATGGGCCCCGGCTGTTATTTAGGAATCCAAAGTCCTAGCAACCAGCCAAACACTGGGGGAAAAACCGGCCTTGGACCCCACCTTTTCCTCCCTTTCCGGGGTGTTGTGGCTGCCAAGCCCTCCAGAGGCCTCAGCTTTTGATCACAGCAGAGCAAAGCAAAGAGGCTCTGGTGGTCTCAGGGCGTGGAGCCCCCCAGGGCAGGTCCCTGAGACCAGCCTTCCATCTGCATTCCCAGGGCCCAGGCCGTGGCTCTTCCATGGCTTTGGAGCTCCCCTCCACCGCCACCCCAAGCCCGGCCTGGAAATCAAGAGAAAGTTCTGGATTGTCCTCCCCGTGCCTGCTGTTTCTTGCCAAGTCATAGAAACGCCCTCCCCTGGAGTTGTGGCAGGGACAGCCCTCTTAGCCAGACCTCAGATACCTAATGTCCAAGGAGAGAACATGGGAAGTTTCCAGAGCTGCTGGGGGAAGGGAGAGTGGACCAGAGGAGCCACCTCTTCGCCCAGGCCTCCCCCCTCCAGGTTAAGTGAAAGATCCCCCGTTTCACTGCAAAGATAGGCAGAAGTCCTAATGGAAGGCCTTGGATCCGGGCAAAGCTGATCTTTCCCAACACTTGGCATGGGCCGCGGAGACGTTTGGGAAGGTCTGGGGTCCAGGAGATTCAAGAGACAAAGAGGGAGAGAGGGGAGGNCAGGTTAAGTGAAAGATCCCCCGTTTCACTGCAAAGATAGGCAGAAGTCCTAATGGAAGGCCTTGGATCCGGGCAAAGCTGATCTTTCCCAACACTTGGCATGGGCCGCGGAGACGTTTGGGAAGGTCTGGGGTCCAGGAGATTCAAGAGACAAAGAGGGAGAGAGGGGAGGTCAGCCCAGAGGACAAGTGGGGACAGAGCTCACTGCACAGAGGAGCCCAAAGAGTTAAGGGCCAGCGGGCAGCTGGAGAGGAGGCCAAGTTGGAAAAGGCCACAGAAACAGCAGCTGTTCTGGTTTTGAAGGGGAATAAATGGGCTTATCCTCCTCACGGCCAAAGGAGCAGAGAAAACGCATTCTCCTCCGATTATAAATTCCCCGAGTCGCAGAAAGAATTCTCCTAACGACTGATCAGTTGCTCTCGGGGTGGGAAAAAACGCAGAGCCCCAGCGAGTCATTCCCAGAGTGCCAACAATGGCCTCCTCTTCTGCCTCTGCCCCTGCCCGGAGCCGAGAACACCCTGGGGAGTGCCCTGAAAGAGCTGACCCCAGGGGAGCCCATTCTTCCGCCCAGCACGGCGGGGCCAGCCCTGGGAAGCGGCCGGCCAGCCTGGCTGGGCGGGGAACCCAGGTGGGGCCTTTGTGTCCACTCCGAGGCTGGGGCTGCTGCCCCATCCTTCCGGACAATGGCTGTGGGCACCAGAAAGGGGCCTCTGGGAGCCTGGGGGCTTTGTCTGAGGCTCTGAGAAAGCGGCGCAGGCCCTCTAGACTTAGGCTCCCCCAGGGGCACAGGAGTCTTTGGAAAAGACCTCCAGGAGGGAGTGAAGCCACCCACGCCCACCTCGGAGCAGCTGAAGCACGAGGTCAGCGCCCCATTAGGGCACAATGGGGCTCCTTCTCTTCCAGCGTCAGTCAGAGCTCAGGCTAAATCTCAGGCTAAATTCACAGCCCTGGCTGGATCAGCTTTCTGTGATTCCATTCCCTTGCCCTTCGGAGAGAATTTTGCATTGGTGGGGTTGGGAGGAATGTTAGTGGACGGCACGGGGCCAGGCCGGGACGCAGCCCTCAGAGACGCCTCTGCCCTCCCCTCCAGCCTCCCCCTGCGCTTCTGGGTGAACGTGATCAAGAACCCCCAGTTTGTGTTTGACATCCACAAGGGCAGCATCACGGACGCCTGCCTCTCCGTGGTGGCCCAGACCTTCATGGACTCGTGCTCCACTTCAGAGCACCGGCTGGGCAAGGACTCCCCTTCCAACAAGCTGCTCTACGCCAAGGACATCCCCAGCTACAAGAGCTGGGTGGAGAGGTCGGTAGTATCCCGAGGACTAGCCCAGCCCCCAGTGCCTGCTTCATTCCCTCCTCTGGACCTCACTGACCAAGGACTCAAAGCCCTGCTTGTGGTCCCTTCCAGACCTCATGCTCACCTTTTTTTTCACTTGCCCAGAGTTCCTGCTGGGGCAGGAAAGGGGGGCTTTGCACCCCCTGAGTCAGATTTAGCATTCTGATCACCCTTTACTGAGCATACGCTAAGCACCCCACACTTTGATGAAGACATTATATGTATCATCTCACTGAAACACCCAGCAGAGCAGTGGAGTGGGTCTTATTATCATCCCCTTCTTCCTGAGGAGGCCACTGATGCCAAGAGACTTACCAAGGACACACAGCTAGCAGGGCGCTGAACTGGAACGTGAATACTGAGAGTCTGGTCACAGTACTGCAGACTCTGGCCTGAGGGAGAACAAGTGTCCAGGCCCCAAACCCAGCTAGAGAGCAGAGGCCAGAGCAAGGTTCGTTAGAAGGGGAACAGGGAAGCAGCAGGGGACAGCCGTCCTCTCTGGGGTCCTGCGGTCAGGGGGCAGCCAGGCGAGTCTTTGCTGAGCCCCCCCCCAAGGAGCCTGTCCTCTCTGTGGCAGATACTATGCAGACATCGCCAAGCTCCCGGCCATCAGTGACCAGGACATGAACGCCTACCTCGCCGAGCAGTCCCGCCTGCATGCCGTGGAGTTCAACATGCTGGGCGCCCTCAACGAGATCTACTCGTACGTCAGCAAGTACAGCGAAGAGGTGAGACAGAAACCCTCACCGGGGGCCGGCAGGTTAGCCAGAAAGCCAGCCTCCATCCTTACACAGCAGCAGTGGGTGGCAATTCCGAAAACACTCATGGAGTCAAAAAGCCAGCCGCTCTTCCTTTGGGAGACAGCCTGGCCTCTCCTGAGTCGTCCTGTGCTTTCTCACACCTTATTTTGTCTTGTCTTCCTTGTTAGCTAAGTGCTAAGTCACTTCAGTCGTGTCCGACTCTGGGCGACCCCATAGATGGCAGCCCACCAGGCTCCCCCATCCCTGGGATTCTCCAGGCAAGAACACTAGAGTGGGTTGCCATTTCCTTCTCCAGTCTTCCTTGTTAATGCAATACGTAACACTTTTACTGAATATTGTCATTGTTGCCCAGTTCAAAGTAGGTGATGAATTTCATCCCTTCCGAAACAGAGAATTAGACTATTCTTTGCAGTTGGTTGGGCAGAAGCTGTCAGCTGAAATATTTCAGACAGACAGGTGGACATGGCTAGACCCTGAAGAGGACAACTTCAGGACCACAAGTCACACATCCTCATCGTACCTAGACACACCATAGCAGTGGCAGTCACTGTCATAGCTAAGGCTCACACAGCACTTCCTGTAGGCCCAGTGTTTTCAAAGCTTCAGATACATACGTGCACACACACGTACATGCACACACACACGTACGTGCATCACAGCCCTGCTCAGGTGACCATCCGCGTAATTCACAGTTGTGCCCATTGGGCAGGATGGAAAGGCGGATGGAAGGATGAAGGGTGTGGGGAAGCCGTCTCGCGTGCTGCGTGCTGAGCCTGCCCGCCTTTGTTTCGCCCCTCAGCTCATCGGCGCGCTGGAGCAAGACGAACAGGCACGGCGCCAGCGGCTGGCGTACAAGGTGGAGCAGCTCATCAGCGCCATGTCCATCGAGAGCTGAGAGACGGAGCCTCCCGTTCCTGGGAAGAGGGACCCACGAGAGCTGTCGCACTGGGCGTCTCGGGAGGGAGGACACGTGAAGGGGGTCAGGCCCCAGAGCTGGCTGTCCTCTGAGACCCCAACTCCGGGGAGAGGGGAGGGCCCCTCTCCCCACGCCAGCCAAGTTTCGTCCCAGCTGGTCCCTGCAGGGAGAGACCAGGGCCGTCGCAGCCGCCCGCGACGAGAGGGACGCAGGGGCCCGGAGAAGGTGGCTCTTCGAGCTGAGAGGCGCAGCTGGGCACGGCTCTGCCTCTGTGACTGCTGCTTTGCATGAAGACTCATTTGATGTATATTGGGGAAATAATGAGAACTTTATTTAATTTTTTTTTAAGAAAAAGGAAAACCAGAAATAAAAAGCCTCCCTGTCCATCCCGTCCAACTTTCGTTTAATTTTGCTTTCTGTCCCCCTCCCTTCTTTTGCCCCCGTCCCTCCTTCCTCGCACAACTCTTGGTTCCCAACAACTGGAAAAACAGCCTACAAAGATATGCTGAGAGAAGTCGATCGTTTCCTGGCCTTTGAAACCTCCTTTGTCTAAGAAGTGAGGAGCAGAAGAATGAGCACAAGTTGGCACCACACGCTCCGAAGGAAGACCGGCCGATGAAACCAGAAGAGGTGGGAAGGTGGGACTTTGCACGAAGAGCTGAGCCCCCGGGCTCCACCCTGCTGACAGCAAGCTGAGCTTTATGTGCGCACGTCCGTGCGCCTCTTCTCCAGCGGACATGTGTGTCTCAAGGGCACCGATGCTTTTTGCTACTGTTTGGTTGTTTTCTTTAAACCCAAACCTCAACAAGTGAGGAGCTGATTTTGGTCCTTTTCCTTCGGGTTTCCCTACAGTGACTACCAGATGTGAGAGCTGGGCTTCTCCCAGAGGGGACGTCCGGTCTCCCGAAGGACGCTGGGCAGCTCCGCCTTCTATCCATCCCCGACGTAAACCAGGCTCCCTGGGGACAGGGCCCTGGAGGAGTGCAGGCCAGGCCTCTGGGAGGTTCCGTTCGGGAGCCGCCGGGGGCGGGGGTGGGGGGCATGGGTGTTCAGACTCTGCTCCAGTCCGCCTGTGGTTTCTTACAATTAAAAAGGAAACAAAAATCAAACACTGTTTACAGCAAGCAATACTTGAAAAGCATAGGTTCAAGAAGCTGAAGTATTTATTGTTGTGCTTTCTTTGTTTTATTCTCTCGTGCCTAGAGAGGGGAGACGACCCTTCGCTCGTACGCGGACGCTCCTGATGGTCTGAGCCTAGAGAGGCCGCAGTAGAGAGGACTAGCATCCTCAGGCTGCGTCTTCTGCCTCTCTCTCTCTCTCTCTCTGCCTCTCGCGTCCTCCTGAGTTCAAAGGACAAATGGGTGGCTTCTCACTGGGCTTCTGTCTTTCCTGTTGACACCTAAATCCATGGATGCCCAGCCGTCCTGAGTGTAGTTTCCAGGTAGAGACCAAAGCTCCACGCCCTGATCCGGAGGCCCGGTGGAAGGCGGTGGGGGCATCTCGGGGAAGGACCCCCGCAACAGCGGTGCAGGGCCCTGGTGATTGGACAGCCGCCAGCTTCCAGGCCTCCCTCCCTGGCGAGGATCCAAGCAGCCAGCTCCAAGTTCNTCCACGCCCTGATCCGGAGGCCCGGTGGAAGGCGGTGGGGGCATCTCGGGGAAGGACCCCCGCAACAGCGGTGCAGGGCCCTGGTGATTGGACAGCCGCCAGCTTCCAGGCCTCCCTCCCTGGCGAGGATCCAAGCAGCCAGCTCCAAGTTCTCTGCAGTAGCCACAGAGAGGATGGAAAGGGTGAGAGAGCGAGGGATGGGGAGAGAGGCCGCTGGAGAGGTCCCACCTGCCTTGCTCTGCAAGGGGCCACAGTGCTGGGAAGTGGGACCAGGGAGAGACCAGACCAGGGTCACTTCCTCTGTGATTAACTCTGGGCCCCAGCTCCTCTGGGCCCGGATTGACCTCCAAACCCTTCCAGTTTCCAGAGACTGCTGACCATACTGGATTGCCAGGAAGCGGCCAGGGGAGGGGGAGCTCAGAGGGCTGGCTTCGACGGCTGGCGTGTGGCTTTGGATCGCTGTGCTCACCGCACAACAGACATCACCAGGTCGCCTTAGGTCCGGTTTCTTGCCTGAATGTGGCTGACAAATGGGACGAGAAAAGCATTCAGCAAAATACTCAGGAAACGCGCTGTTTTCATTATAATTCACTACCAGCCATGCCAAGACCACTTCCTTCTGATAATCCACTTCTGCTAAAAGTTTCTCTGGGCCCTGCGAATAGCCTGAAAGAAATCCTAATGACTGGCCTTCTGCACTAAGCCAAAGTGTTTGCCCTTCGTAGCACCCAAAGCTTATCAGCTCAGAGCCCACGATGCATGGAGATGGACGGCGAGGAGACACCGGCAAGGGGAGTATGAGCGGGGACTCTGCTGCCCACGAGGAGCGCGGCTCCGCCCCTCATTTTGCTTCTGAGCTCTAAATGAAGGTGGTCTGGTCACACCGCTGCTTAGATCAGCACCTCGCGCTTTGCTCCTCCAAGAAGTAAAAGCTAGACTTCTCAGCTGCGTCATGACCAACCCTGACCTCCGTGCATCTACCCCGTTTCCCAGCGGCCACTTTTGGTGACCACTCACCACCCCTGGGGCTGAGTCCTTGATGGTCTGTGGGGGGGGAATGGGAGAATGGTAGGGGATGGCCGCTCAGAGAGTGGACACGAGAGGCTCCCCCGCCTTTCTCAGGATTCCTCGGGAGGACTGGGGGAAGAGGGGCTGGCGAAGGAGGTGGCAGGGGGCATCCCTAAAGAAGGAAGGAAGAACAAGGAAAACTACACAGGACTCAAGTCAGGCCGTGAGGGTAAAAGGCTGGAAAGCCTTGCCTGGCTTTGGGTCACCAAGAGTCCATGCCCTGCAGGATGGAAAGAGAGGGCCTCCCTCCTCACCGTCATCCAACGTGGAGATACCCTAACCTCATGTAAGGAGTAAGTGTGCATTTCACGGCCTCTGCCCCCACACAAAGCCATCCATCTTGGAGGGAAGCCAAGAGAGACTGCTCTCTCTGAAAGTTTGATCCAGATCCATCTTGTTTCACCAAAGTGCGCAAGAGACAGTTCACCAGAAAAGGGCAAGCACCCTAGAAAAGGCCTTTGGCAAGACAGAGGGTGTCCACGCCCGAGGTGGGCGAGCTGGCCTGAGCCCCTCCAGCTGGCGTGCTGCCGCCTCCCAACCTCCGCAGGGGCTCCGGGGCTTCCGGGCCTGCCCTGCACTCCCATCACCCCGCTCCAGCCCAGCTCAGAACTGTCTCTGATCCACTGCTGGCACCGTGCTCCCCATCCTTGGAAAGTTCAGTCATTGAAAGCAAGGAGCCCCTGGGAGCCTCACTCGTGGGATGGAGCTGTTTCCTGCATCCAGTCATTCATTCAGGGAGCGTTCCTGAGTTAACACTGTTCCCCAGGCCCTGCTCCAGGTGCTGAGGAATGAACGAGACTGAGAAGGACCTCCTCCTAGCGCACGGACATTCTTCCACTTTCTGGTTCCTAACACCACCTTAGCCCTCCTCCCAGACCTGCAGAGGGCACGCGTTTTGGAGGAAAGGGGAGCGGGAAGGCGGAAGAAAGCTGACTGACCCAGCTGTCTTACCTGATTCCGGGGACAGTCCTCCAGCCACAAGGGCCTTTCTTGTCCCCGCCGCTGCCGTCTCTTCTGGTGGCCCTCCACCTGCCTCTTGAGCTCCTGACCTTCCTTCATTTCCACCATATGAGGACAAGAAATAATTGTCAAGGCCCCTGGCCCTGCTGAACCAGAAGCAGAAGCCATGGACGGGGTGGGCTGGACTGCGATGGCCTGGGCAGCACAAATGAGGAATGTTTCTAGAAGCCTCTGGCTGATCAGNACCTTCCTTCATTTCCACCATATGAGGACAAGAAATAATTGTCAAGGCCCCTGGCCCTGCTGAACCAGAAGCAGAAGCCATGGACGGGGTGGGCTGGACTGCGATGGCCTGGGCAGCACAAATGAGGAATGTTTCTAGAAGCCTCTGGCTGATCAGCCTCCAGGAGCATCCCAGTTGCCACACCTGCCACCATTCAGTTCAGTTCAGTCGCTCAGTCGTGTCCGACTCTCGCAACCCCATGGAGCGCAGCACGCCGGGCCTCCCTGTCCATCACCAACTCCCAGAGTTTGCTCAGACTCATGTCCATCGAGTCGGTCATGCCATCCAGCCATCTCATCCTCTGCCGTCCCCTTCTCCTCCCGCCTTCATCTATTAACCCACGGCAAATATTGAGCTGGCAGCTGCCCCAGAGCAGGGCCCGCCGCTCCTTGCCACACTGTGTCCTGACTCAGGCTCCTGGGGCCTGGCCAGGGGCAGGAGAGAACTTAGGCTCGAGGGTGGGAGCTCTGTGGGTGAGAGGACGCAGCGGAGTTTGGCGGGCCTAGGGCGGTGGAAGCGGCCCCTGTGGGTTCAGGGCCTCCTGGTGCCTCATCTCAGGAAGAAGCTCTGAGAAGGTGGCAGCATCCTCTTCATCACCCCGCCTTTCTTCCTCCACCTCTCCCCTTTCTGCCGGTTTCCCCAAGAGTGAAGGTGTAGCCTCTGGGGCTCACGATGTCACGGATGAGAGATGAAGTTTCACCCCTGGTATTAGGGAGGTCCTGGGATTCCAGGGCCTCAGCCCCGTCAGCAAACTGGAAAGTCTGGTGGACATGCCGACTGCATTCCCCTCTGTCCTTCACGCTGCGGCCTCAGGGTAGAGGGGAGGCTCGCCCGGACTTCGGTCACATCCCTGACTCTGTCCTCCTGTGCTCTCCGTGTCGGCATCACGGCCAGAGGATGTGCTGGAACGTGGCTCCCCCGCAGAGCAGATGCTGCCAGGTGTGTCAGGGAGGGCGATGAGCTCTTTAGACCACGAGACCAGGGCCCTGAGCCCGCCCGCCTCTCCCTTCAACTGCTCCTGCCCAGGCCCACTCTTCTTGACACACTGGAATCTGTATTCTATATATATATATTTTTAAGAAAATAGAGTCATAGCTGTCTGGTTTTGTTGTTTTTACAGGTGTTGTGGAATTAAAGCTGTAAGAAAATTACGTATTTAAAATGTTCCAATAAAATGGGGTTTTTTGTTACTCTAATATATTATTGTGTACCTATTGTAAATACCAAACACTCCTATTTTGCAAGCCAAGGACACAATTTGTACTGTTGTTATATATAAATAAAGTTTACTGGATAAAAAACCTTATGTTGTCAAAGAAACGTGGTTGTTCGGTAGCATATACGCAGAATAACGTTTCATGGGCATATTTAAGAAGAGGGTACTCGTGGGAAGATGAGCTAAGTTGTTTTGAGGGACTCCTAGAATTCTCTCTGGAGCTGGAGTTTATTAATGTCCAGTTATCAGTGTCAACACACACACACACACACACACACACGAGAACACATTGGACTGCACCCATACGTGAATACTGCCCCCTAGCCCCAAGACACACACACACACACACACACACACACACACACAC
>SJYA01002239.1:117066-149655 GCA_006410615.1 Neotragus moschatus
ACACACACACACACACACACACACACACACAAGAACACACTGGACTGCACCCATAAGTGAACACTGCCCCCTAGCCCCAAGACACACACACACACACACACACACTGGACTGCACCCATAGGTGAACACTGCCCCCTAGCCCCAAGACCCAGAACATTGCTCTTCTCCAAGAGGCTGACAGTGCAGATCTGAGATTGAGGTACTTTCCTAGGGGTGAAAGAGGTCTGCAAAGGAGGAAATCCACCCACAGTGCTCCCTGAAAATTGCATTCATTTATTTCTATTAAACATTTTAAGCACCTACCATAGCCCAGCATTGTGGTAAGTGCTGGGGGATGAAACACTAAATGAGAAAGACATAGCCTTTGCCCTCATCAGCCTGAGAATCATAAGGATCCCGAAAAAGGAGTGTCTCAACAGGACCATGGAGGAATTTTACGGGCTGTTTTTATTTATTTTCAGTTGCAGGATTAAGGGTGAATCAAGGGCAAGAGGAGAGACAGCATGTGCTTTTAGATCCAGCCCAGGGGAGAGGCCTGGGGTTAAAGCAGTTCAGGCTGGCGTGGAATCCGGAGGCAAAGAGGCCTTCAGGTAGGGAGCTGAGGTTTGGCCTGAGGGTGCCATGTCCCATCCACCTCTCTTTCCCCGTTTTGCTTTCTCGTGTTCCAGAGTGTGGGGGTGATTCTTCCATTTTCAGCTGCTAAAAGGAGCAGGTGAGGATAACTCGTCAATTTGACATCTCAACTGAGCATGCCAGGAAACCACCATTCTCCCCCGCCACGAGGTCAGAACTGTGTCTGGGTGCACAGCCTCACCCCCAGCACCAAGAGGGGAGGATCCTTAAGGATAAGACACAGCCCTCGCCTTCAGAGAGTCTCCAATCTGATGGTGGACACAGCCCCTGCCTTCAGGGTGACTCCAGCCAGACAGGGGAGACACAGACCCTGATCTCGGGGACAGACCAGTTTTGTACGGCTAGACCACTCATGTACAAATGGGGCCCAGGAAATTTTGATTTCAAAAACTTTTTGAAATGATTTCTAAATAATTTTGAAAAACAAAATCATGTCAACAAGTGCGTGTTGATAAATCTGGGGCATGCCAGAGTTATGGGATTATTGTAGATTCAAGAGACAATTCCTATGAAGAGTTTCAGTGCCTCTTCTGCATCCTCTGAGTTTAGGGTGCTGTGTGTACACACACGCACGCACACACTCACTCCTGGAGAGAGGGGAGGGATGCCAATGCTGGTCCTGAGGGTGAGGAAATGCAAGCACAGCACCCTGGAGAGACGGGCGATCGTGTCACCCGGGCCTGTGTGTAGTTAGTGCCTCGTTTTCAATTGCACGCAGGGTTTTGTTGTGAGTGCAGCAGGCTGTTTGGCTAACGTTAAACCATCCTCCGCTTCTCTTCTAAACGCAGACCTTGAGCGCTGGAGGCACTCTGTTCCGCCGCACTGACAAAGCTGTAATCCTTCCTCAGCAGAAGCACTGGCGTGGCCCCTGCTAGCTCCTGGAGGCTCGGTGGTGTGGGGCAGTTAGACGAGACTGGCCTCCGCCACTGCCGCCTGGGGACCCTGGGGTCAGCTGGACTGGGACGCAGGCCCATATGGGCTGGATGGAGGAGGGTGTTTCTCTGCATGGAGTCTCGTACCCCAGACTTCCTCCAATCTTCTTTTCACCACCACCCCTCACCATTTCTCCCCCCAGCAACTTGAACTTGAGGCTCCTCTGTTATTAAATGTCTGCTGCAGGACCGACTGTCCTCAGGGAAGGAGGACATCGTGGGGAAGGGGATCCACCAGGCACCTGTCTGTCCCGCTCACGGTCGTCGTCCCGGGACGGAGCACAGGGCGCACCGGACGGACCTAAAGCAGGCGCCCGATCAGAAGTTTCTGGACGAATGAACGGTGACATGGCCGGGCGCTGTGAGCCACCTCCTTCCTGCAGACACTGAAACACCCTCTTTTTCAGGGTCTTGTGTGATAGGCAGATTCCATTTTTATAGTCTGAGGAGCAGAGAGGTTAAAGGATTTGTTTAAGGTCACACAGCTACTCTGCTCTTTCCACTGCACAGCACTGCCTTCCATTCACGCTAGAACCATTTAATACTTGAAAGTCTTCCCAGGCCTTGATCCTTGGCCTTGTAACAGGCAAGTGCTATAAGCGTAGTCTTCCGCACCCATTACTAGCCATAATTGCCCGATACGATCGCTGTCGGTCCAGCGCTTGTCGCGAGCACGACGCTAAACCTGGCTCTGCGAGACAAACAGAGGGGAACAAAACTAAGTCTTAAAGTTGCAACCTTTCTCAGATTTTACAGTCTAATACCAACACTCATCATTATCCTAAGAGAGAAAGACTCGCCCTTTTTCTTAGTGGGAATTGGATCTCATCTTTACTACAAGTGCAAAATAGTGTAGTCAACTGCAGCCCTAGGATTCTCAGAGCCATGGGTCTTTCAGTTTGAGGGGAAACCTTCATGATTTTAGGGACGTGGGCGTTGCTGGTGTCTGCTCTTGATCAGGGCAAGGCTGTGGGTTGTCAAACCTCCCGCTCAGTGAGTGTTGGCTGCCAGGAGCTGGGAGCTAAGTCCGTGGTCCACTGGTAGCACAGGGGTAGGATCTTCTGCATCCTATTATATTTATCCTGTTCCTGGCTTTGCTTTTTGCCTCTAATTCTTTTATTCCTCACTCCCCCCATCTTTTCTAGCAGCAAGTTTTCAAGTATCCTTGGCTAAGAGCACAAGCCTTGGACTCAGATTGCCTTGGGTTAAATTCCATTCCCAAAATGCATGACCCGGAACAAGTCACATAACCTTCCTGTATATCAGTTTTCAAATCTATAAAATGGGGATTATCTGTATTAAATAAGGGGTTTGCAGAGGTTAAATAAGGTAACACATATAATGAACTCCATAAATATTGTAATAGATAAATGAGAGAGAAGGAAAGAGAGAATTAGCCACCCACCCTCCTTTTACAGGCAGTCCAGCAGGACCTGCCAGAGGCTCGGAGAGTCTCTCTCTGGCTGTGGGAAGAAGCAGAATTAATGCTCATAGATTTCAGCAATAAAAGTTGGTGCCTGAGAGGAAAGCCCTTAGGAAGCTAGGCGTGGATGCTGACCAAGGAAAACAGGAGAGGAATGAAGGCTTTACCCAGAGGCAGAACCGCTTAGGAGCCAGCCGGCAAATAAGCTCCAGGTAAATGCAGAGGGGAAGAGCGGAATGGACCAAACCAAATCCGCATGTGGTAAATCCACAGCCGGAGCCCGCGTGCCCACAACGTCAGGAGGTGGCTTCCAGAAAGCCTCAGTGGGACCAGGGTCCGAACGTGTCAGGGACCTCATAGGAAAGACACTCCACCTAGAGGGCCGGGGGGTGGGACAACCCTCAGGCCCAAGGCAGGGGTAACAGAGAAGGGCAAGTAGGCTGGAAGCAGAGGGCATTTACCCCAGGGAACCAAATTCCAGAGGAAGCGGAGGAGGAGAGAGAACGTAGCGCTCAGCAGACCTGGGAGGAGGGTCCCTCCTGTTTCCCCTCTGGATACCTGAGCACCTCCATCCTCAGCTGGTTTCAGGTGAGTGTGTTATTCAAGGTTTTCCAGAGAACCAGAACTAGACCAATAGGAAGTGTGTGTGTCTAACTGAGTGTGTATGTGTGTGGATAGGGAAGTAGACGGACAGAAATTTTAAGGAATCAGCTCACACGATTGTAGAAGCTGCCAAGCCTGAAATCTGCAGGGCAAGCTGGCAGGCTAGCAACTTCTGCAAGAGCTGATGCACGGTCTCAGGTCCAAGGGAAGAGGAAGAATTTCTTCTTCTTTGAGAAAACACAGAGTTGCTCTTAAGGCTTTCAACTGCTAGACCAGGCCCTCCCCGCCCCCTCCCCATACCGTGGAAGACAGCCTGCTTTCCCAAAGGCTGCGACTCTAAGGATTATTGTTGCTGCTGTAGTTCCGTCACCAGCTGTGTCTGACTCTTTGCAGCCCCGTGGACTGCAGCATGCCAGGCCTCCCTGTCCCTCACCATCTCCCAACGTGTACCCAAGCTCATGTTCATTGCACTGGTGGTGCTATCCAGCTGCATATTAACCACAACTAAAGCATAACTGTGCAGCAGTGCCTAGAATGGCGTTCGCCCAAACTGGGCACCACAGCCTAACTAAATTGACACAAAAAAATTCACCATCACAGTGAGGGCAAAACAGATCACCTACCATCAAACACTGAAGCTAAACTCAGTGCAAATGAGCTGTAAATCCATCCACTTCGGTGAGTTTCTGTTGTTGTTGTTTTTGGTTTTTTTGCTGTGGTAAGATACACATAACGTAAAACTTACCATCTTAACCACTTTTAAGTGTGCCATGTAGTGCTGTTCAATACATTCACACTGTTACGCAACCATCCACATAACACTTTTCATCTTGTAAAACTGAACCTCTATACCCATTCAACAATAACTTCCCATTTCCCCCTCTCCAACACAGACCCTGACAAACACCAAGAAACCCCTAGGGTCATAAGCTTGCTCTCTGTACACACCACCCGCTACTACTCGTTTAATGAGACCCTCGTATCGGCCCCACTCAAGAGAAAAATGAAAGCTTCAGATTCAAGGAACTATGGAAAGAGCAAGGGCCAAGTATGGAGCCAGCTTAAGAATTAAGAAATCAGAGAGGGTGAATTTGGAGTAGCAGAGAGCAACAGTACAAGGAGCCTGGGCAATTCCAAACGTGAGCGTGAAGAAGGCAGCTGCCGGAGGAGGGAGCATTTGGGGTCCTTTAAGGGTCTGCCGTGGGGCAAACAGCCACTCCCCCAGACCCAGCCACAGCTCTTTTCTCTAAGTTCCCCATGACAGGACGCGATCCTCAGAGCCTGGGGGGCAGAGTTTCTGAAGCATTCCCAAAGAACATAGCAAAGGTCACCCGAGTCTTGAGGTCCTCGTTTTCCTACCTGCAGAGAACCAGCCTAGACTTCAGATGTTAGGGAGGCTGGAGGCCGGTCCCTGCCGCCCGTCCAGCCTGGATGCTCCCTATTCCCACACTCCCATTGCCACTTCCCTCCTCTTGTGCTCCTTTGCAGTGAATGAAAGCTGTCTTTTATCAGAGACACACAAAAACAGTCAGAGGGACATTGGGCAAGCACTTAACTCAGAGAGCCTCAGTCTAAAACACTAGCTTTGAGGAACCTTCCTCTGGCGGTCTCTGATCTTGGTCTTTAGAAAATTCTGAACTTGGAAACGTGTGATGTGATCCTCCCTTTCCTCTGTGCTCCGTCCCACTGCCCCTAGGTTGCCCACCTCTCCTTTCAAGGCCCCTTCCCCTAGACCTTGTAGGGAAGAAAGGACGGGGACTCTACATGCCTCAGATGGCCCTACGTCCCTCCCCCTCACCCTTGAGCTGGTCTTATCGCTTTCTGAGTCTCCTCTCTCTCTGCGTCAGTGACATCACTGGCTTTTTACCATTCTGTAACATTAAATGGACAAAATCTGCTCCCAGGGCCTCGTTCCGGTCTGCACCACACAGTCAGACGGTTTTGCTGAAGGAGGCTCCATCGGAACCTGGACTCCCTGGCTTTGGCTTCTCTGAGCAGCCCAGACTCCAGGGAGGCATGAAGCCCCACCCAGCCCCTGTCATCCCAGCCCCCGTGCCTATGTCTTTGTTCACGTTGAGCCTTCTGGGAACTGAGACAGAAATATAGCAAGATGGTGAGATGCATATGACAAGCCAAACAGGGCACAGACTCTGCCAACGCAGAATAGCAGCACCGTGATGCTCTGGCTTGTTCCAAGGGCAACGTGAAAGACAGCTCACACAGATGGGGAAGATGGGAGACAGGGGGCCGGGATCCAGGAAAGCAGCAAGGTGGTGGCCAGGCTCAGGTGGAGGCCTTGCAGCCCCTGTTGCCGTCTTCCGACAGAGCCTGGTTAAACCACCCCTCGGGCATCCAGAAGGAAAGGCAGGAATACAGGAGGTGCGTGTCAGCAGCCCAGATGGAGAAACACTCCACTCTGAGGGTTCAAAGCTGGGCTGGCGTGAATGACAGTGAAGGCGCTGGCGTGCTTTCTTCAAGGGAGTGCCAGGCCCGCCATCTCTAACATGACTCCCACAACCATGAGGCTGGTGGGGGTGCCATCTGCAAAGCCATGGCTGACCTCCTGACCTTGGTCATTTGTGGTCATTTGACCTCGAGGCGAGGGCTCACTTTTTCCTCCTCTGTAAAACAAGAGGGTTCGATGAAGTAAACTCCAATATCCCTCCATCTCCGGAGTGTTACGGATTCTGTGGCTATCAGAACAAAACGAGAAAAGTCTGAGAACCAGAGGAAGAAAGTATCTTATAAAAACACAGACAGGAAGTAAAACAAAAAGCCAGCTCAAAACCCAGGTGTCTAGGTTGCCAGCCCAGGGCTCTGCCGGAGCCAGAGGAAGAGCTTCAGCATCTAACAGTTTGCACGGTTACATTTTCTGTGCCTCTCGCTCCCAAAAGTAAAACGCCCCCACCCAGCAAATGTATTTTTTGTCTTCCCACGACCAGTTTCTCTGTTATCAGGCTGTCCATGCATGGCCCTTCCCAGATAGCTTTCGAAATGCATTTTCTTTAATTATGGATTATTGACAGGATGGAATGCTATAGACCATGAAAAGCTAAATGTGGGAACTATGTCAATATGCGGATATGGGAATAAGGACTAACTTCTCATGGAAAGGAGGACGGCACCACAGGGACAAGTAGACACTGATTAAACGGGTGCTCCCTGTTTATTGACCAAGATTAGAGGCAAATTTAGACTGTCTCCTTTTTAAATTTTTTTAATTGAAGTATAGCTGATTTGCAACGTTGTATTAGCTTCTGGTGTGCAGCAACATGGCTCGGTTGCGTGTATTTTTTCATTTTCTCTTCTGCTAGAATTTATTGTAGGATGTTGACCTTGTTTAGTTTACATACGGTAGTTAGTATGGGTTAATCCCACTCCTTTACCCCTTCCTTCCACCACCTCCCCTTTGGTAACCGGAAGTTTGTTTTCTAAGTCTGTGAGTCCGTTTCCCTTTTGCTGATAAACTCGTTTGTATCATATTTTAGATTATACACGTAAGTAATAGCATACGATACCTTCTTTCTCTGACTGACTCAGTTTAATAATCTCTAGGTCTATCCATGCTGCTGCACACGGCAATGTTTCATTCTTTTTATGACTGAGTAGCGTCCTGTATTGCGGAGAAGGCAGTGGCCCCCACTCCAGTGCTCTTGCCTGGAGAATCCCATGAATGGAGGAGCCTGGTGGGCTGCAGTTCATGGGGTCACTAAGAGCTGGACACGACTGAGCGACTTTCACTTTTCACTTTCACGCATTGGAGAAGGCAATGGCAACCCACTCCAGTGTTCTTGCCTGGAGAATCCCAGGGACGGGGGAGCCTGGTGGGCTGCCGTCTATGGGGCTGCACAGAGCCGGACACGGCTGAAGCGCCTTAGCCGCAGTATCCTGTACATATATATATGCTACATCTTTCTTATCCACTCATCTCTTGATGGACACTTAGGTTGCTTCCACGGTTGGCTGTTGTAAATAGTACTGCTGTGAACACCGGGGTGCATGTATCTTTGAATCACGGTTTTCTCCAGATATATGCCCAGATTAAATAAAGTGCTTATTATTTTAAAATTCTGGCTGTCTTAGCCATCTCAGCCACTGCTTTGGACAGAATGTGACCAGGTCCACAGAATCCTTTTTCAAGTAATGGGCTTCCCCGTCCTCCTTCTCCCTGCAGGTCCCAGGCCCTAGCTCCAACCCTCACCAGGCACAAGGGCTCCCCCCACACACACCCAAGCTCAGGAGTCAGCAGCTAGATGGCCCACTTGCCTGGCTGTCTGGGAAGCCAGGGAAGCAGCAGGCTGGTGGACATGGGGAACAGGACCTGCAGGCAGAGCTCCCACCATGGCTAAGGAGAGCAGGGACCCTCAGGTGATCCCACTAACCTGGGTGGAGAGGAGGCCTCCGAGCCTTGGCTCGGGAGACCAGCTTTGAACCCCTGCTCCCATCACCAGATGCTACCACCATGAACACTGAGCCAGAGAACCCTCAAAGCTCAAGGAGGTGAAAACGTTTTCTCCAGATGACAAATTCCCAGCTCAGAGGAGCCTGGGGGAGGGGCTGCTGTTCCTATTTGGCCTGAGCCACCCAAGAACAGAAGTGATAATTCTGGGTCTTGGGATTGGAGGCAACCTGAGTGAAAAGCAGGTTCTGCTGCTTAGTAGCTGGGTGATATTAGTTGCTTCTTATTCCCTCTGGGGCTTCCCAGGTGGTATTAGTGATAAAGAACCCACCTACCAGTGCAGGTACATGTAAGAGAATGCAGGTTCGATCCCTGGGTCGGGAAGATCCCCTGGAGGAGGGCATGGCAACCCACTCCAGTATTCTTGCCTGGAGAATCCCCTGGACAGAGGAGCCTGGCAGGCTGCAGTCCGTGGGGTCGCACAGAGCCGGACACACTGAAGGCACTTAGCATGCACACACTCTCTATGAGCAGGACTTCTAATCCGTAAATTGCGGTATTGGCTCAGGGGGCTCTGGGGGAATTTAGACAAATGATGTCCTTACCCCAAGCGTGGCACGTGCTTACCAGTCACTTGAGAAGTGGGGAGGTTTNGTGGGGTCGCACAGAGCCGGACACACTGAAGGCACTTAGCATGCACACACTCTCTATGAGCAGGACTTCTAATCCGTAAATTGCGGTATTGGCTCAGGGGGCTCTGGGGGAATTTAGACAAATGATGTCCTTACCCCAAGCGTGGCACGTGCTTACCAGTCACTTGAGAAGTGGGGAGGTTTCTTGTCTACGTTAGTATCTCACACCACCTCCCTGAAATATTCTAGCCCCTCTTCTCCCGCACTCTTCCCCAGTCTGGAGTCTGGAGCTGCCCCATTTGGCTGTCCTCAGATGCTGAGAGCAGGGAGGGGCCTAGGTTGGCCCTCCGTCTCCAGCCACCTCGATGCTTTCTTAACCGGAAACTGAAGCCTGGCATCCGGCTGCTCCATCCGAGTCCTCTGAGTCACTGAAAAGCTCTGACCAGAGGTTCTGGCCGAAGGGTTGACTCTGTTCAGGAAATGAATCCCAGCTTGGGAGAAACAGGCAGCGACTCCAAAGAGCCATCCAGAAGGGATGGTGTTTCCAACCAGTACTGGGGAAGACAAGGCGGTGATCAGAGCAGCGTGGCATTAGCACAAGGGTAGGCAGACGAGTGGGACTAGACAGCCTTGAAAAAGGCCCTAATATATATTTAAGGACTTGATAAATGATAAAAGAAACGCCATTAATTATTGGAGAAGGTGTGAATCATGCAAAAACTGGAGTCAAGGAAAACTGGCTATTTGAAAATGAATCCATCTTGATCCTCAACTCACAGCCTACACTAAAATTTCACTTAACTCAAAGGGTTAAACCTGTCAAAACAAAGGAAGCGGAGGGGGAGGGAAATCAGAACATGTCATTTTTCCACATGGTAAGACTCAACAGGATAAAGATGCAAATGGCTCATGAATTAAGATATATGTTGAATCCAATCCCTTTCAAAGTCCCAAATGGGATTGGGTTTTTTTTTCTGGAACTAAACAGCATGATTCTAAAATTCATCTGGAAAATGAGTAGGAATAGCCAATTTTTTTGTAGAACAGGGTAATTGTGGGAGATTTGTTCCACCAGATAACCAAATGCTCCATTTCATATACAAATATGTCATATTTTAAAATACGTGACTGTATAAAGATGCAATAATTAAAACAGTGTGATTATAATAGAAGAACTAACTGAACAGGATAAGACAGCTCAGAATATCCTCCTGTATACTAAAAAATTTCCTGTGTGATAAAGGTGGCATTCAAGTCAATGGGGAAAGAAAATATTATTTAATACATGATGCTGGGATAAATGTTAACTATTTAGAGGGAAAAATCTATTTAAATCCTTATCACACATGAGAGGACAAACTAAATTCCAGGTGAATTAAAGAGTTAAATGTAAAACAAGAAACCATAAAATACTTGTAATAAAATAGAGATTACTATTTCTATCTCACTGTGGAGATGGAATTTCTAAGTATAAAAGCAATTGGAAAAATCACAAAGAAAAAATAGATCTATTTGGCTGCATAAAATTTCAAACCATGTCTATAAAAAAACATAGAAAGTAAAAATAAACAGCAAAATCAACCTGAGAAAAATGTCTGCAACAAAAACATCAAAAAAATTAATGTTCTTAAAATATAAAATAGCATTTATACATAACAGAAACCACTAAACACGAAAGAAAAATGCGCAAAGAACAAGAATAGGCTATTTTCAGAAGAAATACAAATATGAATAACTGTTTAAATATACAAAGGGCTGTTAAACCTCACTAGCAATCAATACATGGGAAGAAAACACAGTCATGAAATGCATTTTTTGCCCTATCAAATAAGCAAATTCTTGTAAAAATAAATGCAGAGCATTGATGAAGGTATGACGCAATGAGGGGCTTCTCACACATGGCTAGCAGGGTAGATATGTGTACAATATTTCTAGAATACAACATGGTAATAAGCCTCCAGAGCCTTTAAAATATTCATTCTCTTTGTTGCCATAATTCCACTTTGATTTTGATCAAGTGAAAATATGGACAAACATAAACGTTCATCTCTTTTATTTATAATGACAGGTGGAAATAAATATGCCCCAAGTTTTTGAATATCCACCAAGTTTTGGAAAGTTCAGTACATTATAGTTCAGCCACAAGATGGAATATTATACTATCACTTAAAATTATGCCCTCATAGAATCTTTCATGATTTGGAAAACTGTCCACAATGTGTTATAGAATAATCTGAATAAGCCAGTGGGAGTGTGGGTGAAGTTTATTTCTTACTTATTCTGTTGCCCACGTGTGCTGAGTCACTCAGTCACGTCTGACTCTTTGTGGCCCCATGAACCGTAGCTCGCCAGGCTCCTCTGTCCATGGGATTCTCCAGGCAAGAATACTGGAAATGGATTGAAATGACATGGGTTGCCATTTCCTTCTCCAATGTTTTCCATCCCAGCCGCCAACTTCTACAAATGTAATGACTGTAATTTTAAAAGTACTGTCCTCTTGAGCTTCTCTTCCACAATCACTCTTGTGGGCAGACAGAGAACTCTCTCACCCCCTTGTCTCAGCAGACCCTCTTCTTTCCAGCCCTAACTCAACTGTCCTCCACTGGCGACCCTTTCACTCCCCTGCTTGCCCAGTTAGGGAGTAGAAGGGCCCTCACATAGTATGCACCCACAGGATCCAGCACCCAGGGAGAAGGAGCAGTGATTCCCCAGGCTTTGGCGTTGGCACAGTCCACCTGGGTTCATGTATGATGCTGGCTACGATCGTGGGAAGCTCTCCACGTGAGCCAGGAAGGCTGCAAGGGTGAAGGTTCTGTCGCGGCCACCATCGTCTCTCCAGAGCAGATTCGACAAATACTGAACGAGTGAAGAAGGAATGAACGTTTCTTCTGTGAAATGCGTGAAGTGCGCCCACTTGGCAGAGTGCTGTGAGGACCGAATGCAGCGATGTGAGCACACGGGCCCCTCGTAGACGCCGGGTGAGCGCTGTTGCCCAGGCCACAGCCGGCTGACCCCCGACGGGGGCCTTGGTCTCCCTGCTCTCCTATGGTTAGACAGCTTTGCGGAAGGTATGCATGGCTTAGCCTTGTCTCTCTGTTTTCCCAGATGGTCTGAAACACGTGGCTTTCCGCTTCTTGTTTTCCTTTTGGTTTCCTCTGAATCGATTCTGCCACTGGTGAAGGGCAGTAAATTAATAACTAGCCTTCCCACCACGACACCAAGCCCAGCAACTAATTGGCTCGATATCTCCCCGTTGCTGTGTCACTCTGGGATTTTCTGGGTGAGATATAAATAAGCCGATTCTATTAATAAGCCATTTGGCCAAGGGAAGAAAATACTCTTCCGAGATCCCCAGGGGCCTGGGGAAGCCGCCCGGTGGCCCGTGGAGCGAAAGACTTGATTACAGGAATGAAGCATGCCGCCTCCGTGCCTGCCTCCCTGCAAAGCTGCACTCCCAGCAGAGTCCTCTCGGGTCCTGGAGGGGCAGGGGAGGGAAAGCTTTGTTAAGTTTAAAAATTATAATTTAGATAAATCTGCACATTCATCGGTCTGAGCGAGTCTCTGGAAAATAATAGTTAGCAGGGTAGAACCTGCCGCATTTCAGGGCTTTATTGTCTCCTTATAATTAAGTCCTGCACAGAAATCCAATTACAAATGTTCTCAATCGCCCTCCAGCTAAGTGCTAACAGAAGAGAGGAGGAAGGCTCTTGGACTTAAATAACTCTGGATAAAAATTAATATCGTGGCCGTGTTGGCTAATTAAAAGTACCGCCTCTATTAGCGGGCCTTTATATTAATAAATGAGACTATTATTATCATATCCGACAACCAGGGCCCTTATCAGGTCTGCTCCGTCAGCTTTGCTCTTGAAAGCACAAGTTCATTGCCCCGGGTCCAGGCCTCTATGGGAGCAAACGGAACAACTGCCTTCTAGCCTGGAGTTTACAGGGATGGACACCCTGGCCTCTGCCACCTTGCCTGCTTCTCACACTGTCTGGAAGGTGAGATGGTTCCTGCTTCACAGGTGACGGAAGCTAAGACTTCACATTAAGTTCAGTTCAGTTCAATCACTCAGTCATGTCCGACTCTTTGTGACCCCATGGACTACAGCATGCCAGGCCTCCCTGTCCAACACCAATTCCCGGAGCTTGCTCACTCACGTCCATCGAGTCGGTGATGCCATCCAACCACCTCATCCTCTGTCCCCTTCTTCTCCAGCCCTCAATCTTTCTCAGCATCAGGGTCTTTTCCAAGGAGTCAGTTCTTTGCATCAGATGGCCAAAATATTAGAGCTTCAGCTTCAGCCTCAGTCCTTCAATGAATATTCAGGACTGATCTCCTTTAGGATAAACTGGTTGGATCTCCTTGCAGTCCAAGGGACTCTCAAGAGTCTTCTCCAACACCACAGTTCAAAAGCACTGATTCTTCAGTGCTCAGTTTTCTTTATAGTCCAATTCTCATATTCATAGACTACTGGAAAAACCATAGCTTTGACTAGATGGACCTTTGTTGGCCAAGTAATGTCTCTGCTTTTTAATCTGCTATCGAGGTTGTGCAAGCGTCTTTTAATTTCATGGCTGCAGTCACCATCTGCAGTGATTTTGGAGCCCATGCTCAATAACTTCTCCTAAAAAGAGGCAAAGGACCCTGACTCTAGGACTAATTAGACTATGATATATATATATATATATATATATATATGGAACATTATATATTACATATATATATAATATATATGGACTTTATGTATTTATATATTTTATGTATTACTAATATGTATTATGTATAATTTCCCAGGCAAGAATACTGGAGTAGGTTGCCATTTCCTTCTCCAGGGGATCTTCCTGATCCAGGGATTGAACTCAAGTGTCCCACATTGCAGGCAGATTCTTTACCATGTGAGCCACCAGGGAAGCCCTATAATATATATATATATATATAATTGTATTATATATTATATTATAATATTATCACATTATACTAGCTAAAGTTTCCTTGCTGAGTGAGGGGGCAAGGGGAGGCTTTTAGTACCTGTTGGTTCCCAGAAACTGGAAAACTCCCCTTCAATGTATTTGGCACATTCCTTTGTTTCCTGGTGAATTATTTCAAGTCTCCTCCTGTGGGCCAGGCAGTGTCTGAGGCACCAGACACATGGTCATCCCCACTCTCAAGGGGCAAGCCGGTATTTACAATGGCAGAACAAGCGCTGGGCACTTCGGAGCCCACTGAGATATATTAATAGCCAACCCAGACCTGGGGATAAGGAAGACTCGTCAGGGGAGGTGGCAGCTAAGCTGAGTTTGGAAGGAAAAAGAGAAGAAACGCAGGTGCAGTGGTGAGCCAACAGGGTGGAAGGAGGTTCCCAGGCAAGGAAACCTTTTATGTAAAGCCTTAAGCGAGTAGTTGGACAATCTTCACTGTGCCTAAAACATCAAATTCAAGGTGCATTTCAGAAAAAAAATGATAAGGCTGCAGAAGGAAATCGGGCCTGATCACATCAGGTAAGATCTTGCCATGACACTCACAGTTTGGGCAGCTTACCCAAGGGTGATAAAAAGTCTTTGAATGGTTTTAAAGTTCTGGTCTCTCCGGCAGGAATGTGGGGATGAGCTGGCTCCTGGAAGCAAAGGGCCGGTTAGAAATAACCCAGAAGAGACATGAGGGGACAGTGGAGGTGGAGGGAGGGGCCCCACTCAAGAAAAATACGAGACACTTTCTTTTCTCCAGAGCTCCAGATATGCTTCTGATGAGCAGCTGTGTTCAAAAACAACTGGACTATACGACGATCTTTTCCTTTCATCTAGTTTGACTTACTGGAAAAGACCCTGATGCTGGGAAAGGTTAAAGGCAAGAGGAGAAAGGGGAGACAGAGGGTGAGATGGCTGGAGTCGAAGGACATGAGTGTGAGCAAGCTCTGGGAGCTGGTGAAGGCCAGGGAAGCCTGGTGTGCTGCAGTCCATGGGGTCGCAGAGTCAGACACGACTGAGCGCCTGAACAATAACAGTTTGCTTCACTTTGTCTACTTTAGTCAGTGCTCCCGTCTCATTTACTTTGTATTTTTCAATTTCTCCATCTCGTCTTTCTTTTTTTTATTGATGTTCTTTCTCAAGCCTTTAGCAAGCATAGCAGAAAAGCTTCTATATAATATATGTAAATAATATGTATGACATTTATATATTTTATAAAACTTCTGAATTTTTGCCTAACTAAACAATTTATGATGTTTTGAGTCTGCTTGTTCGACTTCATATGAATAGAATACTAGATTTCTAATTTAAAAATATAGACATGCAACAAGCAACAAAGGTTTACAGTATAGCACAGGGAACTATAGTCAGTATCTTATAATAATCTATAATGGAAAATAATTTCAAAAATAATATGCATATATGTATAACTGAATCACCTTGCTGTGCACCGGAAACATTGTAAATGAACTCTATGTCAATAAAATGTGTACTTTAAGAAAGAAACAAAAAACACACGAAACAAAAAATCCACTCAACTCAGAGACTGGCCGCAAGCACGTGTGAGGGAGACACAGGGGTTGTGTCCGACCCCAGCTTTCCAGCTGGAACAAAATGAAGGGATTCCAGAAGACGGGAAAGAGAATGGATGAGGGGCAGCTTTGAGGGAAAGATAAGAAGTTTGACCTGGGGCATGAAAAGCTTTCCGATCTTGAGGGACATTCAAGGGTGTTGTCTGGTGAGCTGCGGGTCCAGGGGTCTGGACCTCAAGGGAGACAACACTTCGGGCCTGAGCTGGTCACACGTCAGCGATTCCAGGGTGACCACAGATGACGTCACTGCAGGGAGCAGGTGGGTGGGCTTCCACGGTCTTGTTCGCCTTCACAGCAGATACTTAAAACACTTAGCGTGCGTCTCCTATAGGCAAGGCACCCTTCCCGTGCCATCAAGCGTTTCTCCTATTAGGATATTATGTCTTGGTGACAACAGATGAGCAATGTCATGTCCAGTTTCCCCAGACCCACACAGAAATATTAGATTTTCATTTGAGTCATCAGAATCTGTGGGCAACCCAGTGATTGTGAATCGAATTCTAATTCTGTGCCCCAACTTCAGTTGGCCTCAGATTTACTCCGAAGCCAGAACTATCATGAGACCAGAGTGACTGAGAAAAAGTAGCCAAATACTCTCTCCGTCTCAGAGAATATTTATCCTAAGTCACGAGAGGCCCATAATGAAACCCAGACTCGATCATTTTAATGTCTAAACTCCCAAAATAATGATAATAATGAATGAAATACTGACTAGACTTAAAGAATGAAAGCTTTTAAGTGAGGCAGGAGGAGGGGGAAGAGGGAAGAAAGAAAAATATATGAAAACAGCATCTTGTTTTTACAAAGTAATGGGCCAACCACTTGCCATCCATCAGCCAACAAATGCAGGAAAGTCCAGATTGATAGGAACGCGAAGAGAACGCGGAAGGGCCACGGAGGCAAGGGGTTTTCTCCAGATAAGGAGCTTGTTTCAGCTTTCACTGAAAATCTTTCCAGAGTGTCTGGTTAGGCTTTCCTGCTCTAGTGAGTCAGCTGACGTTCGGATCCTGCTTTGGGGTGGGTCTAGGGCAGGTGGGAGGGCGGGTCTGGCTCGCGTAGGGTTCAGGAGGTAAGCGGTGTCTTACACAAGATTATAAACTGTTCAATCAGAAGGCAGACAGCTGACATTGTATCTGGAGAGGTACCAAGGTCAAAGCCACATGGTAAGGCCCAAACCTGACCATCGACCCTAGCAACTGGAGGGGGAGCTAAAGATGGAGTCAGAGCAAGAGGTCGGAGGCTGGGAGACAGAACTGGGAAGCTGGAGAACAGAAAGCAGGGGCAGTGGTGAGCAGAGGGCTCTAAAGGGGCCCTGGAGATCGAGAATCAGTCTCGGGGTCTCTGCTGTTGCATAACAAGTGATCCCAAGACTTGGTGCCCTAAAAGAGACTTCTGCCATATTTTATTCATTTAGAAGCAACTGAGTGAGTCCAGCCCACACTAAAGGGGAAGGGATTACACAGACGAGTGACTCCCAAGGGGCAGGGATCACCAGAGGCCGTCTTAAAACTTACCTACCACCTTTTTTGTCTCCAAAGGTGGGACCGCATGTATGGGCAAGCAGGTTCATTTTAAGGGCTGGAAACCAGTATGTGGGGTAAACAACTTTGACAGATGAGAATCTCGCAGAATCTCTGGCTTGTTCATTGTCTCCCTGGGTTGTTGTTTTCCATGGCAGCACATGATGAAATGGAAGGCTTAGGCAGCTCGGGTAACTGCGTGCTGATGCTCAGGTATTTTCTACAAGCTGACTTTTTGACCAAATCACTGATGACATCCCGACGTTTGTACCTGTCCTCCTGTTGATCCCTCTCTCTCAAAAATTCCTCTACAATTATTGTCTGTGTTACAAATTAGTCTCAAATAAAAGGCACCGAGCTCCAAGTGTCGACACTTTCTCACAATGCTACTTTGACCAATAAATCTTCTGGGAGCAGTGCTCCAATATCCAGCCAGTCACATCGAGAAAATGCATTTTGTCTCTTGTCAAAGTGCTTGAAAGGCCTCTGCTTTTTTAAAGGGGGTGTCAAGCATCAGGATGGGCGTCTCAGGTGGTGCCTAGGGGTAAAGAACCCGCCTGCCAATGCACGAGATGTAAGAGACGGGGGTTTGATCCCTGAGTTGGGAAGATCCCCTGGAGAAGGGCATGGTGACCCACTCTAGTGTTCTTGCCCAAGAACCCCATGGACAGAGAAGCCTGGTGAGCTGTGGTCCATAGGGTCACATAGAGTGGGACACGACTGAAGTGACTTAGGACACACAAACAGCAGGAGGTGAGTAAGAACACGGGGTGATGTGTGGTCAGAGGGACACAATTAAATCGCACCTGGGGCCTGTTCCACTTGCCTGGATGCGGCCTGGCTCCATCCTTTCTGATGCCCGGAGAGATGTGTGAGCAGGCAGAGTCCAGGAAGGGAGTACACAGTGGGACCCTGGCGGCATACTCTTATGCCAGGACTGGATGTTAGTGGAGGACTCCTTGAGAAAGCACGCTACAAATGCATCTTTCTGTGCACGTCAGAACAGCCGGGGACCAGGCCAGGTCTGTGGAGGGGAAACAGGAAAAATGAGCAAAGAGAGAAGGATGGTAGTAGGGTGTGGAGAAAGGAGATGGCTGGAGAAGAGAGATAGCGGGAAGAGCCCACGGTGCAGATGGCAGCAGGCTCGTGCCCCGGCTCACACACCAGCAGCCATACCTCCCTCTTCCTAAACTCCTTTCACCAACTCTAGCGAGCCCTCACGGAGCCCAGAGGACACAGGATGAACCAAACAGGCATTGATGCTGTTCAGCCAGAGTTCCGGTAGAGGGGGATGGAAGTGGAGCCGGGCAGAGGCTCGTGGGGGAGACAGCGGGTCACGAGAGTGAGAGGCTCGTGGGGGAGACGCGGGTCATGAGAGTGAGCCGTCTCGGCCACCACGGATGCTGCGGGCCCTTCCCCGTCCCCACCCTAACCCCCAGTGCACAGAGTGTGTGTTCCTCCCCCCACCCCGCCCCCGGCTTGGGCTCAGCCTGAGGGAAATGAGCCTCCCACCTTCTTCAAAGCTCAGCCCCAGAGCCCGGTGTTCAGTTCCCTCACATACTTCTCTCTCGGCCTCTTACCGTTTGACTGTCTCTCGGGATCTGGGTGGGTGTTATTGTTTTTAATCCTTTCCCTGCCTCTTCAAGGGCTTCCCTGGTGGCCCAGCTGGTCAAGAACCCGCCTGCCACGCCTGGAGACCTGGGTTCGATCCCTGGCTTGGGAAGATCCCCTGGAGAAGAGAAAGGCTACTCACTCCAGGATTCTGGCCTGGAGAATCCCTGGACTGTAGAGTCTATGGGGTCGCAAGGAGTCGGACACGACTGAGCGACTTGCACTTCGCTTGCTGCCTCTTCAAGCTCTGGCCATTCAGACTTGTTAGGAACAGGAAGGGCCAGAGGAAAAGCCAACGGCTGCCGTTTGCCAGGGGTTCAGAAAAGAGCACGTCCTCCAGCCCTGCTGACGGGAAGAGGAAGGAAGTGTGTCCAACAGACCCCTCGGGGCAGAGGTAAAGGGCAGCGGCCTGGCCTCCCTCGCACACTGCTCGTCTCTGGATGGCCCTGTGTCCCTGTGGTTTCACTCTGGGCTCACGGCGAGGAAGACAACTCAGCCAAGGAAGCAAACGGCAGCTGGCACAATGCTAGCTCCCAGGTTCGCATCTGGTCCCGGCCCACTCTGAGAGCCCTCGGAGTCACTGGTCGCTGGATTCCTTTCCAGCCTCCAGGCCTCAGACGTCAGCCTCACCCCACTTAACTTGCCAGTCGGAGTCCTGAAGTGGACTGTTGAGACAACGCTCAGCTCCTTTCCCCCCAGTTCCTCACCTCCTTTTATGAGTCCCTTCCTAAATGTCTGCCCTAAATCTCTCCTGCCATGATTTCCTTCTACAATTGGGAGCAGAGACCTGGAGTCAGAAAATGCCACAAATTCTGGACACTCTTGCTGCATACAGAGGTCAAGCGCCTGAAGCAGCTTAACTGTTCACACGGGTACGCTGGGAACTGGGCGTCCCAATTTGGGCTTGAGAAGGATGAACGGAAAGCCAAGGTGGGGAAGCCTCCTTCAGAGGCCATGGAGCAGCCCCCCTGAAGGCTGGGGGGTGTACACCCACAGTGCCCACCCCTGGCACAGCTCGTAACTCCAGCGACAGGACTTGGAATGCACTCCCGGGGGGAAACCGACCAGCTCCACGTGCAAAGATGCTCCCAGCCAGGTCCTCATTGTTGGTCCCCTCCTGGGGAGCCTGGTGCCCCCTCACGCCCCTGACTCATGCCTACCCTTCTCCCACCCAGAGCGCCAGCGTGCACGCTGAGCCATCTTTTCAATTTTCTGGTTGGCTTGGCAAATGGCAGCTGCCCTGTCCCCAGAGTCCCAGGCCTCTGCACAACTTCCCCGCACTCCCCTCCGCTGTCCCTGCCTGGCAATCAAATGGGCCTCCACACCAGTCGGACACTCCATGGCCCCTCCCTCGCCTCTGCCCTCCTAACCCCAAGGCGGCTCCCTTCCTCCCTGACCCTCACCCCCAGACTCAGCAATGGGGCAGCTCCAAACTCCGAAAGAGGAGAGAGAGGGAGTCGGGAGGGGAGGCTGGGAACTAAAAGCCCCCTACCCCTCAACCCACATCTGCTGCTACACTCGCACCCCTCCCCCAGGCGACAGCAGTCCCCTCGTTAGATCCAAAGACTCTGGTGCCAGCCCGGCCCCTTGGAGCAGTGACAGCCACGTGCTTCATGTGCCCAATTCTGCAGCTGGGCTAATTACTGTGGTTCCAGAGCTTGGGGTCCAGCCCCAAACCAAACAAATTAGGACAAAAACCATAGCCTTCTTCATTCCTCTCCTTCCCAGCCAGCAATTGCTAAAGGACCCCTATAATTGATAACAGTGCAGTAAAAACCCACCACCTGTCCTTAATCCTAAGGACTCGGGAGTCTAGCCAACAGCACAGCGCATCCCTCTATGGCTACGGCAACACGGGGTTTAAAGATACAGCGTCTCCAAGGGCCAGCGTCATTTCTCCCAGGCTGGACCATGTCCTGGCACATGGCACTGGGGGCCTATCACATCCCTGGACATGGTTCAGGACATGGGACAGCTGGGTGGACAGGCTAGACCACGGAGGACTTGGGGCCAGGACTTCCCACAGGGGTGGACCGGCCCTGTGAGAACTGCCGTTGCTGCTGCTAGCTTTGGTGTGGACTCAGGGATTTGTGGCTGGAACAGCAGCAGTGGTCGGCCTGGGCCCTCAGGATGCTCAAGTGGACAACTCAGAGGCTGAGAATCACCTTCCAGGAGGCCAAATTCAGAAAACTGGGGAAGCAGGAGGAGAGGATCAGTCACGTCTGGCAGTTAGTAGGAGGGCCCTGGCTCCAGCATCCAGGTTCAGGAGCAGAAATTAAAACAAGGACGCGGCAACGTGCGCGAGCTGGGTGTTAGGGAAGGAGATCACAGCACAGTTAAGGCCAGGCTCCACCAGCCGGGAGGAAACAGGATGCTGATCAGATGCTGACCAGGGTCCCACTTAGTCCTGAAACAGAAGTGGCAACAGAGGCCGGGTCAGAGACAAGGACCAGCTCGTGGACATCGGTGAGGTGGACCTAAGCCCCACATCCGGTTTGAGCCTGAATTGACAGGTCCTTTGGTGGAGCTCTGGCCTGAGAGTGTCAGGCACCCAACCCCAGCACCATACCACACTGGACGGAGCAGCCGTCCAGGTGCACGTGACCGTGGAAGCCAGGGCCGGCCACTCTGGAGTGAAGGGGCAGAGAACACCTGGAACCTGGTCCGTGGTGAGCACTTTCCCAGCAAAGTGCCCAGAAGAGCTCCCGGAAGTCCCAAGACCAGCAGCGTCAGCCTCCCTGGGAACCTGCTAGAAATCTACATTCTCCAGCCTCACCATAGGCCCTTGTATCACAGACTCAGATGGTGGGGTTGGACCACCTATATTTTTATAAGCTCTCCCGGTAACTCTGATTCTAAAGGTTGAAAATCTCTAGGTACAGTTCTCAGAGGAGTGCGTGCGTGCATGCGAAGTTGCTTCTGACGCTTTGCGACCCTATGGACTATACAGCCCANCACAGACTCAGATGGTGGGGTTGGACCACCTATATTTTTATAAGCTCTCCCGGTAACTCTGATTCTAAAGGTTGAAAATCTCTAGGTACAGTTCTCAGAGGAGTGCGTGCGTGCATGCGAAGTTGCTTCTGACGCTTTGCGACCCTATGGACTATACAGCCCACCAGGCTTCTCTGTCCATGGGATTCTCCAGGCAAGAATACTGGAGTGGGTTGCCATGCCCTCCTCCAGGGGATCTTCCCAACCCAGGGACTGAACACATGTCTCTTACATCTCCTGCACTGGCAGGCAGGCTCTTTACTACTACCTGGGAAGCCCTCTCAGGGGAGACTTACATTTATTCACAGTTGTTTTCAAATTCAGTCCTACACTGAAACTGTCTGGCAGGCTTGTTAAAACACAGATCCCTGGAGTCCCTGACTCAAGGTGCTGAGGTCGGCAGCCTGAGAAGAGGCATTTCTGACTAGTTCTGAGGTGATGCTGATTCTACTGGTCCAGGGACCGCACTTGGAGAACCACTGATCTAAATGTCTGGGGACAGGATGCAACCCTCTGACTGGAGGTGAGCCTTTCCCAGACTGCATCTCTGGGGTGAGGCCAGGCCCCAGCAGGAGGCATCAATTCCAATCAGGCAACGTGATGGGATGGATGCTTGTGTCGCCCCTTCCAAATTCACAGGTCCAAGCCCGATGGATTTCGAAACAGGGCCTATGAGCAAAGAGCAAGTGATAACGAGTAAATGAGATCGGAGGCAGGACTTCAATCGGAGAGACTTGGTGCCTTTATAAGAGAAGGGAAAGGACACCGAGCCCTTTCTCTCTCTCTTCCTCCTGAGGACACGTCTAGAAGGTTGTCTAGAAGCCAGGAGAGAGGTCTCACCAGAAACCACATTGACCAGCACCTTGATCTAGCCCTCAGCACTGTGAGAAACAAAGCTCTCTTATTTCAGCCACTCAAGATCTGCTGGAGAAGGGAAAGGCTCCCCACCCCAGGTTCTGGCCTGGAGAATTCCATGGACTGTATAGTCCACGGGATTTCAAAGAGTCGGACATGGCTGAGCAACTTTCACTTTCACTTACTTTCAGCCTGTGGTGCCTTATTATGGCAGCCTAACCCTGAATATTCACTGGAAGGACTGATGCTGAAGCTGAAGCTCCAATACCTTGGCCACCTGATGTGAAGAGCCGACTCATTTGAAAAGACCCCGATGCTGGGAAAGATTGAAGGCGTTATGAGAAGGGGACGACAGAGGATGAGATGGTTGGATGGCATCACCGACTCAATGGACATGAACCTGAGCAAACTCCCAGAGGCAGTGAAGGACAGGGCACCCTGGCGTGCTGCAGTCCGTGGGGTCGCAAAGAGTTGGAGACGACTTAGTGACTGTACAATAACAACAACAGGTGACTGAGACAGACTCAGGGACCAAACAACCTGAGTGTGTCTGGAGATTCAATCAGAGAGCGAAGGAACAGTGCCCGTGTTCCGGCCTCAGCTGGCAGCACCAATGAATACCGCCGGAGGTTTTCTGCTGGTTCGGACCCCTCGTCACCTTCTGAGTGACCCTCTTCTTTTCCCTCCCCGTGCAAACAGCCCTTCCAAAACTGCCTTTAAAGTCTCTTCCTGGTTTCCCTCTCCTCCTCCGTCCTTCCACCAACGGCCTCTCCAGCCAGCCCCAGGGCAGGCCTTCATCTCTGGTTCAAGGTCACACCCCGGGTCTCTGCTCAGCCCCCTGCCTCCCTGCCTCAATCTCCTTTCACCTCTGCCCCTGGCTCCGGCCTGGATGAATCATCTCAAGGGGAAGTCGGGAGAAGCAGGCTCAGCCGGGCCGAGGAGGACCCGGCTAGCCAGCGAGTCCCTGCGGAGGCAGCAGCCCTGGGTCAGGGAGGCTCCCAGAAGATTTATTGGCCACTAAACCCAGCTGGAGGGGGTGGAATAAGTAGGCAGAGTGTAATCAAAGCGATACTTGATGTTGTTCCATCTCAGGAAAATAATTGTTCCACTGGAACATCATTACACTATCATTTTTCTACTCTTGCACCACTTACTGGGAAATAGAAACTCACTTTCTTCTTCATAATAAGCAGCAATTTCAATAACTCAGAAGGCTTTTTCTGAGATGGAGCTGTTCTCCATCCTCCGGCAACGGAAAGACAGTCCCTTGCCCCGGACTGCCAGGCTGGAGCAAGGGTCTTGGGAGCTCCTGGGGAGGCTGTCCCTGCCTTCCAGTGCCCTCCGTGCCAGCCACTCAGGGGACCATCGATCCCAGTTTTCCAGGATTTAAAGGTTTTGCAAGATGCTGGACTTCCAGCACCAACGTCAGGACAGAAAAATAAAAAAGGGAAAGGAGACTGACAGTGAGGGGTAGAGTGATGTGCTTCTAAGTAGGTTGGTGGGAGTAGGCTTCGTTAAGAAGGTGGCATCTGAGCAGAAGTTTAAAGGAGGCGAGGCAGGTTATGAAGGTATTTGAGGGAAGGGCATTCCAGACAGAAGGATCAGTCAGTGCAAAGTTCAGAGGCAGAGCTTAGTGTGTTCCAGGAGTCCCGTGGAGGCCCTTGGGGCTGGAGCAGCGTGAACAAGGGGGGAAGGGAAGGAGAGAGAAAGGGCGACCGTGATCAGAGAGACCAGGTTTCGTGGATTCTACAGACCTTGATGAGACCGTTTGGCTTGTACCTGGAGGAGATGAACAAAAGGACATGATCCAGCTTATGTTCTCCCGGACTGGCTCTGACCACTGCAGAAGACCACGGAAGACCAGTTAGGAGACTGACGCAGTAACACAAACAAGTAATGACTGCCTTAGACCAAGATGGTAATTAGCGGACCTGGTGAACAGCAGCTGGATCCTGGGTATATTTTGAAGGTGAAGCTGATAGATTTTCCTGATGGAGATTGGATATAAGGTGTTAAAGAAGAATGGCATGACTTCCAATATTTAAATGCACAGGGCCCATCACTAGATCATAGAATAAATAATGCATGTATTTCAAAGGCTCACTCTACCCCAGAAAAACATGCACTTGAGATATTGATGGATTTAAGTTAGACGCTAAACTGCACTCCCAAATGGAATCATTTAGACTCTAGAGTATGGTCTTTAATGCAGAATAGATTTGCGTTCATCGCTAAGGCTGGGGCTGAATAACAGGACCACCTGCCCAAGGTCAGCTCTCTAGCCTGGCGGCTGACTCAGTGCAGTCCAGCAGTTAAGAGACTGGATCTGCACTTAAACTGTCTGATTGTTCTGAGAATTGACTAAGACTGTGTTCATAAAATACATAACACAGGGCCTGCTGCTGCTGCTGCTAAGTCGCTTCAGTCGTGTCCAACTCTGTGCGACCCCGTAGACGGCAGCCTATCAGGCTCCTCCATCCCTGGGATTCTCCAGACAAGAACACTGGAGTGGGTTGCCATTTCCTTCTCCAATGCATGAGAGTGAAAAGTGAAAGTGAAAGTCGCTCAGTTGTGCCCGACCCTTAGCGACCCCATGGACTGCAGCCCATCAGGCTCCTCCGTCCATGGTCCATGGGAGTTCCCAGGCAAGAGTACTGGAGCAGGGTGCCACTGCCTTCTCCGACACAGGGCCTAGCCCCTGGGGAATGCTTCATTACCAGTAAAATGTGCATGCTAAGTCACTTCTGTTGTCTCTTGGCGACCCTGTGGACTGCAGCCCACAAGCCCTGTCTCTCCATGGGATTCTCCAGGCAAGAATACTGGAGTGGGTTGCCATGCCCTGCGCCAGGGAACCTTCCTGACCCAGGGATCAAATCCTCATCTCTTACCTCTCCCGCACTGGCAGGCAGGCTCTTTACCACTAACGCCAGCTGGGAAGCCCCAAGAGATGTTGAACGCTCTTTGAACAGCGTTGAAATTCTGACAGTGACCAGCAGAGGGCACCACCAGCAGAGACAGTGCCGCTGCACCGCGAGCGAGACTGGCATATATGCCTTGCTTGGATCCACTAATCTGGAGAAGAAGAAAAAACAAAAATTAACAAATAAAATAAACCGGCCCCACATAGATAATAAGCTGGCATTATGTTTTTCCTCTCTCCTCTTTCTCCTTACCCCTTTTTGCCGAATTTTACATTTTCCCAGATTTTCCTCCTCGTTACAGAGACCCCCTGCTGTGTGAAATGGATCTTCTATTTTGGGGTTACCTTTGATCAGAACAGCCCCAAAGCCCTGGCATTACAGGAGAATAATGCACCAGCCTGCACCACCAGTCAGTTCTTAACTCCTCCCCAGAGCCCCAGCAGAAGACCAGACGACTCTCCTGGTACCCCGGGCATGGGGAGGGCCAAGACAAGGATAGATCAGGTTTGTCCAATTTTGCTCTGGCCCCTGGAAATTCTGCTCCTTATCTCGTCTCCCATTGCTTCACCACACTGCCAAAATTACCTCGATAATATATTTTTTTTAATTTAAGAATTCATTTTCACTTCAAGAAAGAAGAACACTGCAGCCAGATAAGAAACTCCATCTGTCATCAAGAAAAAAGGGTCGTGGATTTGGGTGTCACAAATCCTGTAATGTCTTAAATTAAGGTGCCACTTCTGCAGGCTTTCTTCGTGTTTGTGAAATGATTATTCTACAGAGGTGCATTTAATATGGTTAAAATAATGATTATGCATGTTTAATACATCAATTTAAGTTATTATCTCCCATGCTGTAAAATGCAGGATAATTTCATAAATAATTATAAAGCATTTACAAATGGCGACTTGATGCAAAGCATTCTTGCTAATCCTTTATCTTTCACAAACACAGAAATAACAATTAGATTCCTGGAATGGGAAAGGGAGGTTATGTTCGAGAAAGTGTCACTCCCTTACTGAATGCAAATAAGGAGGCAAGGGAGAAAAATAAAAGCCCTGGGCAGAACCAGTGTACTTTCCCCCCTCCTGACAGCTGGAAGATGTCTGTCCAGGGTATCATAGTCTAGGTACCCAGCTTTCTCTCTGCAGGCATTGGGGAGTGGGGGGTGTGGCCTCAGGGAAGGGAGGAGTCTTTGAATCCCTTAGAGAAAGAATCAGTCTGCCTCCTTCTAATTTTTTAAGAAATAGAGAAGTTGCCATATTGAGACCTGACCATAGGGTTAGAATAAGAAGCAACATTCCACATTCCCCACCCAATCACACACACAGGTAGGCAGGACATCCTTTGACTGTTGAATGTTTGATCCAGATCTTCATTATGCCGAAGGATGAATAGAGTCACTAGGGACCATATATGACAAAAAGCTTCAGCCTCCGCCCTTCAGCCTGACAATCAGTGACACAGACTTAGAGAGGCAGGAGATCCCCTCAAAGGGCTTCTACTCTTGACGGGGAGCCTGAATGTTCACTTTGAAACTATTCAATAACACAAACAGCATAGAGCTGAGGTTAAATCAGCCACGGTCAAATTTAGTTGACACAAATAAAGTAAATCCAGGGAGGCTTTTTGGAAGAAATGAGATGGAGCCAGATAACAGATCAGTGGAATCAAGTAAATCAAAGACAGGCCGAAGATGCTGAAAGGACAATGCATTTAAGGCATCTGCCACACCCACGGTAAGGACCAGATGTGACTCAAGCCAGGACGTCGGAGATATCTTGGGATAATGCCCTTTGCACCCCGCCAAGTCAGCCTGTCTCTCAAAGGCTGGGCAGTGGCAGAGACAAGGACGGGAAGGAGGTGCTAAGCATGCCTCCAGCCAATCCAATCCCCAGCTCTGCAGAATCGGACGGCTCCCAGTTTGGGCACCGGCTTTTAAAGGAATGTGGAAGGAGGAAGAGAAGGGGCAAGACCTCGAGGGCCCTGATGCTGGGACGTCAGTTCCTATGATGGAGCATCACGGCTACTTACACACCAGCAGAGCTCAAGTGAGTCCCAGCTGAAGACTGACTCCCCAGGTCTGGGGAGGAGGAGGGGTAGAGGAAGGTCTTAACAGCAGACCACCAAACAGTGGGTCAGTGCCGTGCCAGGCTGCAGCCCCACGGAGGAGGCTGCCGACAGTTGCTGAGTGGGCTCCAGCCACAGCTCAGATGTAAGACCCTCAGAGAAGCTGAGGGCATCTCCTCCACTTCTGCGAGTCTCAGAGCCCCCAGCAGGGAGGGTCAGGGGATAAGACAGACTGAATTCTTACAGCTGAGTGCTTGACCCCTTTCCTGCAAAAGATGGCCAAGAATTCATCTCCAGGAGCCCACGCGAAGAGCACCTCTCTCCCCCAACACCTGCACCCACACACTTCTGTCACCACCGTGACATGTCTGCAGAGGCCCCGGCCAGGTCCTGAACACTCACCTAGCCCCGGTTCCGGCAACATGCGGCTGGGCGACTGACCACAGGCAGAAGACTCTCCCTGGCTCTCAGACACCAGTCCCCAGTCCGGGGGCCCTTGGATCTTTCATCCTGCCTCTGTCTCCCTTCTGTGTGTCCTCTGTGCTGTAGTTTTGGTAAAATCAGCTAACCCAGTGATGAACTCACGGAAACAGGGTATCCTCTTAGTTTCAAAGCATCGCCCCCTGAGTGACTACCTGGTGGCTTTAACACATCTCCACAGATGTTCTCCCACTCTCCCCCAGAAAGTGGAGCTTCATTCCGTCCCCTTGATTGTGGTCTGGACTGGGTGAGTCCCTTCTAACAAACAGAGTATGGGAAGGGGAAAATATCGACTTTTTAGTAGAGGGCATTGATGTGGAATTCCCCGGGGGATGAAATTCCTTGGTGGCTCAGACAATAAAGAATCTGCCTGCAAAGCAGAAGACTAGTGTTTGAACCCTGGGTGGGGAAGATCCCCTGGATAAGGGAATGGCAACCCACTCCAGCATTCTTGCCCAGAGAATTCCATGGACAGAGGGGGTGAGCTACAGTCCATGGAGTTGCAGAGAGTCAAGCACAACTTCGCAACTAAGACTGAAGCTTCTCCTAGTGAGACACATGCCGGCAGGACGAGTAGATTGTCCTGGAAAAGCAGGCTGAGGCTGCACATTCAGAGAGTGCCTAGAAGGGCTCACATCCGTGGTTTGTCACGTTGAAGCCATGAGCCCTGTGTTATCACTGGATGAGATGGGCACTCTGCCTGAGTGGTATTCTTCCTAAAAGCCCATGAGTGCTTGTGCTCAGTCACTTCAGTCATGTCTGATTCTTTGTGACCCCATGGACTGTAGCCCGCCAGGCTCTTCTGTCCATAGAATTTTCCAGGCAAGAATGCTGGAGCGGGTTGCCATTTCCTTCTCCAGAAGCCCATAACCTCACACAAATCGTAAGAACATATCAGACAAACCCAAATTGGGGGACAATCTACAAAACACCTAACTAGTGCTTATCAGAACTGCCATGGTCATGAAAAGTAAGGGGAAGTTTGAGAAACTGTCACAGACTGGAGTGAAGGATGACTCCAACGCAGCTTCCAAATGGCCTCCTGGAGCAGCAAATGGCATTAGCAGGAACACCGGAGAAATTCGCATAAAGTCTACTGTTTACCTGTTAGTCTTGTTGCAATGCTCACGTCTTGATTTTGGGAAATGGATGGTGATTAAGTACGATGTTAGCAGCAGCGGGAGCTGGGTAGAGGGTACACAGAACCCTGGACTCTCTTTGCACCTCTTCTATAAATCGGAAACTATTTCAAATTGGTTCTTCTAAGAAAGGAACTTATGGTCTTGCTCTCTTTCCCTCCCTCCCAAACCTCTCCCCCCTAACATGCCCACTTGTGTTGCTCTGTGTCACAAAGTCAACACCTTGGGGTTATTTCCCTCTCCTGAACACACCAAGCAACCTCTTATCTCATGAGTTTTGCTCATGTTGCCTGCCTGACCCCTGCCTTTCTGCTGGTCCCACCACACCAGCCTTAAGGGCTAGTCCCAAGCTCACCTTCCCTGTGGCCTACCAACTGCCAAAGTCCCTTGTTTGACTCTCCGGGCGCTTGTCCACATCACTCATTTCCATCCTTATAAGCAGAGATGGCTTTGCGGGAGTAACACTTCGCTTGGAAATATCCGCCACACTCCTGCCCTCCTGCTTTCCCCAACTTTCTCCCCCCAACTCCTTTAGGCTGAGACATCCCCCGCCCCCACCGCCAGCCTCGGGAGAACAGGATAACAGTGCCTCCTGGTGACAGGGATGAGGAACTGCGCACCTCCCCTTCCCTGCCGCTGCTGCCGCCGCCGAGTCGCTGCAGTCGTGTCCGACTCTGTGCGACCCCATAGACGGCAGCCCACCAGGCTCCTTTGTCCCTGGGATTCTTCAGGCAAGAACACTGGAGTGGACTGCCATTTCCTTCCCCAATGTATGCACGTGAAAAGTGAAAGTGAAGTCGCTCAGTCGTGCCCGACTCTTCGCGACCCTATGGACTGCAGCCCACCAGGCTCCTCCGTCCCTGGGATTCTCCAGGCAGGAACACTGCAGTGGGCTGCCTTTCTGTCTCCCATCCTTACAGCTCTTCAGAGCCTGGGCCCTGATGGAGCCATGCTCCAGCCTGCCTTCTTTCTCTTTCATCTCCTTTCAAGACTCAATGAACTTCAGCACAAGCGACCCGGTTTCCCATGTAGGCACACACCCTTTTCCGGTTCTATACTGGGCTTTTTCCCTTTCTTTCTCTTGAACCCAGGTCTCCCGCATTGCAGGCAGATTCTTTACCAGCTGAGCTGCAAGGGAAGCCCTAACTCTTGCCAAACCCCCCCCACCACCACCACCACCACCAGCGGAGGATTTCTTCACTCCCTCTTTTTGTTACATTTGTGAACAAACCACTGCCCTTCATTGAGACCAATAAACTCTGGCCTCATTATACACCAATCGGAAAGGGGAGGGACAATCCTGAGTTCTGCACAGAAATTAGATGAAATAAAAACTCAGTTTCATGGACTTCTAAAACCCTTGGAAATACTCTGAAATTCCATTTAGGCTTTTCCATGTCTCTCTCTACATTCTCATCCTTTTCTAATCATTTTTCTTCAGACTCCAATATTCAAAATAAAAAATGTTTACCTATTTTACTCAGTACTATCGTATGTCTCTTTTAATTACTAGCTTTACCAGAGTATTGTTTTCTACTATTTTTCATGGCAAATGCACAGTGCTTAATCTATACTCTGGGTTAAATAGGTTTTTGGCAGCCCGCCTGGGAGCCTTGCCAGCACTGATATCCTTGTCGTTGTGGGAAAAAGCTTCAGACAACGAACTCAAATGAATTTTTGGAACTCAACCCATTTATAAGTCAGGAACTGCCTGGGCTGCCGTGAATGGTCGTTTGATTGGTTTGGGGGATATAGGTCTTTCTTGTTTCCCAAATGAACTCATTCAGTATGCAACAAATACAAATTAAGGCCTATTACAGGCAAGCCGTACGCCAGACCCAGGGGAGGCTGCGGGGCCAAGTTTAGTATCCGCCCTCACGGGAGGCAGACGGGAGAGCAGGCGAGTGCAAGGCTAGGCTGTGGTGGGGTTTGTATTAGTTGAAGTCCACCAGAGAAACAGAGCCAATTAGAGGGTGTATACACATAGGCCTCCCCAATGACTCAGTGGGTAAAGAAGCTGCCTGCAATGAAGCAGACCGGGGTTCGATCCCTGGGTCGGGAAGATCCCCTGGAGAAGGAAACGGCAGCCCACTCCAGTATCCTTGCCTGAAAAACCCCATGGACAGAGGAGCCTGCAGGCTACAGTCCAAAGGGTCACAAGGAGTCAGACGTGACTTAGCAACTAAGCGCATGTATATATATATATGAAAAGAGAGATTTATTTTAAGGAATTGTGGGGGCTGGCAAGTTTGAAATCTGTAGAGAAAGCTGGCAGGCCTGAAATTCAGGTAAAAGTTGATACAGTCTTGAGTCTGAAGTTTGTAGGGCAGCTAGAAGGCAAGAAATGGGAGGGGGACTTCCATGCTTTAGTCTTGAGGTTAATTTGATCTTATTCAGAAAACAGGCCTTCAGGGGACTGGATGAGCATGCGCACACACACACTAAGGTGGGCAATCCACTTCACTCAAAGTCTACTGATGGTTCATGTTGAGAACATCTGAAATATATCTTTGCAGTAACATCTAGACGGGCGTTTGAGCAAACAGCTGGCCTCCATTACCTTGCTGAGCTGACACACAGAATCAGCCATCACACGGGAAAAGCTCAGTGAGCCTAGACTCCATAGGTGGCGTTCCTCCCCTGGCCTACGGGAGTAAGGTGCAAGCTGAGACCTGAAACAAGGCTTTGCCAGGTGAACGTTTGGCAGACAGGGCCAGCGCTCCCCTCCACATGCCCAGGCTGGTCTGTTCCATGATGGGCTCAGAGTGTTACACTATACTTTGCACACCCCTGGGCTTCCCTTGAGGCTCGGAAGGTAAAGAATCCGCCTGCAATGCGGGAGACATGGGTTCAATCCCTGGATTGGGAAGATCCCCCGGAGAAGGGAAAGGCTTCCCTCAGTGTTCTGGCCTGGAGAATTCCAGGCACTGTATAGTCCATGAGATCGCAAAGACTCGGACATGACCCAGCGACTTTCACACATAGCTTGCACACCCCCGGTGTTTCCCTGTGGCTCGGAAGGTAAAAATCCTGCCCAGGGGATCCATCCCTGGGTGGGAAAGATTCCTTGGAGGAGGAAACGGCAACCCATTCCAGTATTCTTGCCTGAAAAACCCCAGGGACAGAGGAGCCTGGCAGCTACAGTCCAGTACAGAGCCTGGTGAACAGTCAGAGAGGACCAAGCAAATGGCACACACTTGTGCCCCCTCCTCCAACCCGCCCCCTCCTCCCCCAGACACACTGCCTCAGACCCTAGGAGGCGCAGCAAGCCTTTTGTCTGCTCTGGTTGCCGAGGGCAAGTTCAGCCTTGGTCCAGGTAGGTATTCACCTAAGGCCAAGAGCCCAGAGCCGACGGCTCAGGAGTGAGTATCCCCTGTTCCCCACCCCCGGGAGGACCAGGCTCCTGCAGAAACACTGGCTCCCGACGTCGGCTAGGCCGCGTTCACATCCCAGAAGGTGCACCTGTCCACTTGCCGCCCGACGATGCCACCGAGCCAGGCCCTGGGTCTGCGGGTCATCCCCCACCAGCCCCTCTCGTGATCCCAGGCCCCCCCTCCCGCTTCTGGAAGCGGCGGAGCATCTGGCGCCTGTCTCCTGAGCAGTCCGTCAGCCTTCACGCCGCTATCACCACCAGACGTGGGGAAACGAAAACAAAAGACGTGACAAATTTGTCCTTTTCTCTTTCATAATTAACCAAAATATCTCAGCGTGTCGCGAAGCACGGCTCCTAATTAACAGACAGGCGAGAGGCGATTAAGGGAAAAAAAAAAAGCCCTGCATCCCCTCTCCGCCCCCTCCCCGCCCGGCAGCCCCTCCCC
>SJYA01002239.1:149885-172327 GCA_006410615.1 Neotragus moschatus
CACCTGCCAACGCGCAGTGGCCGGGGGAGCGGGGGGTGCTGGGGAGGCGAGCGCCTTGTCACCAGGCCAGGGTGTGCAAAAGCCAAGTGGCGACAGTCCTTCTGTTGGGCTTCAGGATGGGCAGGGGGGCTGGCGCTGAAAACAACTCTTTCTGGCGTGGACGGGGGTGGGGGGGAGGTGGTTGGAGGATCATTGGACAGAACAAAGAACCTGCCAGAACACAGTCATTGCATCTGGGCAGAACAGTCCTCGCGTCCACTTTCAGCGGCTGTCCGGCCCTGGCCCCACCTCCGGGCTCACACACCCGCCTCCCCACCGCGAGGGTGGCTAGAAGGAGGGGTGGGCGGCTCCACACGTGGGCACGCACCCGTGCCCCCGCAGGCCCACAGGTGCACACGTTGCCTGCAGGGGCGTTGTTTCCTATGCCAACCCTGCCCACCAAGCAGGCATCCGCACACCCTCTCTGGTGCTCCCCAGGGAGCCCAGGCAGGGGCACACACACTCATATGCATGCTTTTACACACAACCATTCCCAAGGCAAACAATCAGCAAAAAGTCAGTGACTGTTTAATATGTTCAGGTTCCTGCCCACCTGAGAGTCTAGCCTCAGTGATGGAGAAAAAACTACTGTGACTTTAAAACACACACACACACACACACACACACACACACACACACACACAAGAAAAGAAGGTCCCTACAGAGCTCTGTCTGGTAAGTGATACCTGCCAGGCAGGGGTGTCTTCCTCGCCTGTTCTAAGCACTCGCTACTCATCAGGTTCTCTCACAATCGCTTCACCTCCCTTACACCATTCACTGCCTATAAAAATCATGGCAGACGCAGAAGATCCCTGCAACTCACATACAAGAAATCCGAGACTCCCGGAGGTTAGGCGTCTGACCCAAGTTAGAAAGTTAACCAAGCTGCGACCTGAGCTCTTCTGTCTGGTGCCTAACCTGGGTGGCCCATTCACAATCGCCTAAAGGTTAAAGCCACCCAAGTGTCACAGTTGAACGTGTTCACAGATGAATGGATAAAGGTAATGGAGAACATCTATGCAATGGAATACTATTCAGCCTTGAAAAGGAAGACACTTCTGACGCACAACTCGGATAAGCCTCGAGGACATTAGGTGGAGTGAAACAAGCCATTCACAAAAACGCACTGTGTGATTCTTATATGAGTGACCTAGAGAGGTCAAATTCATAGCCACAGGAAGCAAACAGAGGCTCGTCAGGGGCTGGGAGAAGCAGGGGAATCCATGGTTCCTGAGTGTGGAGTTTCACCGGGAGAAGATATAAAGCTCCTGGAGATGGATAGTGGTGATGGCTATACAGCAATGGGAAAGGATTAATGCCGCTCAACTGTAAACTCAGAGATGGCTATGATGGTAAAGCCTATGTTATGTTTTTTTACCACAATTCAAAAGAAAACAAATAGCAGGGGTTAGGGTGTGAAAGTTGGCACAGGGGAGCTGGTGCCTCCCTGGAGGAGGCCACCTGTGGAGACCATTTCAATCCAGAGGAAACCGTTGTAACAGAGATGATTCTAGAAGGGACACCTGAGTGACAGATGGGATCAGATGTCATTTAGGGCTCTGGATTCCAGAGCAAAGACTCTAAGGTTTCCAAGGACAACAAAGCCTTTGTGGAGAAGGAAGTGGGAAGTGAGTCCAGCTGAAGTGTAGGGGCCTAAGGAGAAAAGAGGCCCCTGGACCAGCTAGGACACTCGGACATGGGGCCTGAGGCCACGCTGTGGGGGTTGGACATCCACAGGCATCGGGGACTCGGGAGGCCTGAGCAAAGAGTGGTGGGGCTGGAAAGGGTTGTTCAGAGGTGAAGATGGTCAGAGAACCAGTCAGAACTAGAAAACGAGAGAAAGGAGAGCCTCATCCGGGAAGAGGCCACTGCCCTTGGGAAGAGACTGAGCGGGAGAACAGACAGGTAATGAAAGATGACTTCAGGCTTTCCTGGTGGGAGAGAGGCAGTGTCAGGGGCACCGATGTCCTCGAGGACGAGGGCACAGCTTGCCTCCTCCCTGGGGAGGAGGGCAGCTGATGGCAGGGGCGCTGCAGTTCAGTCCAGGTCCCCCTTGAGAAAGGCGATCCCCCTGCCTCGAGCTGCCGGGGCCTTACTGACTCCCCCTCCAATGCGGATCTCGATCCCACCCGCTTCTCCCCCACTGCTTTGCCACCGCCCCGGCCCAACCATGGCCCACTGCTTTCCAGTGGCTTCACTAAGTCATAGAAGCAATTTGGTCTGCAAGAGGCCGATCAGGAAACCAGCTTCCGTGTGGTGGAATTACTTGCTAAAAGAACTGCAAAACTGATATTGATGGATCTTATTCAGGAACCTGAGCCTCCTAACTCAAAACAGGAGCAATTCCCAGATGCGGGGACTTCTGAGACCGTTTGCCATCCTTCCCTTCCCCCAAGGACTTTACAATCAATTTAAACTTATCAAAAATGAAATGTTGATAAAAAGAGTCGTGCACATCTGACCCAAGTGTGAAATGAGTTTATAGCAAGGCCAGTGGGAGAATAGAAAGTATACACATCTTAGGGACCCAGAGACAGGGCTGGCATCTCTCCTTCTCTTGGTGAGATCATGAGATCACGGACACGTTCCTAAAAGCCTCCATCTCTTCCCTAGTAAATGGCTACTATTTGTTCATGTATTCACTCTTACATCTGTTCAAAAGTAAATCTTGAGCAGACAGTCTGAGTCAGGTATTGTGCTTGACACTGGAGACACAGTGTTGAACGTGGTGTACAGTGTCTGCCCTCAAGGAGCTACGTTCTGGTGGGATGGGGTCTGGGGAGATGGGGTTCTGAGATGGGGATGGAGACCAGGAAGAAGCTGTGCTGCCACACGGCCAGGAGAGGACAGAGCCTTGGACTGGGCCGTGGTGTGGTCGAGAGAGGAGAATGGACTCCAGTTATGTGCTAAAGGTGAAATTCACAGGACGTGCTGATAGATGAGATGCTAGAACCAGAAGAGAGATGGGGGAGAAGAGAGTAACTCCTGTAAGAAGACTTAGAAACAGCAAGACCCTCGGCACTGTGCCTGGCACACACTGGGGCTCTAGGGCTCTTGGCACTGAGGGAATGAGACTGGAATCCCAGGGACATTTCCACGGAAGGACTGAATCCCAACCCCAGTTTAAAGCAGAGGAGGGAAGCGGAGTGAGACGGGGGTGGAAGAGGAGGGCGTTGGGGGTTTCCGGTGGGAGGCAGAAAGGCACGGACCAAACATAGGTTTGGAAGTGGCAACGGTGAGTCATCAGACTTAAGAATCAGTTAGGATTGCACATAAGAGGATTTTGCTTAATATACAAATAAGACGTATGTAGGATTTTAAGTTAAAATAGAACTAAATCCTGATCCTCAAATTCCTGACTCCTCTTCAGATCTGTGAGCCTAGATTGGGAGGTGTTTTTTTTTTTTTTCCTTCCCCTCTCCATTTGGACACTCTCTCCTTCTATGCAGGAGAAAAAACTTTGAGTTGAAAAGGCTCCGAGAGGTTGTGGGGCAAAGGAGCTGGGTGGGTAAGGACCAGCACCAGAGCCCAGAGCCATCTCAGCACCTCTAACCAGCTGTCTCCCTGGAGTGTGTTCTGAAAGGAGAGCCCGCCGTGGGCCTGCTGGGTCTTCCTGTGTCAGCAGCTGCTGCCTACGCAGCCTCTGCTTCACTTTTAGCCCCCACTCTCTGAAGGTTTCATTGTGTAAGCAGGCAAAGAGACTTAAGCTTCAGATTGGAGCGGCCTCGCCCCAGGCGGATACATCCCCCACCCTTGGCTGCGGCAGTCTGTGTGGGTGGCCCAGGCGCTGCCCGTGAAGGGCGTGTGGAAGGGGCTGAAGCTGCTCCTGCAGCAGGTGGGGCCATGCCTTCCCCATCTGAATACCGCCTATGCCCCAGTGCCCAGCTCAGTGCTTCTCAAAGTGTGGTCCATGGAGTCCTGGGATTCCCAAGACACTCTCAGGGGTCAGAAGAGTCAAAATACTTTTTTAATGATATTAAGACGTTATTTATCTCTTTCGCTGTGTTGACATCAGCACCATGGTGCAAAGGCAGCTGTGGGTAAAACAGCTGAAACCCACATGGACCACAGTAACGACGCCAAACTGTACAGTCGTCTCACGTTTTCCTTGTCTCGTATTCACAGTTTCATGAACGTTCTTCATGAAGCAGTAGAAATTGTTAATTTTATTAAATCTCAACCCTAAGGCACATCTTTCAAGGTTCCGCGTGAGTAAATGAGAAGTACACGAAGAACATTTTTTCAGACACTGAAACCTAGTCTTTGTCCCAAGTGCAAAAGCACTCCAGCGACTGAGCTGTTAACTGAATGAGTTACTCCTTTCAAGAAACACCATTCTTATTCGAAAGAACAGTTGACAAGTACGGTAGTTTAGACTCATGTTTGTGGTTAGAATTTTCTGGAAAATGAGCAAAGTGAACCTGTCACTTTAAGGAAAGCACTTGACAGATATGTGGCCCATGGTAACACTGGACTTTCACGTGGAAAGTTTGGAAAATTTCATGAACTGATAGCTTCCCAACACTTACAGTCTTTCCTGATGAGGTCAGTGACAATAGTAACAAATTTTTTTGTTTTTTTTTTTTCAGTCTTGTATAACGTGGTGTGTCAACATTTGCAAATCTATGAGACCCAGTGAAACAATGGTTTCCAAATGTCCAGGCACGCCTGGATAAGAGATCTGCGAGGAGGAGAGTCACCCATGTATTTTCATGCAACACACGCAATAGGGTATGAAATCTTTACTGATATGGTTTCAAACTCTCAATTGCAAATACCCTTAAGAAACTGTCATGTTTGGAGTTTTAGTTGAGGACCAAAGATGAATTGCCACAATTATCTAAAGAAACTATGAAAAATACTTACCTTTTCTGTCTCCATATTTGGATGAGGCCAGATTTTCCCCACACATTTCAACCAAAACAGCAAATCCCAAAAGACTGATGCAGAAGCAGATGGGATCCAGTCGGACATGAAAAATATTTTTTTAATGGAAAACAATGCCACTTTTCTCAGAAATCTTTTTCTTTTAAAAATATTTTTCATAAAAATATGTTATTTATACTAACATGGAATTGTGGTGGTGGTGGTTTAGTTGCTAAATCGTGTCCAACTCTTTGTGACCTCGTGGACTGTAACCTGCCAAGTCCCTCTGTCCATGGGATTTCTCAGGCAGGAATACTGGACTGGGCTGCCATTTCCTTCTCCAGGGTAACATGGAATAACTCTACTATCATTATTTTTATTTTTTGCTGTTATTTTTAAATAAATTGAAAATAAAAATTTTTGAATTTCTGTTTTAATGTCTAATATGGAAGCTATTGTATTAGAAATACAGCTCACATAAGCAAATGATCTTTGGCATTCTCAATAATTGTTAAAAGAGTGTGAAGACTCCTGAGAGCACAAAGTTTGACAGTCCCTCTCTAGCTCACTGTCCCCAACACCATATCAGCTTTCTCTGGGCCTGGGGCCCAAGTGTTCCTCTTGCAACTATGCCCAAGGTCCAGCTCCTGAATTATAATGTCAACCACAAATCCGTAATGCTTCCCTAGAACCTTCAAGGGTTCCCTTTCAGGGTGGTCTATGAGGGCTCCATACTGCCACGGGATCCCTGTGCTCAGCACCTACCCCTGTTCTTGCTCTCTCTCTCTCATACACACACGAGAATTGCTCCTATGGACAGTAAAGACCCAAGACTTTCTTGTAGAAGCTTTTAGATCCTGGAAAAGTCAACCTCTCAGATTTTGTTTTCCTCAATAATAATACACAGATGTTAATAGTTGAAACCATCCTAGTGGGGTTTGCACAAGCCTTTTATCTTCATCCATCGGAGGGAAGAAGGAAGAAGCAAGAACTTCAATCCAATGGCCTCCAGAACAAAAAAACACCATCACAGAAAACTAACCAGAATGATCACGTGGATCACGGTCTTATATAACTCGATGGAACTATGAGTCATGCTGGGCAGGGCCATCCAAGATGGACAGGTCATGTTCGAGAGTTCAGCCAAAATGTGGTCCATTGGAGAAGGAAATGGCAAACCACTTCAGTATTCTTGCCTCAAGAACCCCATGACTAGCATGAAAAGGCAAAAAGATATGACATGATAGATGAGCCCCCCAGGTCAGCAGGTGTCCAGTAGGGTACTGGGGAAGAGCAGAGAAATAGCTCCAAAAAGAACAAAAAGGCTGAGCCAAAAAGGAAATGATGCTCAGCTGTGGATGCGTCTGATGGTGAAAGAAAATTCTGATGCTGTAAAGAACAATATGGCATAGGAACCTGGAATGTTAGGTCCATGAATCAAGGCAAATTGGAAGTGGTCAAACAGGAGATGGCAAGAGTGAACACTGACAACTTAGGAATCTGTGAACTAAAATGGACTGGAATGGGTGAAATCAGGCGACCATTATATCTACCACTGTGGTCTAGAATCCCTTAGAAGGAATAGAATAGCCCTCATAGTTAACAAAAGAGTCCAAAATGCAGTACTTAGGTGCAATCTCAAAAACAACAGGATGATCTTGGTTCATATCCAAGGCAAACCATTCAACATCGCAGTAATCCAAGACTATCCCCATTAATGCTGAAGAAACTGAAGTTGAACACTTCCATGAATACCTACAATACTTTCTAGAACTAATACCAAAAGAAAATGTCCTTTTCCTCATAGGGTATTAGAATGCAAAAGTAGGAAGTCAAGAGATATTTGGAATAACAGGCAGTTTGGCCTTTGAGGACAAACTGAAGTGAGGCTGAGGCTAACAGAATTTTGCCAAGAGAACTCGCCAGTCATAGCAAACACCCTCTTCCAACAACACAAGAGACAGCTCTACACATGGGCATCACCAGATGATCAATACCAAAATGAGATTGATTATATTCTTTGCAGCCAAAAATGGAGAAGCTCTACACAGTCAGTAAAAACAAGACCAGGAGCTGACTATGGCTCAGATCACGAACGCCTTATTGCCAAATTCAGACTTATATTGGAGAAAGTAGGGAAAACCACTAGACCATTCAGGTGTGACCTAAATCAACTACAATTATACAGTGGAAGTGACAAATAGATTCAAGGGATTAGATCTGATAGAGTGTCTGAAGAACTCTGGACACAGGTTTGTGACACTGTACAAGAGGCAATGATCAAGACCATCCCCAAGAAAAAGAAATGCAAAGAGGCAAAATGGTTGTCTGAAGAGGCCTTACAAATAACTGAGAAAAGAAGAAAAGCTAAAGGCAAAGGAGAAAAGAAAAGATATACCCAACTAAATGCAGAGTTACAGAGACTAGCAAGGAGAGATAAGAAAGTCCTCCTCAGTGATCAGTGCAAAGAAATAGAGGAAAACAATAGAATGGGAAAGACTAGAGAGCTCTTCAAGAAAATTAGAGATACCAAGGGAACATTTCATGCAAAGATGGGCACAATAAGAGACAAAAATGGTAAGGACCTAACAGAAGCAGAAGAGATTAAGAAAAGTAGCAAGACTACACAGAGGAACTGTACAAAAAAGATCTTAATGACCTGATAACCACGATGGTGTGGTCACTCATCTAGAGCCAGACTTCCTGGAGTGTGAAGGCAAGTGGGCCCTAGGAAGCATCACTACAAACAAAGCTAATAGAGGTGATGGAACTCCAGCTGAGCTATTTCAAATCCTAAAAGATGATGCTGTGAAAATGCTGCACTCAGTATGCCAACAAATTTGGAAAACTCAGTAGTGGCCACAGGACTAGAAAAAGTCAGTTTTCATTCCGATCCCAAAGAAGGGCAATGCCAAAGTGTCCTCAGACTACCACACAATTGTACTCGTTACACATGCTCGCAAGGAAAATCTCAAAATCCTTCAAGCCAGGCTTCAACAATACAGGAACCGAGAACTGCCAGATGTACAAGCTGTATTTAGACAAGGCAGAGGAACTAGAGGTCAAATTGCCAACATCCATTGGATCATAGAAAAAGCCAGGGGATTTCAGAAAAACATTTCCTTCTGCTTCATTGACTATGATAAAGCCTTTGACTGTGTGTGGATCACAACAAACTGTGGAAAATTCTGAAAGAGATGGGCATACCAGACCACCTGACCTGCCTCCTGAGAAACCTGTATGCAGGTCAAGAAGCAGCAGTTAGAACTGGACATGGAACAATGGACTGGTCCTTAACTGGGAAAGGACTGTATCAAGGCTATACATTGTCACCCTGCTTATTTTACTTCTATGCAGAATACATCATAAGAAACGCTGGGCTGGAAGAAGCACAAGCTGGAATCAAGATTGCTGGGAGAAATATCAATAACCTCAGATATGCAGATGATACCTCCCTAATGGCAGAAGTGAAGAGGAACTAAAGAGTCTCTTGATGAAGGTGAAAGAGGTGAGTAAAAAAACTGGCTTAAAAACACTGAAAAAACGAAGATCATGGCATCCAGTCCCATCACTTCATGGCAAATAGTAGGGGAAACAGTGGAAACAGTGACAGACTTTATTTTCTTTGCTCCAAAATCACCGCAGATGGTGACTGCAGCCATGAAATTAAAAGACTCCTGCTTTTTGGAAGAAAAGCTATGACAAATCTAGACAAAGGCCAACAAAGGCCCATCTAGTCAAAGCTCTGCTTTTTCCAGTGGTCATGTACAGATGTGAGAGTTGGACCATAAAGAAGGCTGAGCACTGAGGAANTTTCCTTCTGCTTCATTGACTATGATAAAGCCTTTGACTGTGTGTGGATCACAACAAACTGTGGAAAATTCTGAAAGAGATGGGCATACCAGACCACCTGACCTGCCTCCTGAGAAACCTGTATGCAGGTCAAGAAGCAGCAGTTAGAACTGGACATGGAACAATGGACTGGTCCTTAACTGGGAAAGGACTGTATCAAGGCTATACATTGTCACCCTGCTTATTTTACTTCTATGCAGAATACATCATAAGAAACGCTGGGCTGGAAGAAGCACAAGCTGGAATCAAGATTGCTGGGAGAAATATCAATAACCTCAGATATGCAGATGATACCTCCCTAATGGCAGAAGTGAAGAGGAACTAAAGAGTCTCTTGATGAAGGTGAAAGAGGTGAGTAAAAAAACTGGCTTAAAAACACTGAAAAAACGAAGATCATGGCATCCAGTCCCATCACTTCATGGCAAATAGTAGGGGAAACAGTGGAAACAGTGACAGACTTTATTTTCTTTGCTCCAAAATCACCGCAGATGGTGACTGCAGCCATGAAATTAAAAGACTCCTGCTTTTTGGAAGAAAAGCTATGACAAATCTAGACAAAGGCCAACAAAGGCCCATCTAGTCAAAGCTCTGCTTTTTCCAGTGGTCATGTACAGATGTGAGAGTTGGACCATAAAGAAGGCTGAGCACTGAGGAACTGATGCTTTCAAACTATGGTGCTGCAGAAGACTCTTGAGAGTCCCTCGGACAGCAAGGAGATCAAACCTGTCGATCCTAAAGGACATCAACTCTGAATATTCATGAAAGAACTGATGCTTAAGCTGAAGCGCCAATGCTTTGGCCAGCTGATGTGGAGAGCTGACTCGCTGGAAAAACCCTGATGCTGGGAAAGATTGAAGGCGGGTGGAAAATGAGGCAACGGAGGATGAGATGGTTGGATGGCCTCATTGACTCAGTGGACTTCAATTTGAGCAAACTCTGGAAGATAGTGAAGAACGGGGAAGTCTGACATGCTGTAGTCCATGGGGTTACAAAGAGTTGGACACAACTTAATGACTGAACAACCAAGTGGGGTTGTTGTGAGAATTAAGCAAGACAAACTAGATATTCCCTATCTGGAGACCTACCCTCACCTTCCCCACCTGCTCTGTGTCCCTGGAGGCTTCCAGTTGGGTTTGGCCAATGGGAGGCACAGGTGGAGGACTCGAAGGGCAGGAAGAAAAGGTGGTCAGAGGGCCTGCACCTCCTGACACGTACACACGGGGATTGGGCAGCAGAGGAAGCAAGCTGCTGCTGGATGGCCCTTCATACTCGGCACATTGTCCTTCCTGTGGCCTTCAGGCCTCAGAACGGTCTTCGCTGGCCCCGAGGTAACTGACCACCTGCTGCTGGTCTCACCCGGCTCTAACTCTTCCTTTAAACTCTCCTTCCGTCACATTGCGTGTGCCATTTAGTTTCTGCAGGACCTTGATTGATGCAGGATATGAAACACTGGACACTTAGATGTGCGTGCACCAAAGAAAAGTTCTTTTCCTTCTGACCCAAAGTCCTCTATGACCACTGGGCATCTCCGGCTCATGGCTCACCCTCCTAGCGGGGCAAGAAGGGACAGAAATTTAATTCCACTCAATGCAGTTTATTCTCAGCACCGCTTATGTCTAAGGCACTGCACAAGGGATTCACAAAGAAGCTCAAGAATAGGAACAAACACCTTGCGCTTTCCCATCTTTGTGCCTTTCCTCCTGGTGCTCCTTGCACCCCGAGCATTCTTCTCTTTCCATCAGCTAGAACCCTCAGATGTCACCTTCTTAAGAAAATCTCCCATATCCCCTTGTGATAAAGAACTTTCTTTCTCACCCAAACACCTCTTTTCAAGCACTTATCTCCTTTTAACTTGTATCATTAAATTTGATTCAACACACATTTACCCAGTGCTTTTTTTCATGCCGAGCCCTATGGCAGACAACAAGCAGTACAAGGAAAAATTTTAGACAGTACCTGCCCTAGGGAAGCTCACACTCTCGCTAGGGAGACAGAAACACAAATAGTTATGATGTAAAGAGAAAGAGGTCATAACAAGTTTTTACAAAACGCTCTAGTTTGGTTAATGGAAGCAGTACGGAAACATCTAAATAGATGAGAGGTGATCACAACCGTTAGAAGGCAGTGGTGCCCTCTCAGGAAATAGGTTTCGGAAGGCTGGAAGCCTCAGTTGAGCAGCCACTGTGAAGGGCGCTCACTATATCAGTAAGCCTGAGGTCAAGCCCCTGGGTCTTTGATTTATCGACTGATGGATTGTGGGGATGCCATAGGACCTTCTTGTACCCTGGTGAAGAAACCCAGAGCTGCCTAGAGGGAGCAGCAGAGTCTCAGGGTTTGATCAAAAGGCTGCAGGTGCTTTCCAATCAAAATTCCAGAAGTGGACCATCGACGCTACAGGTGGACAGCAGTGTGATGCTCCAAACAGCCAGATGAGAACCCCTGGGAGACAGAAAGCTCCTGAAAACTGAGAATAGTTGTGGTTTTGCAAGGTGACGGGGGTGGGGGTGGGTGAGTGGGAATAGAAGGGGAGAAGCCCCTGTGGGAGACTGGGCTGGCTCTGAAGCTCTGCTCTTGTACTGCCCTCCTCTCCCCCAGCCCATACCCAAACACACACAACAGCTACCGCGAGACGACCATTGTCTAGGCGGAGCAAGCGGCACACGACCAGCCCTCTAGAGTCCAAGAGTGTTCGAGAAATCCTAGAGTCCGGCTGCGATGAGAGCTAATGGGGCCAGAAGTGTGCTTCCAGTTGCACTTGGGTATCTACTCGTCCGTCCAACACTCTTCCCTAGCCCCCAGCGGTCAAGGCTGGTTTATCTACTAAGGATCTGGCTACCTCTCAAGTTCCGCTTCTTTCAAAGGAAAATGCCAGAATGCCAGACAGAGGGAGTACACAGTAAAGGAACAGGATCTAAAAGGGACCCTAAACTGGCAAAGGGCAGCAGGTTCCTGGGGCAAATCAAGAGAGTTTCTGCAGAACCAAAGGTTCTCTGCCTTGGAGCTCTCATCCTTACCTTCTCCTTTAAATTCACCAAGAGGATTCACCGAACTCACCAGTTAGGATTTTAGAACCTCCCCCCACTACACTTGACAGACAGAGTTGCAGTATTCCCAAGGGAATATGTTTACAGGCCAAAATCTTGTGACCTTGAGAAATGAAACCACTTTAAAAGAAAGAGAACACACTGAACGCCATGCATCCCATGAAGCAAGATAACTGGGCCAGATGGACCAAGATTTTTAAACAAGCATAATAAATATTCTCAACAAATGCACTGAGTATGAAATAAATCATGCAAATAAATAAAAACCTTGTATTAGAATAATAATTGAAATAAATAAAAGACACGAATTGCAGGAAGGATAACCCTGAAGACAGAATATACAAACCAGAAACTCATGTTGAGGAATTCTTCTAGAAGTCATCAAAAGAAGATAGACACTTTTAAAGAAAGACTAAGAAAGTTGTAAGTTAACAGAGATATTTACATTCAAATGATGGATTCTAAGCAAGAAAGGAAAAAACAGAGGGAAAGAAATATTTAAAGAAATTAAACAAAAGGTGAAAGACTTGAGACTGAAAAGATTTATAGAGTGCCAAGTACAATAATAAAGAAAAACACACATCTAGACATATTTTAGTGAAATTCAGAAATCAAAGATGCAGAAAAGTTCTAAAAGCTTCCAAAAGAAAAACAGATGACTTAAAGAGGTTAAGACTGATTTCATCAGACTTCATAACAGTCCACTGGGTAAAAGAAAACAAAGAAATATTTTTAAAGTATTAAAGGAAAAGAACACTGAGCCTAGAATTTTACATATAGACAAATCGTCATTTATTGAAAGTGCTGTCAAGATATTTCCAGACATATGAGGTTTCTAATACAAAATCCCATTCTGATAACTCTTGCAAGAGCACTCAAATATAAAGAGAAATAAATCCAAGAAAGTACTGCAAGAGAAATTCCATGGAAGAATGATCAAATACTTTAATAAAGCTTGTTGTTGTCTGGAAAAGCAGGGATCAAACAAAAGATTTTAAAAAGAAAAATATATTTATAACTCTCAAAACTAAGATTTTAGACACTGTCCAGCAAATAAATGTATGAATAGGTTTAAAGACGACCACAATACTAATAAATATAGAAAAGAAACCTTTTAAATAGCATAAGACGATTCATCTATGCAATGCAAATGAGACAAAATAAAAACAAAGGGAATATAGAGTAAATGAAATACTATGGCAGAAATAACTCCTTAGTTAATAGTATTATGTACATGAGGGGATTTAGCTTACCGATTAAAACACTGAGGCTCACTCTAAAAGTAAAACAGTGTGGTATTCCTGCACTAGCAGGAGAGAATTAAAATAAGTTAGTAGGCATAGAAACAGGCCCAAGTGCATCATGAAAACTTTTGTACAATAAAGGCAACATCTCAAATCACTGAAGAAAAGAGAGAATTTTAAATAAATGATGCTGAGATAACTGAATAGCCATTTGGAAAAAGATAAAATTGGAATCAGACCTCTCACCCTACCCAGGAATAAACTGCAAGTCCCTAAGAGATGTAAGATACATCAAGGAACCCACACAGTATTAGAGGAAAACAAGTGACTTATCTGATAATTTGGGATTGGTAAAAAGACTTTCTCATTACGACTCAAAATCTAAAAGATAATTCAACCAATTAGCATAAACAAAATCAAATGCACATTGTATTAAATATATTGGGAAAATATTTGCAATGACTCTCAGAAAAGAGCTCATATCTCTTATATATAAAAAGCTTATAAAATCAAGAGACTAACAGAAAAATCACAAAACTAACAGGAAAAAAGAGAGAGAGAAGATATTTTAAAAATAATTAGAATGAGAGAAATGCCAATGAAACTATACTGATACCATTTTGAAACTACAAAATATGCAGAATTTCAAAAGCTTCATAAAGCATTCTGTTGGCAAGGATATGAGGAAGTAGTCATTTGAAATCCATCCCAGTGGGAATGTAGAATGTAGAACGCCAATCCCGCCTATAAGAAAGAGGGATTGATGGGATCTCACACAACTGCATATGCGTGTGAACTGTCACTCAATGCTGCTGCTGCTGCTGCTAAATCGCTTCAGTCGTGTCCGACTCTGTGCGACCCCATAGACGGCAGCCCACCAGGCTCCTCCGTCCCTGGGATTCTCCAGGCAAGAACACTGGAGTGGGGTGCCATTTCCTTCTCCTTTCACTCAATAACCCTATTTATATTAATTTACTTTGAAGATCCATCTTCAAAAATATAAAACAAAATATGCACACTGTTATTCACTATAGTATTATTCATAGTAACAAAATATTAAGAACAATCTACATGCATACATGCAGAGCAGATTGGTAGAATAAGTCATTGTATATCCACACAGTTCAGCTCAGTCACTCAGTTGTGTCCGACTCTGCAACCCCACGGACTGCAGCACACCAGGGCTCCCTGTCCATCGCCAACTCCAGAGTTTACTCAAACTCATGCCCACTGAGTCGGTGATGCCATCCAAGCATCTCATCCTCTGTCAGCCCCTTCTGCTCCCGCCTTCAATCTTTCCCAGCATCAGCGTCTTTTCAAACGAGTTAATTCTTCACATCAGGTGGCCGAAGTATTGGAGTTTCAGCTTCAACATCAGTCCTTACGATGAATATTCAGGACTGATTTCCTTTCAAATGGACTGGTTGGATCTCCTTGCAGTCCAAGGGACTCTCAAAAGTCTTCTCCAACACCACAGTTCAAAAGCATCAATTCTTCAGCGCTCAGTATAGCCATTCAATGGCATAATATGCAGCTATAAAAATGGGAAATATCTCTGTAAATTGAAATTATTTCCACAGTATTTTTAAATAGAAGACACAGATAATATGCTATATTTTGTAAGAAAGAGGGTGAAATAGGAATATATACCCATTTTTGCAAAAGAAGCATAAGAAGGATGAATCAGAAGTGAGTGAATTTGGTTATCTGAAGGGAATGTNTATAGCCATTCAATGGCATAATATGCAGCTATAAAAATGGGAAATATCTCTGTAAATTGAAATTATTTCCACAGTATTTTTAAATAGAAGACACAGATAATATGCTATATTTTGTAAGAAAGAGGGTGAAATAGGAATATATACCCATTTTTGCAAAAGAAGCATAAGAAGGATGAATCAGAAGTGAGTGAATTTGGTTATCTGAAGGGAATGTGTTAAAATAAGGAAGAAAAGCTAGCAAAGAGTCAGAAATGTCTCTACGTATACTTTTTGCATAGTTTTGATTTTTTTGACCCATGTAAACATTTTACCATACAAAAAATAAAGCTAACTCATCAAACATGTGGGAAAAGACCTTAGAACTGAATGTAAACAGGAATAAGCCTATCTGAGTATAATTGGTAAGATAACTATACCGAAGGAAAAATTAATACAACTAACTTTTGATCATAGTACTTGGATGTCTATGTCTATAACTCCTCAGTTAGACATATTCTAAAAGTAAATGCAAAGAAATTTTGAACTTTTTCTAACAGTACTGCTTTAGTAGTGGTAGAAGTGCAGTACTTTCAAGATTATTTGCATGTGTTACAGCAATGAGGAAATATATTGATGTTGTTGAGAACAAGGGATGTTGAGAATCTGTTGGAGAGAATCATTGTAGAGGGATGAGATACAAATAAAAAATGGGAAAAGGAGGGGAAGAATCTTGTAGTATTGGATTGGAGTTAGAGGTATTAATACATGATTTTTTCTACAACTTTATTGAGATAAAACTGAAGTACATGAAGCCACACATATATAAACTTACACAGTTCATTCAGGACATTCACATTTGGCGAAGGTCCTTACAAATAAAACATCATTACAAGAAAGATCGCAAACATTTCCATTGTTCCCAGAAGTCTCTTTGTGATCTTAACATCCATCCATCCTTCTACCTCCATCCCCTATCTCTTTCCTGTCATTATCTGTTAGTGTGCATTTTCTGGAATTTTACACAAATAGGAGGATACAGTGTGTACTTTTTTGCCTGACTTCTTTCACTAAGTACAGTTATTTGAGCTTCATCAGTGCTGTGTATGTATTTTTATTATTTTTATTTCTAAAATTGGAATGGCTTTGTTATTAAGGTCCTTAAAGTTTCTATTGTTATGTCTTTCTGATGAATTGTCTTTTGAATTGTCCACCCTTATCTTGAAAAGTAAAAGAGTGATACTCTTTATTTGGAAGACTATTTTGTCTGATTTTAAAATAACCATTCTAGCCTTTTGCTTATTACTTGAATGCTATCTATTTACTTTAAGACTGTATTTTTGTACTTAGAGAATGTCAGTTGAAGGAAACAAATTAGAGACTTGTTTCTGTTTGTTTCTTTTTTATTCATTTTGTCAAACTCTAGCTCTTAATTAACAGGTGTAGGCCATTAGCAGAGCTTCTCTGGTGGCTCAGCCAGTAAAGAATCTGCCTGCAGTGCAGGAGACCTGTGTTTGCTCCCTGGGTCAGGAAGATACCCAGGAGAAGAGAATGGCTACCCACGCCAGTATTATTGCCTGGAAAATTCCATGAACACAGAGAAATCTGGCAGGCTATAGTCCATGGGATCACAAAGAGTTGGACATAACTGAGCAACTAACATACATACAGGCCATTAGCATTTAATGTAATTATTAATATTGTTGAATTTAGTTCTGCCATGCTACTATTTGTTTTCTATTTTTCCCCTTTATATTTATATCCATATCTCCACTTTCCAGCCCCCTTTTGGATTAATTAATTTTTAATATTCTATCTTTATTTTCTATCGGCATTTTTATAAATCTGTTTGTATTATTTTGTAGTGTTTCCTCTGGAGATTATAGTATATATACTTTCATATTCAGGTAAAATGTAGAAGCTTTGCAATCATATAAACTCCTTTACTATTTCCCTCAACCAACATTTATGTTGTCATTGTTATTTTATTATATCTTCACAGACTGAGAATTCTACCAGATGGTGTTATAACCTCTGCCTTCTATACTCATGCAAGTCCTAAAAAGCTGGGGAAAACATGGTCTCTTATATTTACCCAGATAGTTACCATTTACGTTTTGCTCTCTTCATTCCTCAAGACCAAATTTTCTATTATCATTTTTATGCAACCTGGTATATTTTCTTTAACACTTCTCACAGAACAGGTAACCTAGTGACAACTTCTCCTTTGCTGCCCTCCAAAAGTCTCTTTTGACTTCCTACTTAAAGTATGCTTTTGCTGCATATAGAGTTCTGGGTTGACTGTTCTTTTTTTTCAACTCTTGAAAGATAAGGTACCACTGTTTTCTGACCTGCAGAGTTTCTCATGAGAAATCTCCAGTAATTAGAACTTTTGTTCCTCTGTGTGTAAAGTGTCATTTTTCCCTCTAAATTCTTTCAAAAGGTTTTCTTTGCTTTACTTTTCACCATTTTTATTATGATGCGTCTTGGTGTGGTCTTCTTTGAGTTTATCCTATTTAGAGTTTATTAAGCTTCTTGACTCTTGAATCTTGCAACATGCAATGAAATTAAAATTCAATAAAATGTTAACAGAAATATGGAACACATATAGTGAAGGCCTGGAAAAGGAGGAGTCAATTCTACCAAGTTGGTAAAGGAAAGGAGATACCAGAAATGGACGTGAGCGCGGGTATACAGAGTGTGAGAGAGGAGGCAGAGGGAACATTGTAAGCAAACTTGAGATCTGACACCCAGAGAACTCAGCTCTTCATTCTCCAGCGCTCTTTTACTTCACTTCCTATTTTGTAAGCCAGTTGGTTTTGCCTGTGAAGTTCTCAATAGCATCTTTAGGAGGGACTTGCTTTCTCATACTGTCTTTTCTTTTTAATGGCAAGAGTAGCATTTNCTGGAGCTCAGCTTTCCTTATAGTCCAACTCTCACATTCATACACGACTACTGGAAAAACCATAACTTTGACTAGACAGGCCTTTGTTGGCAAAGTAATGTCTCTGCTTTTTCATATACTGTCTAGCTTGGTCATAGCTTTTCTTCCAAGGAGCAAGTGTCTTTTAATTTCATGGCTGCTGTCACCATCTTTTACTCTCTTTTTCACTTTCTGCCATAAGGGTAGTGTTATCTGCATACCTGAGGTTCTTGATATTTCTCCCAGCAATGTTGATTCCAGCTTGCACTTCATCCAGCCTGGCATTTCGTATAATGTACTCTGCATATAACAGAAAATGCTAATAACTTCCTATCATTAACTGATCTAATAAATAACAAAGATGGGCCCACTAAAGACAGAAATGGTATGAACCTAACAGAAGCAAAAGATATTAAGAAGAGGTGGCCCAGAGGGTTGGGGAGGAGGGTTCAGGAGGGGGGAACACATGTACACCCATGACTGATTCATGCCGATGCATGGCAAAAACCACCACAATATTGTCAAGTAATTAGGCTCCATTAAAATTAAGAAATTAATTTAAAAGAAAAAAAAGAAGAGGTGGCAAGAATACCCAGAACTACACACAAAAAAGATCTCAATGATCCAGGTAACGACAATGATGTGATCACTCACCTAGAGCCAGACATCTCAGAGTGCAAGTGGGCCTTAGGCAGCATCACTACAAACAAAGCTAATGGAGGTGTTGGAATTCCAGCTGAGCTCTTTCAAATCTAAAAGATGATGCTGTTAAAGTGCTTCCCTTGATGTACCAGCAAGTTTGGAAAACTCAGCAGGGGTCCTAGAACTGGAAAAGGTCAGTTTTCATTCCAATCCCAAAGAAGAGCAATGCCAAAGAATGTTCAAACTACTGCACAATTGAACTCATTTCATATGCTAGTAAGGTAATGCTCAAAATCCTTCAAGCTAGGCTTCAATAGTATGTGAACCAAGAACTTTCAGATGTACAAACTGGATTTAGAAAAGTCAGAGGAACCAAAGATCAAATTGCCAACATCTGTTGGATCATAGCGAAAGCTAGAGAATTTCAGAAAAAAATTCTACTTCTGTTTCACTGACTATACTAAAACCTTTGACTGTGTGGATCACAACAAAGTGGAAAATTCTTAACGTGTGGGAGTACCAGAGCACCTTATCTGCCTCCTGCGAAATGTGTATACAAGTCAAGAAGCAATAATTAGAACTGGACATGGAACAATGGACTGGTTCCAAATTGGGAAGGGAGCACATCAAGGCTGCATGCTGTCACCCTGCTTATTTAACTTCTACGCAGAGTACATCACATGAAATGCCAGGATGGATAAAGTACAAGCTGGAATCAAGATTGCTGAGAGAAATACCAATAACTTCAGATACGCAGATGACACCACCCTAACGCAAAAAGCAAAATGGAATTAAAGAGCTTCTTGATGAAAGGGAAAGAGGAGAGTGAAAAAGCTAGCTTAAAACTCAACATTCAAAAAACTATGATCATGTCATCCAGCCCCATCACTTCATGGCAAGTAGATGGGGAAACAATGAAAACAGTGACAGACTTAATTTTCTTGGGCTCCAAAATCACTGTGGACAGTGACTGCAGCCATGAAATTAAAAGACACTTGCTCCTTGGAAGAAAAACTAAGACAAACTTAGAAAGTGAAAATGAAGTCGCTCAGTCGTGTCCGACTCTTTGCGACCCCATGGACAGTAGCCTGCACCAAGCTCCTCCGTCCATGGGATTTTCCAGGCAAGAGTACTGGAGTGGGTTACCGTTCCCTTCTCCAGGGAATCTTCCCGACCCAGGGATCGAACCCAGGTGTCCCACATTGTAGACAGATGCTTTATCATCTGAGCCGCCAGGGAAGTCCTATGACAAACCTAGACAGAGTATTGAAAAGTAGAGACATAACTTTGTTGACAGAAATCTGTATAGTCAAAGCTCTGGTTTTTCCGGTAGTCACGTACAGAACTGGACAATAAAAAAGACTGAGCAGCAAAGAATTGCTGCTTTTGAACTGTGGTGCTGGAGAAGACTCTTGAGAGTCCCTTGGACTGCAAGGAGATCCAACCAGTCCATCCTAAAGGAAATTAGTCCTGAATATTCATTGGAAGGACTGATGCTGAAGCTGAAGCTCCAATACTTTGGCCACCTGATGCAAAAGCCAATTCATTGAAAAAAGACACTGATGCTGAGAAAGACTGAGGGCAGGAGAAGGGGACAATAGAGGATGAGACAGTTGGATGGCATCACTGACTCAATGGACTTGAGTCTGAGCAAACTCTGGGAAATAGTAAGCCTGCCATGCTGCAGTCCACGCAGTCGCAAAGAGCTGGACATGACTGAGCAACTGAACAACAGCAATAATGTATTCCATTAGTATGCTTATATATGTACACACATATAAAACTGCAGGAGACGTAAGAGAGGCAGATTTGATCTCTGAGTTGGGAAGATCTCCTGGAGAAGGGCATGACAACTCGCTCCAGCACTCTTGCCTGGAGAATCTCGTGGACAGAGAAGCCCAGCAGGCTACAGTCCATAGATGGTGAAGAGTTGGACACGACTGAAGAGACTTAGCACACACAAGCACATATGTGTATACAGGTGAGTGTGAAAGTCGCTTAGTCATGTCCAACTCTGCGACCCATGGACTGTAGCCCACCAGGCTCCTCCGTCCATGGGATTCTCCAGGCAAGAATACTGGAGTGGGGTGCCATTTCCTTCTCCAGTATACAGGTACGTGTATATATATTCATTTCAATATATATATGTGACTTGAATAACAGTAATGATACAAGAGACAGGAAGGAGAAATTTGGATTAGTTACTATAAGGTACTCAAACTATGTGCCAAGTTTTACAGTGTTATTTGAAAGTGAATTTGTATTAGTTGTAAATGTATATTGCAAGTTCCAGGGAAACTACTAAAAAAGTTCTGCTTGTTTTTTTTTAAGTATAATAGGACTTCCCTGTTTTTAGAATAGGACTTCACTTATACATAGTGAAATGTACATATATCTGTATACACATGTGTGCTTGTGTGTGCTAAGACTCTTCAGTCGTGTCCGACTCTTTGCCACCTTATGGACTGTAGCTTGCTGGGCTCCTCTGTGGACTGTAGCTTGCTGGGCTCCTCTGTCCATGAGATTCTCCAGTGCCTAAGAGTCTGTGCTCTCAATGCAGGGGGCCTGGGTCAATCCCTGATCAGGGAACTAGATCCCACATGCCGAAACTAAGAGTTCGCATCCTGGAAGTAAAAGGTCTCATATGCCACAACTTAAAAAAAAAAAAAAGATTCCAAGCACCACAACTAAGACCCAGTGCAGCCAAATACACAAGTAAATAAAAATAAAATATAAAAAAAGAAAGGATGGGAAAGATATCCCATGCACGTGAAACCAAAAGAGAGCAAAGATAACTGTACTTATAAAAGACAGATAGACTTTAAGACAAACACTGTAAGAGACAAAGCCTTCGTATAATGATAAAAGGGTCAGTTCATCAGGAGATATGACAGTGATAAATATATAGGTATCTAACATGTATTAAATAAATACCAACAGAGCTGAAGGGAGAAAACAGATAGCAATACAATCATAGTGGGAAATTTCAGTAGGGATTTGAGTGGATTAAAGTGCCACTTTCAACTATGGATAGATCACCCAGACAGAAAATCAATGCAGAAACACTAGACTTGAACGATACTTTACACCAAATGGCCCTAACAGACATATATAGAACATTCCATCCACAAACCCCCAAACTCACCAAGAACAACGTCCAGGATAGACCATGGGTACGTGCTCAGTCATTTAGGCTTACCTGACCCTTTGCGACCCCATGGATTGTAGCCCGCCAGGCTCCTTTGTCTGCAGAATTTTCCAGGCAAGAATAACAGAGTGGGTTGCCATTTCCTCCTCCAAAGATAGATTATATTAGGTCACAAAACAGGTTTTAACAAATATAAGAAAATTTCTACCTTAGCAAATATCTTTTCTGACCATAGTGCTATGAATCTAGAAATCAATAACAAGAAAAATGGAAAATTTCTGAGTGAAAATGAAATAACACATTCCTGAACAACCATTGAGTCAAAGAGGAAATTGAAAAGTATCTTGAAATAAGCAATAATGGAAATTCAATATTCCAAAACTTACAGAATGCAGCAGAAACAATTCTAAGAGGGAAGTTTATAGCTATAAACCTGTACATCAGCAAAAAAAAAAAAAGTCTCAAAAAACAACCTAACTTTACACCTCAAGAAACCAGAAAAAAGAAGACAAAAGTAAGCCCAGTGTCAGCAAAAGGAAGAAAATGAAGAAGATCAGAAAAGAAGTAAATGAAATCAAGATCGGAAAAGCAACATAAAAATCAAGAACTATTTTTTTAAAGATAAAACTGACAAACCTTCAGCTAGGCTAAGGGGGGAGAAAAGAGATAAGACTTGAATAAATAAGTAAAAGGTGTACCTGTTGGGAAGGAAGACATAAAACTGTTTTTGTTCACAGATGACATGATTACCTAAGTAGAAAATCCAAAAGAACTGACATTAAAAAATTTCTGAACTAACAAATGACTATAGCAAAGTCAGAGAATACAAGTTCAACATGCAAAAGTCAATCACTTTCCTACAAACCAGCAATAAACAAGTAGAATCTGAAATTTAAAAAACACAATACCATTTACAGTATCAACCAAAAAACTGAAACAGGTATAAATCCAACAGATATGTATAAGATCTATATTTTTTAAAAAGTA